>JACJUM010002819.1:18025752-18310609 GCA_020976665.1 Heortia vitessoides | reverse complement strand
TGGCTGTTACTTGTTCTAGCACACGTTAGTTTCTGTAAAATAACAAAACATTTTAAAAATTAAGTTTATAATAAGAAATTTTAAAATTTTTTAACATTTAGGTGTTCACTTATTATTCATATAAAAACTACTTTTAACAGCTTTTAAATGGTTGAGAACTGTTGAAAATGTTAAATGTTAAACAAACCGTATTTTAAGTCATTAAAATTTTATAATGTTTTAGGGCTTCTCTATTTGCGAGTCTTGCAACTATTTTATTTCAGTGCATGGTAAGACAGATATGTATTTATCTATTATAGCATGCTAGTTGCGCCCCGCGGTTTCACACGCGTTACGTTGTTAAACTTTCATACAACTTTGCACACCCACGTGTCAACCTTATGGAATGATTTTTGAAAATTTATTTGTTACAAGTGTTTCATGACTTTTATGTTGAACCTCATAATGAATTTCATTTGCATGATTACAAAAATAGCAAAATTTCATACTCACTTTACAACCCTCTGTTTTATCCCCTAAGGGGGCAAAATTTTTAATGATTTTCTCTTAATGCTCTCCTACGTTATAAAAGGGACCTAGTTATTTACTTGTTGGGTTCCTTTTAAAAAATATAATAAAGAAATAATAGAAATTTTACGAAAAGTTCCACAACTTTATAAAAAAATTTAACATGACTTAATGGCGTTTGACGTACTGTCATTCGTTTAAGAGTTGACGTAATTGTCAAAATGCGCAGTGAAAATATCGTTTAAAATAGTTCTGCTGATGAGAAATTTATTATTTCTTTTATGTATGTATGTATAATTTCAATTCAGTATTATCATAGTTAGCACAGGACAATTTTGTTTCGGTCAGCTACTTCTTAAATAAATAGATATCACGTCTCCTCAATATCCAAAAAAACTTTCCATAACACATCGTGTGCCATAACAGTTTTCCCGGCACTTTCTTTTTATAGCAATTTCTATTCGAATATCACACGGCTCAGCAAATCCGTACGATCTTTTATCGCTGAATTATAGAAAGCTTTTGTTAGTTACACCTCGACAAACAATCTGGAAAAACAAGGGTGTGATTCTGTGTCATAACCTCGGTAGAATAGGGTCATAAATTATGGCAACCCTTTAGGGTTAAGAGTCATTAAGGGTGTAATGTTTAATGACATAATAATGTATATGTGCATTAAATTACGAATCTCGCAATTGCTTCGCATTATGGCATTGATCGTTTGACCTTAAAATGGATGACAATTGGAATCTAAGACAGGTTAAATAGAGAAGAAGTAAACAAAAGGCATCTTTGATTCCGTTTAAGGTAAAAGGAAATGGGGTGACTTTAGCGTGGGCTTGGTATTTTCCGCAAATTACTTCATGCAACTGATAATGATTTTATTGAAGCCTGTTCTTGATTCGACTTAGTAAAAGAATGGTATAAATGACTTTTAGTTCTTTATAATGGAAAAATAACTTCAGCAAAACTGTATCGACCTATTATGATACGATATAATAGATTTGGTTTAATTTTGTTTAATTCTTTTTTGCATTGGCAATATGGAAGTTAAATTAAAGATTGTTATACATTCTAACATTTTACACATTGTAATGATAACATTATCATCAATTTGTTCAAAGATTAGTTTAGAAGATTTATAGAAAATATTTTCATTGTTTGAAATAAACAAGAGGATATCCTCCCAGCCACCTTTTTTAGTATTTGGTCATAATATGCTTTTGTTTTCGCGATATATGATTAATGTATTTTCGCAAGGGTTTTGAGAGAGCCAACACAAATATAGGTCAGATAAGTGTTTTCAAGGGAGCTCATTAATTCACCTGTTAAAATTATCTAGGATTAGAGGGTGATTAATGATCGGACGGACGAGGAGACGCCTTTTGTTAGAGGACAGGAGACATTACTTGACGAAGTATAGATAGCGGTAGATCAATATTTGATTTAAAAATCTCAGTATCTAATATTGTACTTAGCTTTATTTGCATGGTTATTTGAGCAAGAAATTGTTCTAGTAATCTAAAATTAATACTTAAATTAACCAAATTTTACCCAGGTTGATTCCACCGTTCAGACTTGAAAGAGTAACAAACAATTACTCCATTCTTACTATTCTAATTTATATTTACTTGACATCTAGAATCTTCGGCAATCTACAAGGCTAGCTCGCAAGATATAAAAATGTACTAATAAATCCCCATAATATCATATTCCTATTTCCGTGATAAGTCGCTTAAAGAAATTATGTTACAGACATCAGACCATAGAGGAATCACAAATATACTACTTAAATACATATATTTACACACAAACACAGAACAAACATAATCCTGAGTTGGGGATCGAACCCACAGCCTTTGGCGCATAAGACAAGATCACTACCATCTGCGCCATCGGACCCATAAATAGATTCGTTAACAATTATATTAACTGAATATTGCAACAAAATTTCCAGTGTCAAGGGAATATACAACAAAGAAGTCAATAGGCGGCTTTAGTTTAATTTCTAATACGAAATTATACATTTTGAGATTTCAAAAAGTCTATTTTGTGTATATAATGTAGGCACTAGATTTTCAGTCATTTCTTCTTAACAGCTTTATAAGCTATATATAACTCTTGCATTACAATTCTTGTTCTGTATCAGACATTGGTTCTAATTTTAAATCTCTATCTAATATTTAATTAAATAATTTTATTTCTCATCTATATTACCTAACAGTCAAATTTTGATTCCCGCCAGTTTCATTATTATTTAATTAAATGTATATTGACACTGGAATTTTTTGTTTCATTACGAGTGGAGTCAAAAATTGCCGAGTATTCCCCAGTCGTGTCGTAACTTATACCAGGGTGAACTGAGTGTCGACATCCGTCTCTGAACTGGTTTAGGGCAACAGGGAAATTAAAAACTGCTCGCCGCTCCGCTTATTTGCACGTGAAATATAATTTCACGGGAGCACTTTGTCAGGGACATCAACGTGATTCAGCTTGGTACGAAACATTTTGATGGTTATCATTTATTAATTTAGGTCAATGAATTCTAGTTATTAATAGGGATTGTAAAATCTCCCGTAAGTGGTTTCATAATGAATTTATTAGTACCAGATGTGGTGTAAAAGATGATGTTGTGACTACAATAGAGAAAAGAATGTTAAGATGGTTTGGACATGTATGATGTATGAAAGTATAATGACTGCACAGATATATAGATCGGAAGTTAATGGATGGGTTGGTATAAGACAACCAAGACGAACATATCTTAACCAAGTAGAAGAGGTATTTTAGAAAGGCCAGGTCAGAATTACCAAGAATTAGCCAGCGTGTATGAATAGACTAATGTGATTTAGGGAAGTGACAGAGGTTAGAAATGGTTTTAAAAATTTTGATAGTTAATAATTGATTGATGTACTCTGTGAACTCTCAATTAACTCTGTGATCAATAAGATTTAATAAAAATTGTGGCACTCTAACAACAAACCTTGAACAAACACGTATGATATTTATAAATCATCATTAGAAAATATTTATTTACATAGTAAAAACTTTTTAAATTCAATGTTTATTTATGAATGTAACCATAGATCAATAAGTCCCGAGACTAACAATGAAAACAACATTTGTTTTGCAATATTTTTTTATTCATCAACATAATCACCTTTTAGCGTGATACAATGGTTCCAACACTTTTCCAATTTTTCAATACCATTTCGCTTCAAAATAGGCTTTAATTTCAGCGATGACCTCCTCATTTGAGCCAAATCTTTTTCCCTGGAGCATTTTTTAAAGATCAGCAAAGAGCCAGTAGTCACTGGGGGCTAAATCTGGCTAGTATGGGGGGTGGAGAAGCAGATTAAAGCCCAATTCATTCAATTTTGCCGTTGTTTTCATCGACTTGTGGCAGGGTGCATTGTATCGGTGAAAAGGATTTTTTTCGCTGCATGTGCGGTCGTGTTTTTGCGATTGCCTCCTTCAAACGCACCAGTAAGTCAATATAATAATCACTGTTGATCGATTTACCTTTTCCGAGGTAGTCCATGAAAATCACGCCATGCGTATCCCAAAAAACTGACGCCATGACTTTGCCAGCTGACTGCTGTGTTTTCGGACGCTTCGGACGGCTTTCGCCAGCTGTGAGCCTGCTTCAGATGACTGCCGCTTCGACTCTGAAGTGTAGTGATGTATCTATGTTTTGCTCATGGTTACGTAACGTCACAAGAAATCTTTTTTATTGGGAGTACATCTGCTGTTTATCGCTAATAAATAGCTTTCTGAATCATCAACTCGTTGCTGTTTTTGTTCCATCGAAAACAATCGCGGCACTCACTTGGAAAAAACTTTTTTTATGCTCAATTTTTCATGAAGTAAATACACTTCCATATGATATCTGTGTCATCTCAGCAATCTCTGGAGCTTCAATTTACGATCTTTCATTATAATTTTAGTCGCCTCACTCACATTTTCCGGTGTAACGGCTTTCAAAAGTCTATCCGAGCGTTCCGCGTCATTTGTGTTGGTACGACGTTACGTACGTACACGTTTAAACTCGACAAACCACCGACAAATCGTTGCTTTTGATGGACAAGAGTCTAGGTAACATTTTTCAATCCATTGTTTCGCTTGCACGGTGTTTTTACCCATTATAAAACAATGTTTTTTCAGAGAGGTTACATTTGTGTGATTTGTAACAGATTTCTTTAAAGTGTTAAAATGAAGTGTATTGATAAGTCGTTTAAATCACTTGTGTTATAGTCATCAGACAACTGAAGAATAACTAGTAGGTCACAAGGTTGGCAATGCGCTAGTGATATTCTTGTGAGATTACGAGCATAATAGGCTTTAGTGACGCTTACTATCACGCGATCTGTATGCTTGTTTGTCGACCTAGTCTAATAAAAAAACCAGAGTACTAAACCTTCAAATAGTAGTGCTTGTATTCTTGATCTTGAAGGATGATAGAGATCGTAAAGGTATTGTGACATTGTATCAATTCCGTAAAGTATTTGACAGTACCATAAACCCATTTAAATGTGTACATGGTCTGTATGAGCTAAAAATCATTTTCATGTTAACGTCTTCCATTGTCAGCGATTTTAGAGAAAGATGACGTCGGCGAACGAGCCGAGTGTCGTCCAAAGCTCTTCAAATTCCCCAGCTGCGCTCAAACAGCTTGACGAGAGGAATCTCCCGTTCCTTATTGACTGGTACGGTGGTAAGAATTAGTTTGTTCATCGAACATGTATTTTGTTACATTTTATAAAGAATATGCAAATAGAATATTTACAACAAAAATTGCATATTGTCTCCAGCTTTCGGGCGGGACTTACACCTGCATCTTTCCATTACTAATAGAATGCGTTAGCGTTGTGCTACCAAGATTTTAGTACATATGTTGAATATTTCCTCCTATTTTTGTGCTGGTAAAGCAAATATTAAAATTTTTTGATTGTTTTATGCGACAAAATCTATTAAGTAAAAAGAGAACTATTCTTACAAATTTATGATTAATTTAATTGTGTATATCATCATCATCATATTAGCTGTAAGATGCATACTGATGAACCTCGCAACAGAATTTCACTAGGTTTAGTCATTAGAGACTTTACCCGTGAATTCTTCGTTAAGCAAGATTTGCTTTATATACAGCTATACAGTACCAAATATAAACCAACAGAATTTCACCATCCCACCATAGAGTACCAGCAGAGTAGAATAGTATGTCCTAAGCACCGGATGCCATAGGATACGATAAATGGCGATATATCCACCTGAAAGTAGATAGTGTAGGTCAAACGTCTTAGAGCGTTGACAGGCCGTGTATATGCCCGTGCGGCATTATGGGTGAAAATTTCCTTTTTCGTGTCTTCTCTGGATAAGACTTCTATGTTTAGTTGTAATCACCTGGCGGCTGTCACGGTAATGATGATAATAATCATGATGAGATTATAAGTCATCAAAATAATATTAGGACATATTACAGTTCTACGAATTTGTCAGTTTGTTACTCTACTAATGATAATAATCAGATCATGGAAACCTTCTGAAAAAGTTTGTTCAAACTGATGTATATATAGACTGATGAAATTTCGGATCGTACATAAATATAAAATACTGTTCAGTGTAAATGTGGTTCCGACAGAATAAAATAAAAGTTCTCCTTATGTCAAGTAACGAAAGCGGCAATAGATGCCAGATACATATATATCCATCCAAAATACCTTGGCTCAAACGAGCAGGGATGAGCTTGACAAGCGTAGCAATTATGAGAAACATCCCATACTGTAACTCTGATAATGATCATGTGTATAAAAACAGCTATACTATCCCCATAAACAATTCGAACTAGTAAAATCTTTTAAGTCTATAAATTTGTAAACAAAATGATTTACCACGTAACTTGTTTTTGAACAAAACGAATGAATAGAACAACACGCTTAACGGATCGCAAATGGTAAAAGTTTAGACCGGTGTAAGCTATTCGCTTCTACTTTGTTTTTAAAAGATTTATCGACATGCACAGATACAATTGGGTCGTTAAAATGAAGCGCGCGTGACGATATCACATTGGCGCGTTCTATTCAGTTTATTTTAAACTAGCTGTGTCCCCGACTTCGTTCGCGTGGAATAGTTTTTTTGGGCACCATACCTCTTTACCACAATATATATAAACTTCGAATGTCATGTTTATTTATATCGAATTAATGGTCTGAAAAATAAGTTTCAAGTTTCTAGCTCTAAAAATAGCGAAAGTATTTTCGTACAACTATTCACCCCCCCCCCCTTTCGACCTCTTCCAACCCTTATTTCGAAGTAAAATATAGCAGATTGTCCATGCCAAATTTCATCAAAATCGATTAAGAGGTTTAAGCGGGAAAGCGTAACAGATAGACAGACAGACAGACTTACTTTTGCATTTATAATATTAATAAGGATACATCGCTGCTTTAAAGAATATTGATACACACCTCCAAAGAATATTTTTTTAAATAGAATCTTCATACATTTACTTAGTGTTCCTATTTATACTTTCGACACTTTATGCTTATGCCGTTGTTGGTGTAAATTAGTGATGTGTTCTATTCTGTGTCATAATATAGCAGATGCTTTATATTTCATGCAGGTATGAAAAATTTGTGTGGTACTGAAATAGATTGACCGAGGCTGGGAATGACGCAACTAAGGTACCACACACTGCAAACACTGCTATTTGGTGGTAGAAATAGGTGAAAGTGAGGTACCAACGCAGACTGCCTTTGCGAAGTCTACCTCATTTTACAGTTATAATCCAAATCACCTAGGTTTCAGAATTAATCTAGGTTAGGCAATAGCAGCCGCAGAACTTCCAATGCTGAACATAGGCCTCCCTAAGAAATGGGAAATTTGCCTATAAATACTTGCCGCGTTGATATAATAAATTCAAGGCTTGTCCATGTCTTTAGGATGCAGTAACGCTTACTATGCGTTCTGTCCACTGCTGGACATAGGCCTATTCTAGAAAGGAGGCTTTTTGCCCATAAATGCCGCGCTGGGCTAACGTGTTGGCAATCGCAGAGCTTTCGCAGCGGATGGACTATCTCAATTTATATATATAACAAATAAATTTTAAATTTGAATAAATAACTAAATTTTATTTTGTCTACCGTGATCGTGTAATATGACAAGCAATAAATTAATTTAAAATATAACCCAACATTGGCATTCAGTTTCATTTAGTAAATTTATTAAACATATTCGAATTTTAGTGTTATTTTTCAGAGACTGCTAAAATGTCATTAAAACAAATAAAATTGATAACCTTTCGCAGGTTTAGTAGCAATAACTATTACAAAAAGTATATCATTTTAAAGACTGCAATTATACTGTGACCTCTTGATCATTGTTCTACATAAGAGCTTTATTCTATTTGGTTTTCCTAGAAATACGTTGCCATTTATACCAACTTTAATGACTATATTGCAATGTAAGCGATTCCAGGCTTTTAATAAAAGACACTACCATAAAGAATCACGCACGTCTTTCTCACGGGAAAAGAAAACGCAGCAGCATCTGATTGTGTACTCATTTCTAACTCATATCTAGTTCACACACATAAATTCACACAACATCTCATACATTGACCAGATTCCGAGATAAGTTACTTAATACACTTGTGTCACGGACATCAAATAACAGATGTATCACAAGTATAATACCTAAATCAATATTTGACACCCAGACACGGATCAAACACAATTATTAAATAATCTATTAATTATTATGGCGGGCCCGATGGCGCAGATGGAAGTGATCCTATCTTGTGCGCCAATGGTTGTGGGTTTGATCCCCATTCAGGATAAATATTTATATGATATCTGTGTTTGGATGTTAAATATATGTATATTAGTAGTATTTGTGATTCTTCAGTTGTCTGATGGCTATAACACAAGTGATTTAAACGACTTATCACGGAGTCAGATGTTGAGATGAATGTATGAGATGTTGTTTCAATATTATTATGTTATATTATAAATAAAAGATATATGTATTCTATTAAATTATTTAATATGTTGTCCTTTTAATTTTATAACTGTAAAATTTTACCACAATACAAATATTATCACATAGTTCTTTATCACGATCCTATTACATCAAGCTTCGAGTCTCATCTCCTTCAAGCCTCAAGCGTATTCGACCGAAATAACTGGAAACTTTAAGAGCCCTGGACAACCCTTCACGTGGTTTCCTATCCAATATTATTGGTGGCGCCGAATCTTTGTATTTTCTTTGTTATCCTGCAATATACTTGAAACGCGTTCTAGCAGAATTTACCCACTTGAATAGCCTTCAACCTCCGTATATCGCTTTACTTATACTTTCTGTGAGGCAGTCGTGAGGTACCAGCAATAATAGTACCTCCCCATGAATCAGGTGTCGTAGGAGGCGACTAAGGCACCAGAACCGATAGATGGCGGTACCTATATCCATCCGAGACAGTGTAGTTTAAATGCACAGGGTGGGGATGGCCAGCAGCATCCCCGTCGCGAAATCTGCACTCCACGAGTGCCAACACGCTTGCCCAGCGCGTCATATATGGGCAAAATTCTGACTTTCTTAAGGAGGCCGATTTCCAGCAGTGGACTTCCAATGGCTGATGTGATGATGATGATATGTTAAGTATAGTATATAGGCGTTATCATAGCTGGATAGTAGTAATGTAAATGAGATGTTTAGGTAGGACATGACGAAATTACAAGAACGAACTATATCTAATATAAAGCATGTAATAAGTAACAGACTTTGAATAACTACAACAGGCTCTTCCAAAAATATGAAGAATGTATGGAATAGAAAATAACAAAGTTTTTTGAAAAAATGTAACTTACAATATTAATAAGCATACACTTTAAAGAAATCTATTACAAATCACACAAATGTAATATTCTAAAGACGACAGATTTAATTGATAATACTCGTCCGAATAAAATAATTTATTTAGTTTTTAAATATACACCGATTAAAAGGGGCTATATGACGTTTTCCATTTAATTGAAGACCCCCAACAGAAACATAAAAATGCAAGCACGATTCATTTATTTATTATAATACCGTCTTGCAGGATAACAGGTATGCACACCCAAATAAATTCTTTAATAAATGAATAATCAACAATAACAAAAAACAAAATATTAATATTATACAACTCAATCAATAAGTAAATAACTAAAACTCCGATTAAGTTTATAAAACTTAATCCTATCATGACCAGAAGTGTGTTATCTAAGTTTTTAAAATTATTCAACTCATATTTTTTTTATAAGAATTGGTCGACAAAATAGCGTACAGTCCGCGTGATAGCAGCCTATAGTATACGTCATAGCAGCCTATAGTATACGTCATAGCAGCCTATAGGCGCTTAAAGCCGCTTATGAACTTGAACTTTACTTGAAAATATTATGTAACATTACCCAGTAATTTCACTGCCCCTCTCATCCTCTAAACTAGAGCACAGCAATCCAAACAAAGCATTTGATGGTAAAAATAGGTGAGAGTGAGATACCAATGTACATGACCTTTTGTATGAGGTCTACCTCATGGACATGCTCCATTCATAGCTATCAACATCTATAACAATAACATAAGCTATATTTTTTATTAGTATAGGTGTATGGAAAGAGAAACTACACAGCTTAAACCGCGGGCCGTTGCTAGTTAAAGATAAAATTACTAATACCAAAATTAGAAAATACCGACACAATACTTTTATATAAATAAAGGATAATCCTTGGTCATACTAATTATTCGACCATTTCCGTGAAATTAAAAAGAACCAACGACTTTTTTTTTAATTAATAAAGGCATTAAGCTGAGCGACAATTTTTTATTTAGGTAACAATCTTTACACAAATTTCTCGGTTCCTTTCAGAATCCGATCGATCATTAAAATTCTCAGAAAGCCGACTTACCTGATCTTCAATAAGGTAAGGAAATAATGTAATTATCATTACCTGTAACAAAAAATATAAGAATTATTTAATTTTTACTTAAATATACATTTTAATTTTGAAAGTGATAGTGAAAATTCCTGTTATGTAATAAATAGCATATAAAATACTGGCAATGCCCCGTGCTCTTACACATGTTAAATTGTAAAACTTACATACTAACTTAGTCTACTTAACCTCCCTTTTACCCCATAAGGGGGTCAATTTTTAAAAATCTTTTCTTGAGGCTCTCTTTAGTTATAAACCCCAAACAAAGCTAAAGTTTCTAACCCTGATATTTTAGGCCCTGCGTTGATATGTCAGTCAATCAGTCAGCTTCTCCTTTTATATATATAAATAAAGAGAATTAATTTCCATGGCTTTTAAAAATAAAATGCTTATTGTCAGTGAAGAATTAAAAGTAAAGTGGTCATATATAATAATTCAAAATGTTTAAACTTAATATAACTATTAAGTGTATCAAGTGTTTAACTTTGATTACATCTTGGGAGACGCTCTCTACATGATTTTTTGGAAAATTCCATAGACTGTTTTATTACAATATATAACCTATGTTGAAATCGAAATACTGACAGCAAATAATATGTATAAAATAATATTCTTAATAGATACTGGCATTTTTTTCATATCATACATCGTCTAAAACCGTTCATCGAATAAACAAGCGGAATATCGAAACCGAAAATAGTTCACCGCTCACGTCATCGTTCGACGTGGATGACGCTCGTCGATGGCTTTCAAGCGGCCGTCTCGCTGACGCAGCGGCTTTCACGCCAAACGAACACTTCGCTAAAGATCCCCAGGTTTGACGTCAGTCACCACAAGCGCACTCCAGCGCTTTTAAAAAAGCGTGTCTTGCTAACTCAGCCGCAGCCCTCACCGCAAGAGGTTATTGATCTAAGTGGACGTGAAAGAAATTTCGAGAATCTCTCGAGTGTCACAGAAATAAACAAGGAAACAATGACGCTCTCGGAGATATCTCAATGTAATTTGCAGATTCCATTACAAGTGCTAAGTGAAAAGTTTCTTTATGCCGTTAATGATGTTCTTGCGGATTAGAATTGGAGATTCGAACTGTGGCGTAGTAATTTATTTTGGATTTCGCACTCCGTCATATTTAATAGTACTCAGAAAGTTTGTTGCGTATTAATTTAATGTAAGAATAAGACAGTTTTTTTCCGTAGATCATTTAACACTTTACACAGAAGAGATATTGAACGAAAATGTACAGCGTAATTGGGTTATTGAAGTTACTATAGTGACAGATATTTTAAAAATTCGCGAGTTTTATGTGATAATTCCGACGATTTTAGTATTAAACCCGATTTAAATTTTATCTCTCGTTTTATTTAAAATGATGTTATATACTCAGTTGATGTTTAACAGCTGATGTACTTATAATATTTAGAGACCTTATTGGAAATTATTGAAAATAGAAATCATATCTGCTATCAAATATTTTAGAGTAGAAATAAATGTTACTAAAAGTAAGTAATCTTAATACAAACAATATTTTAAAGGTTTCGTTTTTTACAGGATTTATTATTAATAATTTATATTTGTATCTGGGCTTTAAAAAGTTTATTTCAATACGAAATCGTTTGTAGAAAAAAATATTTAAACCAGCATTTCTGAAAATAATGAAAACGTAACCCGAACGGCGTTACAATGTTTTAAGAAAAAAGGTTTGTATTCAAAGAGCATCCTCATTAGTGCCTCTTGCATGTAACAAACAAACATACGCTAACGCAAAACGCGTTTGAAAATCATGAAACTGCAAACACATTTACTGTAGCAACAAAGTTAAAAGATGTCAAAGGAATCACTTGAAACAAATGAAACACAACTTCAAAGGGCGAGTGAAGATGTGACATTTTCACACTAATTTTAGACGTATTGATATGAATTGTTATTATTGAATGTAATTAAGATATTTTTGATGGCCTGATGGCGTACTCGATAGTATCTTCTGTGCAATGTGTCATGGATTCGATTCCTATCCAGGCCAAATATTTTTATAATTAATATTTGTGTCAGGGTTTTAAAATGTGTATTTATTTATAGTATTTGTGATTCCTCTATTGTCTAGTATTCGTATCACTAGGGTTTAAGCTATTTATCACTAAGTCAGTTAAATAACGTATTTATATATTTATTGTTATTTATTGCACAAAATATTACAAAATGTAATATTGTCAACCATTCAAGTCAGTCAGTTTAAGTCAACCATTATACGAAACAAAAAAATACATATAGTGGTGCAGACAATATATACACAAAAAAGAGAAACGTTACATACACATTTATATAAATAAACGCAATTAATACACATGATATAAAAATATATATAAAATAACGTACATCAAAAATAGGGTTATAAAGTTATAGAAGCGGCATCAGTAAATGATTATATATTTTTAACAATATTTTAATATAATTATTATATTAATAAACCAGAATTCAAATCTGATATTGAAACAGTAAGGTAAAGTATAGGGCACTGCTTTGTTTATTTATTTTTATACCATAATAGTTAACGTGAGGTATCGGTAGATAAAGAATGTCTACTTTTGTACCAGATGTTATTATGCGAGACTGAAACCAACATGTGGCGGTATTTCTACTATACAATTCAAAAGGCATGACGTAGCTTTTAATAAGGTGTATGAGAGCATACTTTTTATGCTAAACTCGGAGTTATTCGTTGAAAAATTATTTTTCATTGCCAAAGGTCTGCTCTTTTTCACATTTTTTGTATCGCTTCAGCTTTTGTGATCAGTGGTGGTAGAGCATAATTTTATACTTAAATTGTTTTTTTACTCTAGCGTATGAAATTATATGGTCAGTTTTTTTCGTAATGCTCGGCATCATGTCAGCCATTGGCAGTCTACAGCTTGACATAGGATTCAATAATAAGGGGAAATATATATTTATGCGGAGATACTTCTATCTATCTCCACCTTGTGCATTTGAGCTGCGCTATAGATTATAGTACCTTAGTCGCCTCTCATGATACCTCGTACAGAGAGAGGTACTATTCTACTCTGCTAGTTTGCTACCTTTTAGGTTATTAAACATTACCTTAACATTAAGGCATTCGAAATCTTCATCTATATTCCATCAAAATTGTATAAGACAATCCATACGATGGCGATAGTAACTCTGTCTGGTTACTCTTCCACGATCTAAGGTATACACCGAATTTGGTAAAATTTGCTTAAGCTCTATAGACAAAACAGATGGAGACGTGGGCCGGAAACTAATGAATTATGCATCTTTTCCATCCTCATGAATGGTCTATTAACGAAAACTGTAGGGGAATTCGTTTTTCTATTTGCTTAGACTGACAGGTGTGACACGGGAATTTATTTAATAACGAACAGCGCTCGTCGCATTCACCCGCATAGTTCCCTTTTTCGCGACAATATCGATATGAAATAGCTTTTGGAATTTCTATTATTATAATATTGTGTTGCAGTAAATTCGGGAAACATTGATCTATTAGGGAAACTTTGAATTATCCTTTATCTTAGACTATAAAGCAAATTCATACTAAGGTTTAAATCGATTGCTAGAACTGTTTTCAAGGTTAATATGAATCTGAAATGATATTTTAAATATTAATATATATTTATTCTATATGAAGGACAAATCAAATATCTGTATAGTTCAATGTTATCTGGACTGTAGTGCAAGAGATTTTGAGATTGGTCGTCCAAAAATACAAATATTGTTGACATAATTCAATTTTAGATAGAGATCTGTTTTAAAAAAAACATTATAAAGTGCTACTCGGTTTCATCATTACAGTCAAGTCCATTGCTGGATATAGGCCTCCCAAAAAAGGGCAAAATTTTCTCATGCCACGCTGGACAAACGTGTTGGCAATCGCAAAGCACAGCTTTTGCGTGGGGGATGTTGCCACCTATCCCCACAGATATACCGCCATTTATCGGTTTTGGCACTTCAGTTGCGTCGTAGTATTATACTCTACCGGTACTTTAAGGCTTTCAAATGGTGAAGAATTTTTATGATAGTTCGAGATTTTTTGAGTTAAATAGTAAGAATCAAATACGTAAATAGATACCTATTTCCTCTTTATAATATTAGTAAGATACACTAAATATATAACAGACTTATTTGGTGTGATAGTCATTTATTCAATCAATGGAAATATTTGTACCATCTTAACTCATTTACATCTGCCGTGGGGTATCGGCGGAGTATAATAGTACCTCCCTCTTTACCAGGTATCATATACCAGTGGCGGTTTATCCACCCAAAACAGAGTAGCTCAAATGCTCCAGGGAATGGGCAGCAGCATTCACGCCACGAAGCTACGCTCTGTTTTTGCCACCACGCTAGCCCAGCGCGGCAATTATGGGCAATTTCCCCCTTTTTTGTGGAGGCCTATGTCCAACAGTGGACGTTTAACGATAGTTTTGATAATGATAAATGAAAACATTCTATTGACATAAATCTCTTGCAATACAAAAACTTAATAGACTGGACATAAAGATTCCGAAGTAAAGAACGGATAATCATTTTTCTTTTGTTTTTTTCCCTCAACTTACTATGTCTTGGTTGTCAGTCATCAAACGTGAACGGTTTATGTGCAACTGAGCGTCGGATTTTATGATCCCTAGTGAGATATCTGTGCCGGATATAAACGACTGGGGACGTAATATTGACATGCTTTCTTTCCGAGCTTGGGACTTGTCTGTTATTGTTACAAGTAGTTCACTTTAAGTTCACTTATAACCGCGAGAGGTCACTGGAGTTCTATAAAATACTTCTCTAATAGTTTACTTCTGCACTTCTGCACTATGGTGATTCGGGACGTAGACAAAATATGTAAAATACTTATAAAGTCACTATTTCTATTTTCCTGGTGTTCCTGGGATCGATTCCACGACCCTTGGAGCACCAAAGGTCGTGGGTTAGATCTCAGGTCAAATATGTATATGATTGTATTTATGTTTGTTTCGTGTCTGGGTGTTATATATGTATTCAAGTATTACAGTCGTGATTTCTGTGTTATCTAATATCCGTGATACAAATGCTTTATTTCGAAAACAGGTCAATGCATAAGTTGTTGCATGCAATTATATACATACAACTTATTATGTATACATAATTGTTGAACATAGACCTTCCCAGGAAAAAAGGAATGTGTGATGACAAGTGATAGCAGTCGGAAAGCATATTGCATTTGCAAAGGGCATGCTGCTGTCTGTCCCCAACAATTTGGCTTTGAGTTATTCTATTATAGGTATCTATTAGTTTCGGTACCTCAGCTGCATTTCACTTGCCTGGTCCAGGGGAGGTACTATACTACTGCCAGTGCCTCACAGCCATTTAATGTTACTGATAACTTAAAGTTAATATGTACCGTGTAAATACTAAATACGAGTATTCAAATATTTACACTTTGTTCACTATAGAAGTGACTGAGTGATGAAACACCAACGTAAACATTACATTACATACTTATTATTACATTACATTAAGCGTGAATAGTCAAGACTTACAAAATACTATATACATAATTTTTATTATAATCTGTTTCATTTGCCCGTTTATTCGTGTGAAAATGCACAGCGTTTCCTATAACCACTTCTATAGCAGACACAATAGCGAATTGCGGCAGCAAAATAAGCTGAGCATCAGAAAAACAGTCAAGTTTCGAGTTTTTAACATTGTAGTTGAGTCGAACTGACTGCAAAACTAACGGCGCCATTGTACCGTTAAACATTATACGGGCAGTGAACCTTATCTTATGAGGAATAAAGTCGAGAGTCGATGTTGCGAGAGTCAACTTTTTCATAGAAAAGCGGAATGCAATTGTGCAAGACAATAGGAGAATTAACCGTATCTCCGCTGTCAGCGTTTCTAGCTTTGTATTCGTAATTTGCTGTTAAACCAAGTCGAGTTTATGTGCCCTTAGAATATGTTTAAGAATCCTCCAATCCGATTTTCTAAGTTTATGTAAGGTTCTTTATTATCGTATCAACCGTAAGTTGTTGCACGTAGATGGAAATTATTTTTTTCTTGCTCAACAGATGCAAACCTTTATCTTCCATGGAGTGGACTATATGTTTTGTTTATAGCGTTCACTCATGACAAACCTTAAGGTTATAAATGAAGGAGCTATCTTCCCTATGGCGACTTTCACCGCTTTCCAGGGAAAATAACAATACAAACAACTAATGCAGCAGTTCTTACCGATGGAGTAGAGCCCATTACTATTAATGACTTGTTCCACGTGGACCGAACCGGACTACTCCTTCTGGTCCAAAGAGGTACCGCAGTTGTAAAATCGCTCACCACTCGTAATCGCAATCAACTACTCGCGATAAGAATCCTTGTTGAAGATACGAGATAAACCGGTATTGTCTCTACTCGAGAACATAACAGCTTCAATGATTAGCTCTTGATAATGCGTGTCCTGGCTTGCACTACTTGAATTTATTAGATTACTTGGCTATTGGTAACTTATTTTCTTCTATAGATCTTCTCATTTGTGATTATGGAAATAGACAGCGAAGAGCAATACCGTTAAAATATTACGAACCATCGATGATTATTCAAATTATTTCTATTCCACCGAACTATAATAAAGATATGTCTGCATCGTATAAAATAAAACTAAAAGCTGCAATAAAATAAATTCAAATACAAACGATGTATGTTACAGTTAGCGTACACTTGTGGTATATACTTGGAAAACCTACAAAAAATTACAGAATTTAGAAATATAATACTTAAATACATACATTCAACACCCAGGCATAGAACAAACACAAATGTCATCGTATAAATATTTTTTTTCAGTGGGGTATGAACCCACGGCCATTGGACCACAAGTTCAATACTACATGCGCTATCGCACCCATCAAACATGCTATAGGTATGTTTATGATTCTTATACTTTTATGCATAGATACCAAATTGAATGTAACATATAACAATAAACCATCACACCATCTGCCGTCGCCAGATAGACATCCTCTGAGGTGAACCTCTTACAAAGGTCGTCTGCATAGGTACCTTAATCTCACCTATTTCTGCAGGCAAATAACAGTGTTGGCTGCTGTAACACAGTAATGCCTTCTTCTCTCACATTGGAGAGTGAGAGAGGCAGATAAAATACTGGGTAAATATGACATTGTCTCTTCAGTTCACAAGGTTGCCGACACGCTAATGATATCTTTGTGATGACACGTGTCTGCAGTTACGTATAATATACAGTCTTCTGCATGCTTTTTTATTTGTCATGCTGAATTCATAATATAACAAAAAACCTTGTAGTAATTGCAAAGTGTATCATCGGGGTAGATATAACCATCTATCTTCAATTCTCAGTTTCTGTTCTCAGTTGCCGTTTTCGAGTCCTAGAGACGATACAACACTTAATTATAACTAAGTCAGATGCAAGACCTCCATTGGTAAACACACGTTAAATTGAAAATACACAGGGAATATAATACGAATAACTTATAGCACTTGGGACCTAAAGGTTCTGGAAAGGAGATTGCGCACTGCGAAGCGCTGCGAAGGACAGTCACCCAAAAAGGGTACAAACAAACCAACATGATGGTTATGATAAAAATATCAATCAAATAATCTTAGTATTCATTGATACATTCAATTGTTTGATACACATTATAATAATAACAATAAGAGAATTACGCCATAACTCACACATTAACTTGACTCTGACTTGAGATTAGTCGCTTAAATCACTCGTGTTAGACTACAGAGCAAACCTAATTTTAATACTTAAATACATATTTAACACAAACAACAACAAACAACAAATGACACAGATATTTATCATATGGGTTTATCACTTGTTTGTCCTGGGTGTGAAACGATCCCAAGACCCTTAGTGCGCGAGATTGTATCACTAAAACATCTACGCTATCGAGTCCGTCATTTTAATACGTAATTTTTAACGACACGACATAAAGAGTACAACCTTATACAACTGGTGCACGCAAAATCTCAATTTTCACGCAACATTACAAACGAATCCCTGTGGGAATCACGCGGGATCCTGCTAATTCGCAAAGCGACGAGAATTAAATGAAAAAAACTGGAAGCAAAATATCGTATGTATTATCAACGTAACGCGTCTCCATTTATCATAGGGTGAGGTATTGCGTATTATATTCACGCTAAGACAATATTACGCACTGCGGTTTGGGGGGCAAGAGATAGCGTTTTATTTATCGCGATAACTAAACAAACAAAATATCTTCGTATTATACAAGTATTAAATATTTTTGACAAATATAAGGTTGCTGCTTGAGAAAGGCCTTGCCAAGACTTTTTTTAAATTATATTTTTCGGGGATTTCAGCCCAGGCAAGCAACCGCAAATTTTTTTAACCTTTTAAAAATAAAAGTTAGAAGCATATAAAAAATAAGAGATATATTTTATAATAATAATAAATCACACAACCTCTTGTCTTAATTTAAGATTAGTTTTGTTTCAGAAATTAGATAATACAAGAATTTCAAATAGGTAAACTGCTACTAAATCGGGGTGGGATCCAAACCCACGACTCTACGCTAATATGCTAACGTGACAGTAATTTGAAGCATTTAATTCTTAAAATTATTTTCATTCATACTTTTAAAAAATCCTGATTTTATCTGGGCACTATTAAGTAGAGAGTAACATTTAACATGAAATTATTTCGTTCGTTTATTATTATTAAATAAAAAATTATTTTATAAATAATTTTTTAACGAGTCATTAATAATTTCACTTTTGATTAGTTAAAAATATTAGATAAACTTAGTTTGAAACCGTTAAAATAGGAGTATTACTTGAGAGACCTATCTCCCAAGATTCAAACCAACAACAACCACTACCAACGGACGCGTAAGTAACGTACTCGGGCTATATATAATATTGAGTGATATATCGCAGGTTGAGTGAGCGGTGTTTCTTGGCGTAGTAGTAGTTTTGGTCATATATTTGGATTCTCTGTTCGAGAGCATTTCCTTGCTTTCATGATGCTTTTGAGTTGTTAACTTAATTGATGTAAATTGAGACTTATTGCGAATTATGAATTTTTCAATATATACTGATTATGACAACGTGGAAAATATAATAATTCCTTCTTTTTATTTTTTTACTCAACTATTTTGAATACTGAAATCTTATTTACTATCGTAGAAAAAAAAATATCTTTGCAAATAGATTTTTTAGCAATGTACGTTGTTGCATAGTCCTATAAAAAGCCTTTCGAAATTAGTTGCGCTGGAAACCCAATTTCAATATCAAACTGAATTTTTATAAAAATCCAATATGAATCCAAATACTGCACACAAACTGTTAAAATTGAACTAAGTTTACTATAGAGGGTAACACTCGGAGAGTTTTTCGAAAAAAAGTTATCATTGCAAGCATTATAAAGTCACCATTTCCTTTTTTCTATGGACAGTTATGATTTGATATTTAATTTTCATCTGGAATTATATTTTCTTTTCATAGATATAGCTACTATATTAAATGAGTTATTTTGATGCATGAACTGGTCAAACTAAAAAAATCAACTAGTGTGAATAGAAGAAATAATTCGAGTAAGGGAAGCTAAAGAGGTATGCCAAGATTGCAATAGCAAATGAAGAGCAATAGTCTCTGCCTAGGGTAGGCAAACACAGGAACACAGGCGTGATGCATATAAACATATAATGTATGTTTAATTATATTTTATGACTGCATTTTTCTAGAGTGCTAAAGTCATTAAAGAGTAATCGGAACGTCAGACAAAAACAAGAACATTTCAATCATCGCATGGTTGAACGCGCACAATGTTAGACAATAATATTAAGTGGTTTCTCTTTGGTACTCAGGGGTACAATAATTTTGTGATAGTATAATTTTAAATCAAATGATAATACTTTTTATTCGGGTATGCTAATTACAAGTACTTTCGAATCATGAATAAAATAAATCATCATCATCATATCAGCCATTGGATATCAACTGTTGGAAATGAAGCAGCATCGCGACGGGGATGCTGCTGCCCATAACCGCCCTGTGCATTTATGCTGCACTGTTTCGAATTGATATACCGCCATCTGTCGGTTCTGGTACTTTAGTCGCCTCTTACGACACCTGGTGCAGTGGGAAATACTTTCGTTTATATTTTGTTCGGTTTATTTTATAATTGTGACCATATAAACCTAGCGGACATCAAACAATAGAAATAATAAATCACATCAACTATAACCAAGAAGATAAAGCACATTCTACAAATTGGACATTCGACTCAACCACCTTTGCGAAACAGAATTCTTTCTAAGTAATCTTGTCAATGCACAGAAGCGAGCATGCGTAGAACGGACCTGTGATGTTATTGCTGAATTGGAACAATTTACTCTACCCGACACACATAACATCACAATAGGATTAATTCAAGATCGGTATAATAATAATAATAAATTCCCACAATAACTCACACATTGACCTGACTCCATTGTAAGTCGCTTAAAGCACTTGTGTTACAGACGCCAGACAACAGAGGAATCACAAATATACTACTTAAATACATATATTTAACACCCAGACACAGAACAAACACAAATATCATCATATAAATATTTGATTGCTACTATATGCGCTATCGGACTCATCTTTCTTTATTGTCTATAATCTTAAAAAACAGAATGGCTTGGAAGACCTGTAATATTTAAAATGGTACTGATCCAATCGTGTTAAGAGACTAAAGTAGAAAATTTTAATTTGTATTTGCATATTTGGTTCTGCAACATTAAGACCAGCCGCGTACTTTGTAATCATGCTAGGACACCGTCTCAACTTTAGTTGTAAAGCTAAACTTCTCTATTATGACGCTGTGATTATTCTTGACGATGTAGTTATTTAGCTAGCTATATTTGTAAGAATAATTTCATCTTTTTAAATCAAAATAAGCGCGTTACCTAAATCTTTCTATTATAACTTATATAATATTAATTTCCCACAATATCTCATACATCGACCTGATTCTGTGATAAGTTGCTTAAACCACTTGTGGCAAAGGCATCAAACAACAAAAAAATCACAAATATACTACTTAAATATATGTATATTTACCACTCAGACACAGGAGAAACATAAACATCATCATATAAATATTTGTTTCGGCTGGGGATCGAACCAAAGACCTTTGGCACACAAGACAAAATCACTATCTTCTGCGCCATCGGGCCCGTCAATGGCTAAACGTATAGCAGCCGCAAAACGAAATGGTGGGATTCGGGAATCGTATATAGTAGCTTGTTGACGAGAATGTTGCTGCCCATCCCCATCCTGTTACATTTAAATCTGTTTAATTTAATATCAGAATAATAATAATAATTAAAAATGCAGCATTTTTTAAAGCAAAACACCCCTTAAGTAATAATGAAAATATTTATTTCTTATTGATAGCTTCAAACTTGCAAAAGTTTGAAAATTGGGTTTTCGTTACTAAAACTTTGTCTCTTTTATGGATCTCTTTAAACATAATTCAATCTAGCAAGACTACTAGGATACATATTAAGATGCTGAAGACCCCACATCATTTCATCGTTCTTGGCAAGTCCACCGCTGGATAGAGGCCTCCATAAGAAAGGAGAATTTTGCCTATAATTGCCACGCAAGACAAGCTTGTGAGTAATCGCATCCGCGGCCTGTGCATTCGAGCTACACTGTTTCTGATGGATATACCGCCATCTGTTGATTCTGGTACCTTAGTCGCTTCTCACTACACTTGTTATAGAGGGAGGTACTATTCTACTCTGCCGGTACCACAAGGCAATACCCTCAATATTTACAAATTAAAACAAAACAATCAAATAGCTAAAACTCATCATAATTTATGTAGCGAAACCTCGACGCACGTTCCAAGTAAATTTAGTGGCAAAATAAAGATTTAATGAATTGCCCTAAGTACACTTAGCAAAGTAAACCATTTTAATAAATTTGTGTTGCGTCGAGGGGATGACTCCGAGAAATTTCCATTTTCTAATACTGTTTAAATCTTGACTTTCTCGGGGAAAAATGGTGACGATGAATTATTGATCAGCTGCTTTTGCCCGCTTTATTTACGTGGATCTGTTAAAAGGAATTCGGTTTTCGGTTTTATTTTCGATTTATTAGAAGATATTAATAAATTAAGATCAGATAATTATTCAGTGATGGCAACTTTATTCATTTAATGTCAACTTAATTATTTTTAGTTAGAAATATGCGGCAAACGTCTTGTTATGGTGATGTCACTTGCCGTGACTGACCAATCAGCACCCCATTATTTAAAATATGCTTGGTCAGGCTTAGAACAACGTTATCATATTAACCGTTGAAAGTCTTTCCGAGAAAGGGGAAGTTTTTGCCATAATTACCGCGCTAGTCAGGCGTGGTGGCAATTGTAGAGCGCAGCATTTGCGACGGACATACTGCTGTTTATACCTACCCTGTGCTTTTGAGTAATACTATTTGGGTTGGATTTATTACCTTTTGTTGGTTATGGTTCCTTAGTCGACTCTTACAACACTTAGTATAGAGAGAAGTACTATTCTACTCAGCCTTATGACTTCTTAAGCTATTAAAAATGTTTGTCAATATTTGTTAAATTTTTATTATATTTTATCTTTGATTGACTTTAACTTGAGGCCGTAAAGTGCTGGTAGAATAGTACTTTCCTCTGTAACTGGTGTCGTACGAGGCAGCTAAGGTACCAGAACCGACAGATGGCGGTATATCTATCCGAGACAGTGAGGCTCAAATGCATGGGGAGGGGATGGGCAGTATAACCTTCCCTTGCCTTCCCGAAAGCTGCACTCTACTATTACCAACAAGCTTGCCCAGTGTGGCGAAATTCCCACTTGGTGAGACCTGTGTCCAGCAGTGAACTTCTAATGGCGATAATGATGATGATGAAGTTGAATTATTAAATAAACAATCTAAAGATACTTAAATTAAGTATTTACTGAAAAAAACCAAAAAGTTCTTAGTTCGGGCTATAACCATGACTTTGCCCTTTCTGTAAGACTACAATACTATAATGCTACTGAGACCTTACTGAGCATGTCGAATTATTTTCAGTTTTCTTTTGTGATGAGAATTAAGTGACATTCTTGCAAAGTTGTAAGATAATAAATCGTTATATTTTAATAAATGCAACATTTTTTAATAATAAAAATATTCGAAAATATAAACATATTTTTCTTAATGCAAAAACGAATATAAAATGTAAGTATAATAAATCAAAAAAAATGTTTTTAAAATGATTTTTTAACTCAACAGTTATCAGTATATTATAACAAAAATGCAGCAACGAGCATGTATATATATACTAGTATATAACTTAACATAACAGTATTATGGAATTCCTAATTAAATGGTACGGTTTGTAATGAGACCAAATTGTCAAATTAATTGCCTGTCAGTACCCTCCGGCCATTTTGTGTGCAGCTATAAACTTGAATCTGCAAAAGCAATTACCTTATTTATGTAAGTGACGAAATTAAAATAGAACTTTGTTGCGCAATGCTCTTTTTAAATCTAAAGTAACCCAAAGCTCCCACAAATTTATGTACTGTGTTGTTTTTAATTTTACTATCACATAAGGCATTATATTGGCATATGGTCCATCGACTTTATTTCATCACCATTTCATAAAAATAAAGTTTTTTTTTAACAGATCTTCAACTGTAAAATTAATGTTTAGTTTATAATGTATGCTTATGAATCACAATGTATTTTTCGAGACAGATTCTGACAGGGGTATCGGTGGTGTAGAAAAGTACCGCTTTCTGTCTCGGGGGTCATATGAGGTGACTAAGGTACCGGAACCGACAGTACAGATGGCAGCATATTCGTCTGAAACAGCGTAGATTAAATACTATAGGATGGAGATACCTTACAGCATACTCATCGCGAGTTGTGCTCTGCGATTGACACGCAGGCCCACGTTGGCTATTATGGGCATAAATCTATTTAATAATAATTTATATAATGGGCATAAATAGATATTTAATTAAACATTTCCATCCGAGATTTTTTGCAATGGGACTAACATAAAAAGTTTTATTACAACTTTGCAAAAGCCTAAATCGCTTTGGAATCGAATGCCCATTCATAGAACAGTTTCAGCCGACTGTGTTTAAATGAAATTCAACTCTAGCAACTAAGTTACGAAACCAAAACTCTGACCGAATACGCTATTGAATGTGGTAATTTAAATTCAGTTTACTGTCTATTTTTAAATCCATTGTAATTATGATTGAGTTTGGAGAATTATATAAAATTTATTGTTATTCCAAATGAATAACAATAAATTTTATATAATTCTAAATGGGAATTTATTTTTGTTATGTTGCATTATCGTTTGATTACTTGATTTTCTTATTAATAATTTATTTATTACATAAGATATCATTAGTTCGTTTTAGTTACACCATAAAGCTAAAGAAAGTCTGAAGCAATTTTTTAGAAAATTTGGTGAAATCTTGTATCAGGAGGCGGATATGAAATATGTTTTATCCCCTTCCCGTGAGACGTAACATAACACGTGGTACAACCAATCGCAACTGACACGTAATAAGAAATATTTTCCCTGGGTGTCAAATATGTTGTCTGATACACGGGTCACTGCGGTAATTTAAGCGAGATGGACTCAAGTCAATGTATGAGGTGTTGTGTGAATTTATTTCAACATAACAGCTATTGGAAGTCCACTGCTGGACATAAGCCAACCCAAGGATTGGGAAATTTTCCCAATAATTGCCACGCTGGAGAAGAGTGTTGGCAATCGCAGAGTGTAGTTTTCACGACGAAGATGCTTCAGCCCAACCCCACTCTGTGTATTTACGCTGAACTATTTCGAATGGATATACCACCATCTATCGGTTCTCGTACCATAGTCGCCTCTTTCGACACCTATTCCAACGGCTAATGTGTATTATTGTGAATATTGTTGGAATAATGAATATTAAGGTGAATTTATACATGTGCGTGATATTACCACCCAATTATGTAGTTTTTATTTCCTTACTCTTATGAATATTTAGATATGTAGAAAGATTGAATGATAGTAGAATGTCAGTACAAATGTATAGAGCGATAGTAAATGAAAGTGTTGAAGAAGAGCCAAGCCAAAAATACCAAGAATAAACGAGCTTGTATGAAAGGACTCAAGTGAGTAAATAAAGCGAGAAAAGTATGCTAAGATCGTAGCAAGTAGAAATTTAGTCTCTGCTTACCTCGATGATACAGAGTCGTGATGTACTGATGACACACATACACCGAAAAAGGCAATGTTTTTTTAGCTTAATGTCTAACGGCTTTTAATCGCTGTGTTTCATTTTTAAACTTTTTTATCTATTTTTTAAATGTCTTGTGCCATCGTTCTCAGGATTGACAAAGATATTATATGAGAATGTTTATTATTTACTAATTTTATTCGTTTTGTTTGATATTTAAAATATCAATTTAGAAAATGTTTTGCTTTTTTTTGTAGTTTCCACTCAAAAATAAGCTGTGTATTGTGTTTTGCAATCTTGCAGCGCTGAGCATAGTATTGATCCTTTTTCTTCAAATTTATAAATAGAAAAATTGCTATTTTAATACTTATAAACACAAGAAGGGCGTTGCTCCGTAGTATTGAAGAAATTGAGGGTTTTAGATGTGTAAAGTTTGTGTAAAACTTTGAGTCCTGTTATATAAAAATAATTTATTGTTTAATAACCCCATTTTATATCAATCAAAATTAATCCGTTAATCTAGCTTTCTTGATGCACTATTTACCGGTGGAATATCTATTCATTATCTTTAGGAAAATATATAATGAATATTTTATGAAAATTATCACCCAACGTGCTGCTGATACGATAATGTAAATGTGAATAAGTACATAAGAGTTGTACGTATTATAAAAGTGAGTCTACACATCATTTAATGCCAGTGCCAGTCACAAAAGCTTTTTCTTATATTAATTAATATTTACATAAGCTGTTCCGATGATAATTTTTTAATATTTATGTATCCCGTAAAGGAAACAAAATGGCCGACGTGGTGTAAGATAAACACATTATAAAATCACCTACCAACGGCTTTTAAATGCTTTATACCTCGTATTTATATTATATAACGACGTTTTGATTACTTTAAAACTATCTAGACAGACAAAGCCTAACAAAACACAATTGACTTCAAGTTAGCTTTAAAAAAAGAGCTATTTAATTTACCAGCATAATAACAACAAAGTAAACCGCCACCACCAAGCCATGCTCCAGTTTTTGCTGCATGCCAAAACATATTAACAATAGTCGCTAATTTAATAACATTCGTACTCCTTGAGCGATGACAGAATCAAACCGAATTATAAACTTGATCAATCACAGCTGATGCAATTATTTTGAAGTATTTCTCAAATAACGTCTTAATTCAACAAAACCAATCAATCTGTCCCTTCAGAAACACTCCAACTTACTCCGATCTAGCATACGAAACTGAAGAGGGATTAATGTAGTGATTAATCAGAACTGAGTGATCCGATTCATGTTTTGGCGATCAATATGTAACGTTAATTCAAATGTATTATATACATTATGCTTAAAGCTGTTGTAAGGCAAATTTACTATTTATTCTCTAAATGATAATAATACTCTCTGTTGTACACCAATAAAAACAACACAAGAACATCACTAAAACATGGAATAGTAAATACAAGAGGCGTTCTTATCGCTAAATCTAACAGACAACCTTTGGATATAAATAATGTTAAAGCTGGTGGAGTTACAGAACAAGGAAAGTGACAGAATCAAAAAGCAAAATCAAAGTGACAGATAATACTCCTTCACCATTCTCTTAAAAATAGAAAGAGGACGAGCAGATCTAACTTAATAATGAATTTTACTTCAAAAGGACATTGCACAATATAAACACTTACCGAGCGGAGTCTACAGTAAGCTTGTACCGCTAAACCTAGTCAACAATTATCTTGTTGTACATTGACAATGGAAACAGCTCGAGCAATTTTAAATATTATTTTAGTGTAAATATGACAAAAATTATTAAAAGCTAAATCTAATAAAAGACTGCTAAAATAAACTAATAGTAGATTCGAGTGTGTATGTGGGTGTGTGTATATGTATATGTGTGTATTTGTGGGTATTCTAGATATATATTATCACATTATGTTTACTGTATTAACACGATATTGGCTGGTACCGGCAAAGTAGAATAGTACCTCTCACTTTACCATGTGTCGTATAAGGCGACTAAGGGATCAGAACCGTCGGATGGTGGGGGTGCACAGCAGCATCCCCGTCGCAAACGCTACGCTCTGAGATTACCAACAAGCTGTTAAATGTTTCCTTTCTTGGTTCCAATGGCTGAAATGATTATGATGATCAACACAAGGACAATACATTAAATATGGATGCAAGAAACGAAATAAAATGTTTACCTACGTCATGTAAGATTGAAAACAATGTGAAATTTGAATTTCAAATTGAGACTTAATTATTGAATGGTTATGGACTGTCCATACTGATACATTTTCCATAGTTTATTTTTTTCCTGTGAAACTATCAAAAAATAAATACATAGGAATGAATTACGAATATACTATTTCAATGGTGTTACAGTGATATATCGACAGTCAGAAATTCAATTGGCGAAACGGATATATGGGCAATAGTTGTTTATATTTATTTATCTCTAACTTTTGTTAACAGTTTCTAGTAAAAAAATTACAATTCACAGGTGATACCTTATTAAAATAGCTATTCAAATAACAATGTTATTACGAATTAGTTATTTTTATTTTCTTTCTTTTTCTTCCTACATGTTGTTCGTTATAACAATTGATTTTATCTATTATACTAACTTTATTATTATTAACTTACTCGGCACTATCGTGACTTAACTATATACGTATCTATGATTTAAGCCCCTTGGGGTATTGGCGGATAATAATAATATCTCCCCCAGCATCAGGTGTAGTCAAAGGCGACTGTGTTACCAGAACCGAGAGATGGCCGCTATCTACCCAAAACTGAGTACTTCAAAATGAACAGAGCGGGGATAAGCAGCATGGATGAACAGCCTACGATTTCCCTCACACCTACCCAACGCGGCAACAACAGACAAAATTTTTTTGGAAGCATGAAGAAATTCTAGAAGAGTGGCCATTTCCATTTCAAATATATTTCAATGTGAAGCCTCGTAATAACTGGTAAGGTATTAATATTCCATCTAAGGGGAACACTGAAGAAAGGAGGGAGTATTAGTCTAAATTTATATCTACTTTTGTTCGTCGCGGTGCGAACAGGAATTCGCCTTGTGAGTGACACATTGTCAGCTGGATAGACAAACGCCAGAATGTTAACAGTATTTTTATTTTATATTTGTGATTAGATATGAAAGGACTTGTATTGCTAGCGATTTGCGGTCTATATATAATAAAGATAACGTGATTCTGAAGATTTTCACATAAAAATTGTAAGCAGTTTCGCAATTCTTCGTCTGCCAACTCAATTTGTCAGTCAATTAAGGGTTTAAAATAGGTATGTAAATAAATTGTGATTCCACAAAACTTCTGATTTTAGGATTTTTTATGGACTTACTTAAATATGGGTTAGAACAAGATATATTTAATACATTCTTTTCGTATGTTACTAAATTTATGTAGTATCAGACAGCTACTAGCGGAGGATTCGATCACTGAAATCTGTTGGGAACATTAAAACTTGAATGAACTTCTGAATTTTACAGCAACATAGAATAGTGATACGCACTCAATCATACCGGGGTAATGAATACAACCAAATTGTTGGATTAAACTACAAGTCTAAAAAATATTTTGGTGTACGTTGAACCATTCTGTGCATTATTTTCCAAATTATAAAGTCAGCAAACTAACATTTGGTCCATTTGATGATAAACGTGATCGCAGCCTATAGACGTGTTATCACTAGGATATCAATAGCGTATCGCCAACCCTGTGAACTAAAGATACTATATCACATTTATACAGGAATTTCACTGTTTTTCTCACACGTCAA
Organism: Heortia vitessoides; assembly: GCA_020976665.1. Lineage (NCBI taxonomy): Eukaryota > Metazoa > Arthropoda > Insecta > Lepidoptera > Crambidae > Heortia > Heortia vitessoides. The sequence continues at coordinate 18,281,049 of JACJUM010002819.1, read as the reverse complement.
ACCGGAATACAGGAATGCGAATACTGCTATTTAGCGGTAGAAATAGGTGTGCGTAGACGACCTTTGTAAGACCTTATAGTATATATTTTTTTTATAGTAATTACGTTACTTAAATTTGGTTCTATTTAAATTCAACTGTATTTTGTACCAATTCAATATACAAAACTGTGACACGCATTTTTTTAACAATGCTTTTGCATGTCACCCCCGACGAAGGTGTGTACCGTCAATAATGCGAGCGCGCATAATAGATGGCGACACGTTCCAAGGTGAAGGCGCTTTCATTTTTCGCACGCTCGATTAATCTCGAGCAGTGTCGGACACTCTGTTTGTATATCGACAAATGTGGCCGAATATATTGTCTAGCTATGTGCCAAGTTCGGGCTTGTTCGAGCGAATAAATTTTATTGCGCGGCCCGCTCGAGTAAATTATTCCGTAAAAAATGGCCAAGTCATTCTGGTATGTAGATGGTAATTTTTTGTGTGCGCTAGCGTTTATTGTGGAATGTGTATATTCAGTTGAGGTATGGTAATTGAGTATATAATCGTATACATAACCTTATAGTGGTGTATTTGGATGCCTCGAGATATACAAAGTCGGCAGCGGAAAGTACGAGTATTAGAACATTTATCATCGAGGTCCCTCGATCTTTGTCAGTTCCACTGGTTGTGTTCTTGTGGATCTAGTGACTAACTTACGTTAGATCTTAGTGTTGTCGAGTGATATTTGAATGTGTTTTAATAATATCGGTAATGCTAAATTAATAAAAAGTATTTAAAACTCGAATCTATAGGTCGTTGGGGCTTTGGGTTTGGGATGGAGACCACGCGCATGCGCGTTTAGTAGTGGAAGACCTATGTCTTTTATAGTGATGATGATATTCTTGAGATTTTTGTCAGAGCAATAGCTCATATAGTCTCTATAAAAATATCATATTTATATTATCAGAAACTTTTTTATAGTCCTGCACCAGGTGTCGTAAGAGGCGATTGAGTTACCGGAACCGACAGGTAGTGGATATCCATCAGCGTCGCTAAATTCAACAGGGTGAGGATGGGTAGCCCGTATACGCGTTGCGAAGGTACGTTCTGTGATTACCACTGTGCCTGCCCAGAGTCGTAATTATGTACGCAATTCACCTTTTTGGGGAAGTCATGTCGTATGTATATGGCAGTGGACGGTCTACAGTTGTTATAATAATGATGATGATGCCGTCAAAATAAATGTAGTTATTTGACAATAGTCCCTCAAATCAAAACACATGGCAGCATGTCAGCCAAGTTCAAAAAGAGAACTGGTGACGCAACAGCCGTGTGCATGTTTACATGAACCTTTTGTAGCCACTTCTTACCCCATAATAACTCAAAATCTGTGTTAGATAAACACATGAAATTTTTAATTTAACAAGCATCACAAATTTTATTAATACAGCGCATGCGGTTATTTCTATATTAATGTCCAAAAATGGTAATTCTTATCAACGACTGACTGACTGACCTATAGATTAACCTAACCCACTTCCAAATGACATAGAAAGCTGAAATTAGGCATTTAGCTTGGTAACTGTAAGTATAGAAAAGGAAAATCAGAAAACATTAAATTTTAGATTTGATTTTGTTTTTCGAACTATCAAATTTTATTTAAACCTAGTGCTTATGAAATTATACGAGTAATAGTAAAAAAACTTTTACTTTCGATTTGTATGACATCGCTTTGTATATCAGATTATAATTTTTATTAATTTTGTTATAATTTATGTACAGAAAGTAATATATCCCATCAAAAACATAAATGTTAAAAAGGCCTCCTTTTTGTTGTTATTAGGAATACTGACATTGGATTTTGTATATAAAATATACGTTTTATAAGGTAAAGATGTATAAATTTCATACTAACTTTGAACCCATCTTTGACTTTTAATCAAGAACCTTTATACTGAATCAAAAACAGCAAAGTATCATGTCATGTCATGTCAGTGTCATGATATGTCAGTCAGTCAACTTTAGCTTTTATTTATACATAAGTGTCAATAAATATAAGTTACATAGCGTAAAGCTTGGGCGCTTGTTTACAAAAACTAGCAGTTTTTATTAAATGATGTTGTACTTTTAATTCAGAAAGACATTAAGGACCTAAACGAGCGCAATTTTGGAGGCAACAAAAGAACGCTTTAAAGTTTAATTAGTGGAATTCACTTTTTTAAACAATTTTTAGTGTCATTTTGTGTAATGGAAATAAGATAAAAAAAGTGTACTTTCAAGTAGCTATAATATTAGTTTTGACAATAAGTGACCACAAACCATGTCTTGGTATAAGATACCGGCAGAAAAGAACAGAAGTCTTTGTATCAGGTGTTGGAAGAGAAAACTTTGTTACCGGAACCCACAAATGGCAATATATCCTTAACAGTGCAGCTTAAATGCATAGGGGACACGCGGGGGGGGGGGGGGGGCACGGAGACGGGCAGCAGCATCCTCGTCGTAAATGCTGCGCTCTGCTATTGGTAACACGCTTGCCCAGCACGGCAATTATGGGCAAAATTCCCCCTTTTTTGGGGAGATCATGTCCAGAAGTGAACTTGCAACGGCTAGTATGATGATGATGATAGATACAGTCATCTAAATTTTCAAAACAGTATAGCTCGAATGCACATGTGTGTCGGGAAGTTATGCTCTGCGGTTGCCACCACACCTGCCCAGCGCGGTAATTATAAGCAAAATTTCTATCTCCCACTCTATACGGCTGATATAATGATAATGTTACCATGTCAATAACTTTAACCTAAACAGAATGATAAACTAGTAGTGCACGCGACTTCGTCCGCTTAGAATAGTGACATTGACGAGAAAAGTGACTTTCAAGATTTATTTAATTTTTATAAAACGAATCCCGATTTATTTGAAAAGAAAAAATATATCATTTTCCGATATATGGACTATCCAACATTAATAGATTTTTTAAAGCAAACTAGCGGTTCTTACAAACAAACTCTTTAGCCTTATAATATTGAAAAAGATTAACTGGTATTCGTAACTTTAATCGCGTAAATAATACGTTCTTTCAGTGTTATCCGATTACATTACTGCAGCTGCATATTTAAGCAGCTTATAGCTGCAATCTGCTTCTTTGTGCTAAGCTTACTCTTGCGCTTGTAGATGACCGCTTTGTTTTTTAGATTATTGCAAATGGAATAGTCTAGAAGTACTCTACAATCCAGTGCAACTAAAGCTGCAGAATAAATAACTTACTGCCATGTTCAATTTTAAGGGTCAGAGAGGCAGTGAAATAACTGGGTAAATGTGACATTGTATCTTCAGTTCACACGGTTGGTCAAAACACTAGTGATATATTTGCTATAACACGAGTGTCAGTGGCTGCGGTCACATTTATCATCAGGCTGACCGTATGCTTATTTGCTGACTTCATCATCACTCATGACAGATATCATCATCAAATTTATAGTTATACAAAAAATGTACATATGTTTTGTGACTTTTCATATAAATTCCTAGTGATCTTGTATTGTGCGACAAAACAGGATCGTGGATTTGATCTCCCCAGGACAAACATATATATGATGATATTTATGTTTTTTTATTTATTTATTTAACTTTATTGCACAAAATGTACAAATGGCGGACTTAATGCCAGGTGGCATTATCTCCCAGTCCACCATTATACAAAACAGAAAAATATATATATAGTGGTGGTAGTAAACGGAGACAGCGTTTCAGGATAAATTTGTTTGGGGATTGCTTAATATTCAACGGAAGCTCGTTCCAGAGTCGTATAGCTGTCACTGTAAAAGAGTTTGTCAAAAAACTAGAGTGATGAGAAAGTTTGTTCTGTGTTTGGGTATTAAATATGTACGGTATGTACGGTTAAACCATCTTTGATGGGACTTTCACTGGCTAAGATAACTATTCTAAGCGGACGAAGTCGCGGGCTCAGCTAGTCAAGTTATAAGATCACAATACATAACGGCAGAGACTTGACGTTTTATTTAGAAATGCATACATTTCCAAATAAAACGTAAAGTTTCCCCGGCACCACCGAAAACTTAAATGTAAAAATGTGCCAAGTCCCTGCACTGAGTGCCAAGTTCCAGCCAGCCCCATTCAAACTTGCCTCTCCCTGTTTCTGGTGTAAAACTGACTACATTTTAGTAATTTGTGTTTAAAGTTGTTTTTGCACCGTAACAATAGCTAATAAATGCAAGTTTTTATCTCCTTGTTTTAGTTATTTAACTTTTATTGTGAGAAACCTCTCGAGCGAGTTGATTCATATAGAATTATTGTACGGAAAAAAATACCGAGAATCACCGTTTTCATTATCACTTCGAAACTTGTAGTACAAATAAACATCACTATCATAGAAGCTGTAGAACATTCATAGCTTGATAGGCTTTTCCAAAAGGAAGAATTTGCTCATTATTGCCGCGCTCGGTGGGCATTGTAGAAATCGCATATCCTAACATCTTTACACTCTTCCCCATCCTATTACGGGTGGATGCACCGCTATTTGTCCGTTATGGTACCTCAGTCGCCTCTTACGACATCTGATACAGGGGGAGGTACTTTTCAACTTAAACAACTAACATTTTTTTATTTTTTTTATTTTATTGGCTATAATTACAAATACATTCTGGGTTATCCCACTTATCCATTTAAATGACTATTTGTCACAGAGTGAGAGAAGGAGGCCCCCCTTAGTATAAAAATATACAAATAAAAGAATAAAATTAATTATTGTAGAAAGTCAAATTCGCTATTTTTCTAAAGGTAAATCCTTGCAAAGATTGTGTAAATAGATATGAGTACCTTGCGCTCACCTATTTCAAATTCCAAGCAGCATTCCTCAGTGCTGTTTCTAACTTAGTAACTGAAACCTTACAATGTTCATAGCCCAAAAATATAAATGATATTAATAGCTAAATGATCGGAAAACTTTATCTTATTTTAAATAAGTATGGATGGATATACCGCCATCTGTCGGTTCTATTTCGGTTTGGTAGGTACTATTCTATTCTGCCAGTACCTCACAACGATATTATAGTATAGTATATATACACGAGTTACAGGAATATCTATCAATGCCTACAGCAATTGCTCTCGAATTTTCGCAGACAAAATTTCCACGAGATACGCTTGAAGAGCCTTTTAAGACAAAGCTGTCACATTTTTTAGAGCAAACAAGAAAAATGTTGGCAACACACACGCCACCGTCCGATGAGTAATGATGATAGGGCGGTGAAATGAGAACCCAATCATAATGTATGTTTCGTATCTTGATTAATTTTCTTGAAGAAAGAAGTTTACCTTGGTCCTTTATTATCAGCACATAGCTTATTTTTTAAGATGTATGTATTTAAAAATTACAAATTAAGTTAAAACGAAAAGTATTGTAGTCGTTTTTAATTATTATTGCGGACATATTAAAATATTGAAATTCATTTCACTTGCCGGTCGTTCATCGCGAATTGACAGCTCTTACAAATTTCACAGTAATTTTAAAACATAACTGAACTATTAGAAACATATTTGCAATAGTGTAAGTTCTTGCTTGTTTTTACACATTCCAAACTTTATATTATATTACTATAAATTACAAGAAATTAATTTACTATGCTAGAGTAATAAATTTAAAATTGGAAATTATGACAGTAAAGTAAAAATGGCACGAGAATAACATCTCGAAGGGTATAAACTATATAAATACGATCTTTTTGTTATTACTAGATATTTCATTACCATAGTATATAATGTATGTATGTAAAACTCTTTACAGAAACATCAAACACGTGGGCTCACTGGCAAAATGTCCTGCTCTGTGGCATAGATTAGATACCTTTTTATCCTTTCCCACAGTAACTCTCCATTTACTAACTCACTTCAAAGAACTAACTAGCCAGACTGCAGTTGAGTTTATTTGCCGAGTAATTAGTCGTAGTTAAAATTTCGGGCCACTTGAAACAAACCAGTTAAGTGGAAGCGTTTATTTAATTAGTAGATTGCGGAGTCGGTTGGTACCTTAAGTTTACAATCGGTGTTTGTTCTGGGATGTGGTTTTTAGATGGCTAATTGAAGGGAAACGTTTTGAAGCACTTGGTTCGAATAATTAAATTACCACAACATCATTGACCTGAGTCCGTGTTAAGTCGCTTAAAGCACTTGTGTTGCAGACGTCAGACAACAGAGCAATCACAAATATACTGTTTTAGTACATATATTTAACACCCAGATACACAAATATCATCATATATTTGCTATGGGTGGGAAGTGAACCCACGACATTTAGCGCATAAATAGGATCACTACCATCTGCGCCATCGGGCCCGTCGGCTTCAATATTTTTATTTTATTTGTTTAAATGTTGAATTTAGAATGTATATGAGTGGTTTAAGTCGAGCATGAAAGAAGTGCATCGCGTACTGCACCACCGAGTTACAATATTTAAATTTGGTTCGACCAAGGGTTCATTCTTGAACCAAGGTGCAAGATATGCATGAATGTACAAGGTACATTATTGGCACTTATAATTGGCTAAGTGTTCTTTTAGCGCTAAGCCAATTATGAGTGCTAATAATATACCAGGTAACTTCACGATGGTCAAGATGCCAACCCCACGCATTTAAAGGATGGATATACCGCCAACAATCTTACATCTCGGTAAATATTTACGATACTTACTATCCCTCCTACTACTTACTTCTACCCTTTAAGTACATCAAAGTATTGCAAACGCAATATGTGTTTAATATGTCTCATGTTTCTGAATGAGGGTGATAAATTCGTAACATGAAAAATCATTATCCCCTTTTATTGAAATTATCTTGAGGTCCCAATCACCTTAAATCTACTAGTAGACGGGCTATCTGCTTTTTATTACACTTTTAAAATGTACATCTTTATGTATACAAATTTTAGTACTACAGTGTTTGCCCGAGATGAATTTTGAAACTATTAGTTTCAATATTTTTTTGCTTACTGTATGCAATATGACCCAACCAATAGAAAGGCCACTGGTGTAGTGGGATTCTTGCCCATAATTACCGCGTTGGGTAGGCGTGATAACAATTGCAGAGCGTAACTTCGCAAAGAGGATGTTGATACCCATCTTCAACCTGAAGTGTTTCGCTATTTCTGATGGATATCGTCCCTTGCAACATCTGATACATGGGGAAGTATAATTTCACACCAATTTAAAACATATTACTTTAATATTACTATTACAAAAATAATATAAGCACATGAAACATAAGAAACTGTATCTACTCGCTGACTCGTGCGAAACCGACAAGCAATTTTTTACTGGAATTCTACCGTCTAATTCTAGAGGTATTCCTCAGAGACGTTTAAAATATTTATTTTCCTTCCACACACGCATTCTATACCAGGAACAGAATTTTTTTGTTAAGCGTCATAAATATGTTTGTGGTTATCTTTTTTACTCAGTTTCTTATGGTGAATAAAAAGGCGTGGAAAACGCTTATTTCCCGGATTGAATAATGTCTTACTCGAAATACATTATTGCTTAGAGGCTAAAGGCGGGGATTAATAATACACAAAATCGAGTGTGTAGGCACGCTGAGCGGGATATCATCATACCCGCCATTAGAAGTCCACTGCTGGACATAGGCCTCCCAAAGAAAGGGGGAATTTCACCCATAATTGCCGCGCTGAACGCGCGTATTGGCAATCGGGAAGCGTAAGTTTTGCAACGGGGATGCTGTTGCCCATCCGTGTCCTGTACATTTAACCTACTCTGTTTCGGATGGATATACCGCCATCTGTCGGTTTTGGTACCTAAGTCTTCTCTTACGAGACCTGGTACAAGGGGAGGTACTGTTCTACTTTTTTAGTACCACGCGGCTAAAACTGTATACATCAAGTAAAAAATATAGAAACCAGTAGTTTAGAAGTTCATCCTGGACAAACACCGTGGCACGAATTTTTTGTATATAAAGTTGTTGACTATTCATATTAAGTCATTATAAAGTACACATGTACAGAAATGTTTAATAGACATATCTATTTACCTTTGCAGAAAAAAGTGTCTATCTAATGTCTACCTTCAAAATATACCACGAATACAGTTGCCACCAAATATGAAATGTTCAAAGTTCCTAAAACGCAAACATTGACCGCAAATTGAAACGAACGCGTCTCAGTAAACGAGCGGCTCTCAAAATATGCAGTTGGCTCACCACTTGGCGGTAAAACAGGGTCTATATATCGAGGTCGCTTTGGCTTTTTGAATTTGGAACTATATACATATACGCTTGTTTACATATACCGCATACTTGTACTCTGAAATTGAAATAAATAAAAAATATATATTCAGCGTTCAATACGTTAACCCGAGTAAATAAATAGAATGATGCTCTTGTGTTACAGATATCAGATAAGGAAGTAAATGCAAATATATTTATTTATGTAATTAATGCACTTGTAATTTATTTTACTTTTGATACACCAAACAAATAGGAAGATGTGTTCATCAAGTTTATGTGTTGGTCGAGGATCGAACACACGACCCATTGCGCACAAGATAGGGTCACTATTATAAACGCAATCGGGCCTGTCAAACAAGTTAATTAAAAAACTGGTTATATACTTTTAAGTTTCGATTATCAACATGAAAATTTATAATGTAAATTCAATTGAGCATAATTTTCCAAAAACAATAGTGTCCAAAAGGTAAACAAATGATCCGACGGTAGATGGCGCTAGTTGCATACAACCGGTTCTATGGGAAAATACTTAGAAAAGCCTATGACCACCGGTGGACATCCTACAGCTGACATGAGGATGGCCATATTTAGTATATAAGTATGACAGAATAACAACAAAATATATAATACATTTAAATTACCATCATATTTAAAAAAAAACATAGTACTATTTTACTAGAGGTAGATCAATAAACTCTTACAATGATCATCTACATTTATACCTCACCTATTTCTACTGCCAAATCAGAGATCAGACAGAGACCGTACCGCTGTATTCCAGTTCACAAGTAGAGAGAGGCAGTGAAGTTACTGGATAAATGTGACATTATATCTTCCGTTCACCATATTGTCTAGTGATATCATTGTGATAACACGAGTGTCTATTAGCAGCGGTCCCGTTTATCATCAAGCGGACCGTGCGCTTGTTTGCTGACTTCATATAAAAAAATAATCAAACAATATCACTGTTCATAGAATACTTGCAAAGTAAATACAAACAAGATTGACTACGATAGGCGGGGGAAGTAATAAAACGTCAACTAACGTACAATCGCTGTGGGAAGTGAATGGCCACTTTTGAACAAAGCGCCCCGCATCTTTATTGGTGGGTGCGCGCGCAAGCAAAATATTGCAGTTAGTAAACCACTTCTCAGGCCCGACAACGGCCGTAGTCGGTGCCGAATTTATTATTGCGCCCAAAACAGCTGCTGCAGTTTTCGCTAAATAAATGTAAAAGGCATTGCAAAAATAAATAGAAGTTTTTTTGATTTGAATTCATGATATTAGTTGCAAGTATTATACGCGAATAGTTCACCAGCCATGCGGTATCAGGTATTGTGAGAGGTGACTAAGATACCGAAACCAATAGAAGTCAGTTTACCCGATATAACTTAGATCAAATGCGAGGATAGGAAGGATAAGCAGCATTCTCATCACGAAGCTCTGCGACTACCACGCCTACCCAACGCGACATTATGGGCATAATCTCCGCTATATCCAAAAGGAAATAATGAGTTTACTATTAAAAGTCTCCATACATCTGTGTTGTTTTGTGTTTTATGCTATGAAAGTCATTTCCTATGGACAAATCGTAAAAATATATATTTTTAAAAAAGTTTGTACTGGTATGACATGTAAGCATACGGTTTTTGTGGTAGTTGTATAGTGGGCAACAGATCATACAACTTACCCACTTTTTACAATCAATTTTGAACTCAATGGCTCCTAGTTATAGAATAATATCGATTGCAAAGTTTTAACAGATTTAGGTAGGTTATTGCTGTGTGTACAATGCTTACTTTGTATGTTCAAAATTAGGTGTAAGCTGTTAACTATTAACTAGATTAGATAATAAATAACAAATTTAAAACTAAATCTAATTAATTAAATTGTCGTTTTATCTATAAAAATACAGAAACATTTCAATATCAAATTCAATACTTGCTCTTTTAACCTCAAAAGGCAAAATTAGTTGACTACGACACGAGCACTCCAAACTTCGATATAATTACTGTTAAGTCAGACCCTTCCACGTATTAAGGGAGGGGACACTAAACTCGACCGATCCGTATAACCCGTCCAATTCCGGATTTAATCATTATAATCGGTCGCGGTGGACCGCAATCGCTCGAGCGTCGGGGAATCGATTCTAGAAGTTTCGGTGACCCGAGAAAGTTGCCCGCAGTGAGGGATGAGGGTGTTACCAGAGGCGACGTGTCGGAAATGCTTGGCGTATGTCAAATTGTTATTTACTTGACGTGTTTGTAGTAAGATTTTTATTTGGAATAAATTTAAAAGACATTTGCGCGTGACTGCGCTGTATTATGGATTGAGAGTTCATTTGCTTGGAAATAGCAATGGGCAGCATTTTATTTATTAATGTTTTTAATTGAGTTAAATAAATAAAACAAAAATTTTAAATTATATGTTAAATCTGAACTCTTTTATTTCTGTACTCTACGTTACTCTACACTAGTTTACTGAATAAACAAGACCTTTGTCCAGACAGTACATTCGTAACAAAAAACATTCCACTAGCAACCGCAAAACACTCTACCAACCATAAACAGGGCTACAAGCTCTATATGTAGAGAAGTCTGCTTTACGACCGCATCTTAGCGTATTTTTCGCTCTTCGTAAAACTAAAATTTAAAACCCAAGTAGAAACATCTCGACAGCTGTGTGGTGTTAGCCTCGGGACGAGGACAGAGATTGTCAAGATGTGACATTTTGTCGCAAATAAGAGATTTTAGCTGCAGCTTAAAGTTTTATATTAATAGAATATGTACGCGTTTCATGTATCCTTTTAAACGAAAACACAAGTGTAGCTCATTAGCTCACTGGCTAAACTTATGTAAAATTTCATGTTTAAAAATTTCATGGTTAAATTTTCAAAGAACGCGGGGGTTACCGTCACGCTGCGCTCTGCGTTTGCCAACACGCGTGCTCAGCGTGGCAATTATGGGCAAAAGTTCCCCTTTCTTGGGGAAGCCAACGTCCAGCAGTGGACTTCCAATAGCTTTTATGATGATTAAAATAATAGTTTAAATTTATTTGTACCAAACATTATAAATTATATTTTTCAATATAAGTTATAGTACAATAAAACGTTATTTGTAATTACAACATGTCATATACAAGTAACTGTAAAAACAATACAAAAAATAAATTGTTACGCCAATAAACACATAGCGTGCAATAACTCGACTCATACGCTCGATTCCCTAAAAAACAAATTGGTTTTCCAATGCTGAAGCCATTGACGCGTAAACATATTGTCGTGGTGACATTACGGCTGTCACATCTAGCGGCACCGCGTCGGGGGCGCCATGAAACTATTTTTGCTCCCCTCTCGTACAAATTTAGCCCTCACTGTCTGTGGGGTACTAATTGACGCTTTAAATCCGTCCACGCCTTTTCGCAGTTACGCTCGCACCGTATATTATTTTATTAGAATTATGTTATGAGTTATGAGCGCGAGTGTACGCGGTTAATGATCATAGTTTCTTTTGATGTTCACCCTTTTGTTGTGCTTTGGGGTGTCTGTCGTGTAATTATTTATAATTATAAAGTTTGTTTTTACTTACAGTCGCATTTGTATGTTAATGACAAACAATGATTTATATAGATTTTATCTGTTTCGTATCTATAGAGCCTACAGTGAAGACTTTCGACATCATCATCACCATACCAATCATTGAGAGTCCACACCGGACATAGGCTTTTCCAGGAAAAGAGGTTTTTTGCCCATAATTGCCACGTTGGGCAAACGTGTTGGCAAACGCAGAGCGAAGCTTTCAAGAAGAAAATGCTGCTACCTAACCCCGCCTCGTTCATTGTAGCTGCACTGTTTCTATCTAGATATGCCAACTGTCGGTTATGGTACCTTAGTCGCCTTTTACGATACTTGGTGTAGTGGGAGGCACTATCCATGGCACTGCCGGTACCGGCAGTTCCTATCAATTTAATTTGAAGTGTAAATATATACACAACATCTTACAACGAGAGGAGTAGTTTAAAGCAATTATATTACGGATAAGAGACAGCAGAGAAAATGAAGAGGAATAGAAATGATGTACCAAGAATAAATGAGCATATATGAAAAGATTACTGCATATAATGGAAGCGAAAGAGGTATGCCAAGAACATAACAAGTGAAGATTCATAGTCTTCGTCTACCCTGACGTGATATATGTAATAATAATAATACTATTTATTGTATACAGATAATAACATAAATAAAAATAAAACATAAATTATAATACAATAAACGGCCTTGTCGCTCAGAGCGATCTATTCCATTTTTAGATAGATATAAACAAAAAAATTAATAGGGCAGTTTGATTTGTACTATTTATATAACATAGTACAAATCTTCAGATAATAATGATATTACATACTAAGAAATTCATAAATAAAAATACAATGCATGTATGTATAAAAATAAAAAGCATTTTAATGCCGTTAAAACATTAATTTTATTATAAGTAACGAATAAATAACGGTGAACGCATAAATTTAAAAAAATATTATAACTTTAACCATAAGTATGATTCGTTATTTTTATACCGGACTTCCACAAATAATATTTTTTACTTTAGTAATCTTTTAAAGAATTTTATTAGTGTTGAGAATGCATTTTATTTTATTATTTAAAAAAGATCATATTTAAAAATACCCGAAGAGTTTACGCTCAAAACGACGACAGGTATCTCCCGTATCCTTCCTTCCTTCTACGTTTTACGAGCGTCAATTTTCTTCTTAATACTTAAATATATACTGTACTAAAATTTGTGTGGCCGTTATTTTAAAAAGTTACTCTAATATATATTTTTTAAATTTACGATTTCACTTTGCGTAAGTATTTACCTAAATAAGCTATATTATTAACGGCTTATTTAAGTTATTTTTTGGTTCTTTTAATTTTTGCAGATGGCGGTATATACTCCCGAAATTCAATAAAACAATTACAACAAAAGGGAGGACAGCAGTACTCCCGTCGTAAAGCTACGGTTTGCGGTTGTCACGCAAATCGTAGCTTTACCTGCCCAGCGTAGTAATTATGGGTGGATGCCCCCTTTCGGGGGAGCCCTAGGCACAGCAGTGGACGTTCAGCGGCTGCATGGATGAAGATGTTCTTATCATAACATTTGGTATATTAGTGATATTAATGTTTATGAAATCACGAACATTAATATCTGAATATTTATAGCATCAAAATCAATATATAAAGATATATACTCCAAAAATAAAAGATGCTGTGATAGGCTTGCGTTAGAAATATAAAATCAAACACTTATTTCTGTCAAAAGCTCCAGAGACGGACCTCTGAAACTGAAGAACAGAAAATTTTGGTTTTTAAAATAAAAATTGTTTTCTTTTATAATAATGCTGCGCTTCCTGGAGGAACTAGGCTGGCAAGAATAGGCCAACAGTCCATAAAACGCAAAATAGGTATAAAAAAAGGCATCGAGTTACGGATACCTGCCCAAGAACTCTATCCAAAAGGAAATCTGAAGAGATTTAAAAAAATATTTCACCTATAGATAACTATATTATTAGTAAGGAACAAAAGCTTTAATATAATTCTGTGCCAAGGGTCTTGGGTTTGATTTCCACCTAGGGCAAATATTTATATGACAATACTTGTGTTTGTGTTGTGTCTGGGGATTAACTATATGCGTTTAAGTAGTATATTTGTGATTCCTCAGTTATCTGGCATCCACAACAAAAATGTTTTAAGTGACTTACCGCGGAGTCAGGTCAATGTATGAGATTTTGTGGTAATTTATATTTTATTATTACGTACTAGCTGTGCCCGCGACTTCGTTCGCGTGGATTAGTTTATTTGGGTACCATACCTTTTTACCTTAACTCATATTAACTATGAATATCGTGTTTATTTATCGAAATTGAAACGAATCAATGGCCTGAAAAATAAGTTTTAAGTTTCTAGCTCCAAAAACTACTTCAATACAACTTTTAATCCCCCCTTCGACCCCTTAAACCCTGATTTAGAATTAAAAAATAGCCTATGTCTTTTCTCAAAGTCTAAAGATTGTCTGCGCCAAATCTCATCAAAATCGGTTGAGAGGTTTAAATGGGAAAGCGTAACAGACAGATAGACAGACAGAGTTACTTTCGCATTTATAATATTAGTAGGGATAGTAGGGATGAATGTCATGTTTATTTATATCGAACCAATGACCTGAATAATAAGTTTTAAGTTTCTAGCTCTAAAAATAACGATACTTCCATAAAACTTTTCATTCCCCCTTTCGACCCCTTAAGACACTACAACACTACAACCCTTTTTAAGAATTAAAAAATACCCTATGTCCTTTTTCAAGGTCTAAAAATTTTCTGTGCCAAATTTCATGATAATCATTTGAGAGGTTTAAGCAGGAAAGCGTAATAGACAGACAGTCAGACAGAGTTACTTTCGCTTTAATAATGTTTATATAATATTAGTAGTGATTATTTTTAATGCTGTAACGGCTAATTCAGATCTGCTGGATGAAATTTGGAAACATAGATCATTGATAGTCTGGAGGCCCTTAAAAATTCCGAAAACATGAACCCGCAGTCTTTTTATTTTCATTTTTCTATATGCAATCAGCACAACTTTTTGCATAGTTTAGCAATTAGTGTATATTTTTTTGCAAAAAATAAATTTCAATACGTTATAGTCGTTGCAGTCAAAATCGTGGGCAGAAAGCTAGTGTGTAATAAATAGACGCGAATACATACAGGGCAAGAAATTTCTAAGCAAATAGTCCAGTTTCATACAAAGCTTGCAAACAAACATCAATTATGCGACAGTGCACTGCAAAGGTGCCCAAGTGTCGGTTCTCATTCATCAGAAAGGAGATAGCTTTCCAACGCATTTGTCCATTACTCAAATGTAACCATTCATTTGACTTTGCCGAAACGGTGCAATGTCGTGCATCGTCACCGCGCAAAATCACATCCTGCCACATGAGACCGCTAACGGCACTTCATAAAGACGTGGAACTTGGTGTACATTTAAAAATACCAGTGTGACTTAACAGTTGAAATTCGAATGCGATTCATTTAATTTTCAAATACGAAACTTATTTGTAATGCATATACAATCAGTTTTAATAAAAATTTTATGACATAACAATATAATCTGCATACTTATAATTTTAAGTGAATGGAAGAGTTGGTATAGGATGACCTAGGCAAACAGCACATCTTGACCAGGTAGAAGAAGTATTAAGGGTCAGGTTAGAGTACCAAGAACAAACGAGCGTGTATGAAAGGACTATTGAGTGAGTAAGGTGTCCCAAGAACTATCAAGTCTCTGCTTATGTATGTATGATTTAAAAAAAAAATCTTTTTTTTATAGTTATACGCCTTAAATATTGTAGGCTAATTCTAGACGCAGATAGCTTGTGGTAAAGCTTCTGTTTTGGAATCGTTTCATAGTTTCCTTGAGTTTTCAGGTTATATTTAGTTCGGTATAAATTATTCCTAATTTTCGGGGTGGCCTATATCTAACAGTAAATATCCAATGGAATATAAAATAACGACATACGGCATTAATGAAAAAATAAGGTTAACATCGATCCAGGCTATCTAGTTAAGTTATTGTTTACAGCGGTCAAAGTCATTAAATACGTCTATCTGAAACAGAAGCCCTCACTAGCATACATTCTACAGGACGCGGCATACACTGGCTGGCGTGTGGCGTACAGATTTAGCCGCGGGACGGTTTGACGCGGTAATTACACTGTAAATCTCGCCCGGACGAAATTAACTTGATTTTATGAGAACGGTTTTGTATACTACGAAATGAAGAGTGAAAAGAATATTGTTACCGCTGCGTTGTTGTTTATTGTACATACGATTAGGTATAAATAATAATAATAAGACTAAATTCACACAACTTCTCATATATTGACCAGACCCCGAGATATATGGTTATTTAAATCCTTGTGTTATGGATATCAAACAAAAGAAGAATCACGAACGTAATACAAATACAATACCTGAAGATAGAACAAATACTAATAATATTATCATCAACTTTACTGATGTTAATCTTTCACGCTGGAACGGAAGAACAGTATTTAATTACAGACATGAATAATTGAGAATTTGCAGTTAAACCTTTTTTTATAACTTTTTATTTATTCTTTTTGCACAATTTAGCTATCAGGAATCGACTTTAACTTACTTCTACGACTTAAACTAAGAGATCTCTCTTGTTATTACGGAAATTGAAATAAGAGATAAGATATAAAGTAAAGACCATGCAGAAAGAGGTACGGGCGAAAATAAGTATATAGTGCAAATAAACTCTTTGTGCACCACCATTTGGCCCGACAAAGTGTAAAATAATGCAGTTATAGTTTTTCCCTTAATAATTGTTTATAATACTATACGATCAATTTAACTAGAAAAAAAATCAGTCCATTGAATTTCGCGTTTCTTCCGATATCTGAAACGCGAGACTACATAATTTTTATTTCTACTAAAAAAGCTCCCAATTTAAAATTCAGAATTTTTCGACACCCAAAATAATAGAGTCCTTAAAAGCAAATTAAAAGTTTAAACTTGTAACTCGCAATGAAATTTAGCTGAAAGTTTTATTATTTTTTTTTGTTATTTACTGAAATCTGTCACCTTTCGACATTCAATAATACTTGTATCAATTTGCAGTAACTGTTTGTGGCGAAAATGACTTGGCCACGCAATGGATAGGTCAGAACCAACACTTATGATGTCATATGTCCATGCCTAAGTACGACTGTAGCTGTGAGTAAGACTTACAAATATATAGTGAGAACTGGCTGCATTACTGATACTGTCATAACAATCCATCTATTTAAAAGGCCATGCGGCGATTGCCAATACCAGCGTATTAGCTATAGCCAATTCCCAAATTCCCTATTTTTAGGGAGGTAAATGTCCAACAGTGGACTTCTAATGGCTAGTATGATGATGATGACATAATTCGACATTTTCTATACATAAAACCTCTAAAAGTATCTCACAGCCATACATGCTTGTATTTTTAAAAGGATATCACGATCGTATTGCCAACCTTGTGACTTAAAGATATTATGTCACATTATCAAATAATTACACTGCCTCTTCTTACCTGCCCTTTAAACCGAACTACAGCAATGCAAACGCTGCTATTTGATGGTACAAGGTTTAGATGTAAGATGTCACTTATCACATACCGACGGTCATAAACTCAATTGTCATAAAAGGCAATGAGCAGGTTTACAGGGAGCAAAAAAAAACAATTAATTTGTTATAACTTTATTTTAAGCTAATTTTAATTATGCTTTAACAATTATAATTAACATTGAATCCTCTTTTACTTGAAATATTTACAACTGTCAGATATATATACAAATACAGATGAGGTAGACGTTACATGTTAGACTTAATTGTCCTTTAGAGCAATTGAATTTCTAAACATCGATATGACTTTATATATTCGTATTATTCATTAAATTTAATTATTATTCAACAATACATGTTTTAGCAAGATTGAAAAGCACACAATAAACATGCCTCAAACAAAAGCGAAACATCACCAAGAAAAATTTCAACTCGGAAAAATTTCAGTGCACACATCTGAAATAAAGGAGGAGTCCCGCCCGCGGCAAGAAAGTAGACATAATAAACGGTACCTCCTCGAACTTACATATTCACGACAGTTCCGAGAAATTCAAAGATAACAACCGAATCAATACTGTTACATGAACGCGAGCGATCAAACACAGATTTGGACTATAAATCATCGCTATCCCCGGTCGGCTGGCTCCCTGGTACATGGCGTGTGTTTGAATATTCGTTTCTTGTGTAGTACTTACAAGCTTCACTAAATATTTCTTCACTTGTTACTATTGACGAGCTTGATGACGCAGATAGTAGTGATCCTATCTTGTGCGCCAAAGGTCGTGGATTCGATTCTCACACAGAGCAAATATTTATATCATGATATTTGTTTTTGTTATGTGTCTGTGTTGTCCGATGTCCGTTGCATAATAGCTTTAGCTCATATAATTAACTAATGAGATGTGGGAGTTTACTTATTTATTGAAGCGTGACTTTACTATAAAGTATAAAACAGAGTCATTTCCCTCTGTCTGTCCCCATGTATACTTAAATCTTTAAATCGATGCATTTGATTTTGATACGGTTTTTAAAAGATTGAGTAATTCAAGAGAATGGTTTATATGTACAATATAATTTAAAATTTTCTTATGTGATCGTAATGTGATCGTAAATAAACACATTTTTTGCGCTTACATTGCAAACGCTGGCTTCTCTTGTAATGTACACCTTAAAAATGTCTGCTGAAAAGTCTGCTATGGTACATGTCTTAGGGATAACCAACAATTACCATTTTTAGGGTTCCGTAGCCGAATGGTGAGATACGGAATCTTCATTCCTTATGGATTTGTCAAGTCTGTCTGTCTGTCCCGTATGTTACTGACATTTTTTTCCGAAACTATAAGAACTATATTGTTAAAACTTGGTATGTATATACTGTGAACTTATAATATATTATGTAAACTGCATTGAGATTTTTATACAAAAATACAAAAAAAACACAATTATTTCTGAGGGTTTCCCATACTAAGAGCTCCGTTCCGTTTTTCCGTTTTTTATTAATCCCATATGTGTAGGTTATTTACAGATAGGTTTTCAAAAATTACATGGAGGTTTCTAATACTTTTTTCTCAAATGAATACGCGAGAGACAATTCCAAAGTGGCAAAATGTACCCCACGTAACTTTTTATATCAGAGAATGATAAAACTAACAATAAAAAGGAAAAAAAATCTAATTCGAAGTTTTTTAATACGTCATACACCGTAAACCGCTGTAATTTATCTTTCATCAACAAAAATTAAAAAAAAAACATTAATAAACCGTAACAAACCACCTTAGGCATAAACCGTAACTGTAACCGTTTTTATAATAAAGCTGTAATAACCTATTCATCATATCAGCCATAAAAAATCTACTGTTGGACATAGGCTTCCCCAAGAAAGGGGGATTTTTACCCATAATTGCCGCGCTGGGCAGGCGTGGTGGCAATCACAGAGCGTAACATCGCGACGAGGATGCTGCTGCCCATCCCTGTCCTGTACATTTAAGCTACACTTGAGTTACGGATGGATATACCATCTGTCAGTTCCGGCACCTCAGTCGCCTCTTACGATACCTGGTACAGAGGGAAGTACTATTCTACTCTGTTATACTACACGACACCTAAACATTTTTATTATAAACATGAGGTGTAAATCCGACTCACACTTGATCGCTTTTTTATCCTGATTGCACCCGCGCGAAACTAGGCAGAGGCTAGTAAATTAATAAATAACGTTTCTGTAGAGAACGTCCGCTGCTAGACATAGGGCTGCCCAAGTAAAACTTCTTATTGGATTTCATTCCCATGGGTCAACGAGATTACACAATAAATGATGAAAAAGGACTGAGAGAATTTAGGCATCCGATCTGTAACCAGCTGAATACGTTTTACTTGAAACTGTTAACAAAAGTCAGATATAAATATACATGAGAATCCACATACAAAAGGTCGCCTTAATTGGTATCTTATTCTCATCTATTTCTGCCTTGATTTAGCATTTCAAAGAAAAAGGACAGACCAGAATCTAGGCATCCATTTTCGAAGTAATACACAATCGCCAGCTAGTTTTGGTACTACATAAAACATTTGTATAGATAAAAGAATATCCGAGTACTTTGAAACCAAATGGAAGACTAAAACACCTACTATGAAAAGGGAAGTCATAAAAATATTTAAATCTATATTCTATTAACTATTAACAAATGATGATAATAAATTCCCACAACATATCAAACATTGACCTGAATCCTAAATAAATCGCTTATAGCACTTGTGTTCCGGACATCAGACAACAGAGAAATCACAAATGTAATGCTTAAATACTTATATTTAACAGTCAGACAATATTAGTTCTGGGTGGGGATCGAACTAAAAACCTTTGGCGTAAATGATAAGATCACTACCATCTGCACCATTTAGCCCATTATATACCATCCTATATTTATCTTAGAACCCAAGCAAAAGGTTTGTTAAATGCAAATCTTCTAAAACAGTTTATGTAAAAGAAATAAGGTTCTTCCAATGATTTAAGAGTCAAAATTTTTCTAACTTTAATAATTTTCATTTTGTATGTTGGTGATAAATATTAAGCTAATTTATCCGTAAATTTACAAGATGATTAATTTTAGTTTTAAATATAATAATATTTTGCCTATATCTTTGCCGGCAGAGTAGAATAATTCCTCTAACTGCTTCAGGTGTCGTATGCGGTGACTAAGGTACCAGAACTGACAAATTTCAGTATATCTATCCGAAACAGTGCAGCTTAACTACACTAGGCGGGGATAGGCAGTAGTATCCCTGTCGCGATAACTGCGCTGTATGGACGCTACTGTATGGAATAGAAACACCATTGAAATTAACCTGCGGTCAAGTAGACCAAATAATTTTTTAACTCATCCTGGACCTACCCACCACAATTATTTGTGTTTTACTAGGTTTAACTTCAAGCCCAAATCTTTCACTCCGATCATCGATGCAAACAAGATTATTATTTATAGCACTAATAGCATCATCTTAGTCCATGAGAGATGCTTGTCGATAGATTTGTAGGTCATCTGCGTAAAGATGGTAGAAAGAATCAAGGTTGTTGGAGATGGTATTAATAAATATCCCGAAGAGTAACGGAGATAAAACGCCACCCTGCGGTACACCAACAGACGTACAGTTCCAAGAAGAAAAAGTTTCCTGGATGAAAATACGCTGACGGCTACCAGTCAGGTTACTATGAAACTAATCAGCAACCAACGGAGATATGTTAAGAGAGCGTAGAAGGCCAAGCATAACATCAAAATCTATGGTGTTGAAGGCATTACTAAAATCAAGTCATGCTAAAACCGTGACTTTTCCGTTATAAATGCCTGACCTTATATCGTCCGTAATACTGATAAGGGCAGTTGTGGTACTATGAACAGGGCGTAAACCGGATTGCAAAAGGTTAAGAAGGTTATTTTATAAAGAAAAGAATTGAGCAGATCGTGGACCAGCCGCCCAAGAACCTTGAATATGAAAGGTAGAATAGATATAGGACGATAGACAGAGAACGAGGTGGGATAATGTGTTTAATCTCGTTGTTCTATCAAAGTTGGTTGAGGCAGTGAAATAGCGGTTTAATGCATTAATCTCATAAGGTACTATTCAACTAAGGGAGGTACTATTCAACTCAGCCGGTACCTCACAGCTATTATTATATTATCTACATATTGTTCTATATTATGATGATTATATCAATGTAAAGTGAGCGTGTGCCCTGCCTGACCTGGACATGTCACGAGTTTTTTGTTTTTGTCATGTCATTTTACATCTCACTAGCTATCCACCTGAGACTGTATCCGCGAGGTCTGATACTTTATATCTCATTCTCATGCTATGTAGCGCTGGTAGATTATATTTATAAAAATCAACATCATAGCAGCCCTAATACGTTTACTGCTGAACATTGGTAAACTTGTCAAGCAAAGGGGAATTTGACCTTTAATAGTCCCGTTGGGCGTAGAGGGAATGCAGCTTCCCATCTCCGCGCTGTCATATTTGAGCTCTGCTATTTCGGGCGTAACCGGTAGATATCGGTATCTACCGGTTATGGTTAATCAATCGCATGGTACGATGTATTTCCTCATAATGAATAGTACTCTCCCTGTACGCCACGGCAAGTTAGTTAAAAGAAATTAGTTTAGGAATAAGAATTTGTAAGTAGTCCTCGTAAAAAGATCGTAAGTGTTGCTACCTCGGTTTCACCTGTTTCTAACGCCAAATAGCAGTGTTCGCATTAACAGTCTGAAGGGAAAAAGACGTAGTGACATTATTGGGTAATATAATTTAATAGCTTGAAGTGACAAAGTAGAAAATGAGCTAGTAATATCCTAGTGATATTACTAGCGTCTATAGCGTGCTTGTTTGTCGACCTAGTCTAAAAAAATAATTTCAAAAATAGCCTTTAAGACCATAATGTGCATAATGTTGCGGTAATTAAGTTGCGGCAAGGAACCGTTTGTGATGACAGAAACGGATCGTATACCAATATTTTCACATAGTTCAACGACCGATCAAATACAGATTTGGACCAATAAATCAAAGCTATCCCTGGGGTGCAATTTAGGATGCGTGTTCCGGTTACGCGGGTGTCATTCAAATGTTGAGAGACATGCAATGAAAAAACTGTGGCACTCCGGGAGTGCCGAGAAGTGAAAACTGGAACAATATCATTCCTATTCATTGAATCGACAAAAATATATTAAAACGTAGGAAATACTTTTACTAATTAACTTTAAATTACTAGTCTTGTTTGTTGCACTAAGGCAAATAATAAATTGTTCAAGATAAAATAATTTGTATCTCATTATTATAGTCACAGTTTTTTCATGATAAACATATATACCTAAGACAGAACAACGTCTGTCAGTTTAGCTTTTTAAATATACTTTCTAGAAGACAGGGATGCAGTATTATTTTGTATAGCTTTTTTTATGTAAACTTAATGAGCCAGCAGAGATTCTGCAGCAACCCACTCTAAACAAATTTACGGCACCTTTACCCAGCGAACACCTAGACGTTAAGTTTCCACTGCCAACTAAAGATAAGATGCAGTAACCAAACTAGATAAGGTCCGTCCCGCGGCTGAGTGCCACCGCTGTTTCTACACGGATTATGTTCAGTGATTTTGTGTTTACTAACTAGAGTAAATAAATATTTTGCTAACCAAATATTTTTTTTTAAGAGACAATATTAAAAGAGCCGTGATATGGAAAAAGTGACGTTTTTCATTCTCAAGATGGTTTCCTTTTTATAAACCAACCTCACTTCGTATAAGTTCCAAGAAGGATTATGAAATTTAGCTTACCGTAATATTTATCCATTTTATTGTCTAAAAATAATAATAATTTTGACTTCTGAGAAGTGATTTGAAACAAGTATAATATATCCGATATTCACGTAACATCCTAACCTAACCTAACTCCGTGGTAAGTCGCTTAAAGCACTTGTGTTACGGACATCATAAAACAGGGGAATCACCAATATAAACTTAAATTCATACTTAACACCTAGACACAGGAAAAACATTATTTGTCCTGTAGAACATTAGATAGAATCCTACCATCTATGCTAACGGGCCCGTCACGTTCGCGACTTGAATTATTTTTCCGATCCTCGCCATGTTACATGAGATGTTTTGGACGGATATACCGCCATCTATCGGCTCTGAAACCTTAGCCGTCTCTTACGACATCTCTTGTGGGGAGAGGTACTCTTGTACAATGTCAGTATGCCACAATTTTCTCATTAAATTACTTAAATTTGTAAATCTTTAGCATCCTGATATTCTATAGACAATACGATTATAAATATAAACTGATAAACATTTAGTAATATTTTAATTTTATTTAATATGGGAGGTTACTTGCGCATCTTTGTTAATATATTCAGAAATTAAAAAAAAACTTATTTATTTTTGATCGGAGTACAGAGATGCTGTCATTTTGTTTGATTTTAAAATACATTCCCCCCTCAACATTTACTCTTACATACGGGGATTGAACGTATATAGTTTTTGCTTAATGTCTTAAATTTAGTCAATTTAGGTCAAACTTTATCAACCCATCCATCAAATTTAACTTTATGAATGATTTCAATAGTTATATTATCATCCTTGCATTTTACATTCAAACACTTAACTTGTTTTAATCTTTGACTCAGTCAATTCCAACGCTACCGGGGAAAAAAGAATTTTTATTTTAATCAAGGTATGGTATTTCCTTTAACGTCATTCGTTAGATATTATTTCATCATCATACCAACTATTGTTACTTCACTGCTGGACATTTACCTCTCCAAGGAAGGAGGTTTTTTGCACATAATTGCGCGCTGGGAAAGCGTGTTGGCAATCGCAGAGCTCAGCTTTCGCGACGGATGCATTCCATCGCCCTGTGCATTTGCACTATTTCGGATGGATATACCGCCATCTGTCGGTTCTGGTACCTAAGTCGCCTCTTACCTTGGTGGTCCAGTGGGAGGTGTTATTTATTTTGCCGACACCTCACGGCAATATATAATAATAATTAGATATCATTTATATTGTATTAATTCCACTTCAATTTCAGGGTTGCATCATTTTAACGAAACATTATCTCCGGTCGTTGACCTTATATATCTAAACTAGAGCAAATAAAAGGATACCACCCAATTTATAAACAAGAACAAGTGACAAGCCTATATTGCCCTTACAATAAACAATGATAAGCCTAGAGTAACAAAGGAAACAGAGCCGATCATTTACAGCTTCCGCACACTCAGTATAAATATTGCACGCTATAAATCTTTGTTAACCGCAATTTGATCTTGCCAGGGTTTCGGCTAGCCAAATAGTCACACTGGCGATGCGCGAAATTGGAAATAATATAAGAGTGAGTTTTGTTTAGTTTTGGTCTCGTTGCATCAATAATTCAATAATGCTGCCTGAGGCCTGAACTAAGATTCATATAAGTACCATATCATATCAACTATTGTAGGCCACTGCTGGATATAGGCTTCTCCAAGAAAGAAGATTTTTTGCCCATAATTGCCGAGCTGAGCAAGTGTGTAGGCAATCGCAGAACGCAGCTTTTGCGACAGGGATGCTGCTGCCCAACCCGCTTGTGCATTTGAGACTGCTCTATTTCGGCTAGATATACCGCCATTCTTCGGTTCTGGTATCTTAGTTGCCTCTTACGACACCTGGTGCAGTGGGAGGAACTATTCTACTTTTCTCACGGCAGAGTAGAAATAGTCAACTGAGAATAAACGAAATATGTAAAGGAGACTGAAGTACTAATATTTTTTGTACTTCAATAAATTTAAATTATAGAAAATATTGAATACAATTGTGATATTATAACTTCTCATTTCGCCTTGAAGTACTGGCTAAGAAGAATGATATCTTCCCCTGAACCAAGTGCCGCTAGAGGCGACTGAAGTCCTGCCGATAGATGGAGATATCTACCGCGGTAATTAAGGGTATAATTTCTCCCTCTTTAGGGGAAGCCTTAGTTTAGCAGTGGTCGTATTATAGGTGAATATATTATGAACTATTTAAATGATTAGGTCATAAATACACGACTAACATAACCAATTTCATTCCTTAAATCAAATAAAAATGTCTTTTTTTATATGTATATAAGATTATATTATCAAATGTGTAATTTGGACGACACAGTCAATCAAACACAATTAAGTTTCTCTGTAAGAAAATATTTATTTCGTTAATTTAAATGTACGCTACCTAACAAACAAATAAACCACATTTAATTTATTATTTACAATGTCAGTTCCAAATCACAACTATTTTAGTGGAATTTTATTAAAACAAGAAATTTCTCAGATTATGACTAAGTGACGTTTTTAGGTTATAATTATTTTACCACAGATAAAATTGAATGACATTAGACGCGCGACTTGCAAAAAATACTTGAGACTTGGGAAAATTTAAACTAAGAAAAATATATTTTACATGTATATTAGAAGATATTGCTACAATTTTACATGCAAATGAATTTCGAATTACATTGATTTGATATTCATGATATTAATTTAATTTCATTAAAACATTTCTCTTATCAATGTTACACAAAATGTTATCAAAAACCATTATAAGATTTCTACTGGACATAGGACTCGCCAAGAAAGGGGGATTTGTGCCCATTAATTAACGCGCTGCGTAGCTTTCGCAATACTGCTTCCCATCTTAACCTTGTGCATTTCAGCCGCCATCTGTCGGTTCCGGTACCCTAGTCGCCTCTTACTACCTGATTAATACTATTCTACTCTGCTGGTAACTCACGTCACAGGTGCAATATTATTGAATAAGTCTGTCTAGCTTAACCGATTTTAGGACAGGAAAAGACGTGGATTTAAGCGCCAGCTGAACCTTGAGATATATTTTTTATTATATTTCTATGAATATTGGAAAATACTACATTGCTACATGCAGATAAATATCGAATGAATGTGTTAAAAATATTTCTCTTTTCAATCTTAATGTAAACGTTCACACAAGCTACTCGTGTCTAGGATCTATTTAATTATTTGAAAATATAATTTCAATCTATTCAAATTAGTATCAAAAGTAGCATAAATGATAACGAAATAATTTCAAAGTCAAAACATAAATTTAAACGTGTGACATAAAATATGTTTTACCAATTTTTCACAGGTATTATGCATAAAAAGTAAGTTTGAAATAATTTGCCAATTTCAACCTCAGCCATCCCACAAACAAGAGAGATAATGTATTCAAACAAACCTATTTAATATACATTTTAGATCGGGGATTTGACGTAACAAACACAGGCTTCCATCATGCACGGTCCCCGCACACATTCCATATGAATTCTGCACAGTAAATCAATGTTAGCCGCTATTTGATCTTGGCACGCTGTTCGGAAACGCAGCCAGAATTTGCTTGCGAACTACGTTCAAAAACAACTGGCGCTTAATAACTTAAGTTTTCTGATATGTTGTGGTTCTGAAGATTATTAATTTCTCTATTATGTGCGCTTTAAAATTTTCCAAGTTTTAGTTATATTTGTTCTAAATGTGAAACAATAGATCTTATTGTAAAATTTAATGTGCCAATCAACTATTCCTTGTTTTTTAATAAAATGATAAATAAGTATACGGTTCACGTAAAAGCCAAATTGAAGCTGATATATAAGCCAAATGTTATCATAAATATATTAGAAGCTACGCAAAACGATATAAATTATAGTAATTATTAGAGTACAAAACAATATGAATGAGTAAATGAAGTTCGGACCGAACGCAATAGAAATATTAAACACTAATTTCGTTGTACAATATGTTATAGCTTTCTATTGCAATTGCAGCATCCTGCAAACTCACCCGCTTAAAGTTGTAGAACTGTCAAACTGGTTTACCGCTTTTGGTGATGATTTATGAAAAAATACATTATCGTCATCTTTCATGACTTTCAATGTAGAATCTTTATACATAATTCCATTTTGATAACTTCAAAAGTTTCAGACTACTTTGCAACCCTGCTTTAGCCCTCTAAGGCGTAAATATTGAAAAATCATCTCTTAGTACGTTACGTTCTCTTACGTTATAAAAGAAACCCCTGAGCATAATTTTAAGATTCTAACCCTTATAAATTAGGCCATTTATATTTATATCAGCCAGCTTTACATTTTACGTTTAGAGTTAACAAAGCTTGCTTACTAATGTTAACGTAATTCAAAACTACTGCTACAGTAGATATTTTACAGTGAAATAAATTTACAATATGGTTCAATGAAAGAGAAAAGTAATTAAGTATAAAAACCTGACTCTGTGATAAGTCGCTCATAACACTTGTGTTACAAACATTAGACAACAGAGGAATCCCAAATATACTGCTTAAATACATAAATTAAACACATAGACAACAATATTGTCCTAGATGGGGATCGAACCCACGAATTTGGCACAAAGATAGGATCTCTACCATCTGCGCATAGATTTTTATACAAATTGTATGTTCAAAGAACTATATCTAAGGTTAAGTGATTAATATTAAAACTTTATGATTAAAACTATATACCTAACTGTATCTTAAAAGTATATTGTAATATTTATAAAAATAGTGTATTTTCTTCTGATATGAACGTTAAAGGTTCCAAGATTCCTTAAAAAGATTCTGCGCTCTATCTTGTCGAGCTAATTGAATCAAGGCAAGTGATAAGGGATATTGGAAAATATATCCTCTCGTGCTATAAAACCCGGTTCGTGTTGTACGTTAAAAAATAAGATACTTCCCAGACGTAACCTGCCTTATCTACTGCTTGAAACGTGTTATCTCTTCGTGTCACTCGCAGTCGTTGATTTTGTACAGAGAAAAGCATTTGTCAAATCTTGCAGCCTTAGTGTAGCATGAGTACCTTAAAGTGATAAAATGTCTCAAATTTACTATCAAATAAAGTAAGAATTTGATGTTTTAGAGGAATATAAAATTTAAAAAAACCATCTCTTAAATTTGCCCAGTTCATATAACGTTTTTCTTTTTATTCAATTAACGACTCCTAAAAACTTGCACTTGCATATTTATGTGACAATTATTTAATGTAATATTAAAATGTCAAGGAATCAATGACACTAAAAATACTGTTTTTACTAGTTTCGATGTCAGGGTTCCCTTTTGTTGCAACCGTATGTTGCAAAGCCTTCATTTTAATTGTAACGACTACTCAATATCACATTATAGGTTAGAAAAAAAAATGATTTTGATTATATTCATTAAACTTTGCCATATTTATATTTTACAAACGCGCCACTCCAACTTCACCTAGTTACTTTACATAGTTAAATGTCATTCCGTTTATCCCGTGACCGTGCACTTTTCTTAGATCTCAAAAACTAGTACCTATTTTCCAAAAATTTTCCATACAAACTTCCCGCGCCTGACAACAAAAATAAAAGAATACTATTTAAATGTATAGACCTAGTTCTAAAAACATCGATAAATGTGACTAAAACAAATTACTCGGCAGATTGGACGGAGCGGCTTTAAACAAATTTTTTAGAGGAAATTGAAGTCAAGGGTCAATGACTTTCATTGACTGGATACATATTCCAGATTTTTGAATCACAAAGGCGTCGTTTGAATTTCAAAAGAGTAACTTTGCATAAAACTGGCAAAGGTTATTGACTTTTAACCTTCATTTTTCGAAGATATAAGAATAATTTTGATTGAAGAATTTTGAGTAGTTTCATAGTGTGAATGGGGTTGAAAGTTGGGAAGTCATGAAAGTTAATACCTCTTTTATGAAGTATTAAAGTCACATAAGATTAGTTTGATGACATTCTGAATAAAAATAATAACAGTGTGATTGAAAACTCACACATATTTGATCTACTGTGCAGTAATATAGCATCGCCCTACGGTTACATGTGCGATAAGTTCAAAACCGACAGTGTGTGGTGAGGTGTCGGCAGAGTAGAACAGTACCCTCCATTGTACCAGGTGTCGTAAGAGTTGACTAAGGTACCAGAACCAGATGGCGGTATATCTATCGATTAGTCGATAGGCTGCAACGACACTTAATCACGCGGACTGTACGCTTGATAGATCTGGTCTAATAATTAGCTATTATTTATTGTTTGTAGTATAAAATTAAAAATAATAATTACAAGCAAAAAACTCAACTTGTTCCAAATCACGCAGATATTTTCTAAATTTACGCATTCTACTACACATAACGCAAATTAAACATAACGTCGAATATAAAAATTCTAACGTCAAATAAGCCACATTTTCGGGCCGTTAAATATATTTTGATCTATATTCATCACAAGTATTTACTTGAGGCCGATACGTCGTTTTCACGTTTCATACGTGATACATTATTTTGTTGTTTTTCCTTAACATTATTTCAAAGAAGAGCTTCATTTTTTAAGATGCTCAACATAAATCACCTCTTTTGACAAGCTTTTAGGGCATTGTGTGTGAATTTAGGTCTGAACACAAAAAAAAGCCTGTGAACAACGTTTCATTATGTGTTGCTTTATAATTTTAGGCACGCTTTTCTGTACTCTTAGGTAAATTGTAGCGTTACTGTGTGATGATTTACCGTGTACGCAGTTTTTTTTGTTACACAAATTTTGTATCGCCTTTGAAAGATATGATAAAATACTAACTTAAAAGTGTCATTATTCACTTACATTGTGTGGTAAACCATGCAGTGATAAATTGTATTTCTTTTAACGATTCCTTTGAAATTACAGCCTATTTTTAAGTCTTAGTCGAACCGCTATTACCTTCAGAAATTATAGTTTTTCTATTGTTGCGTTTAGTGTAATGTTTTATTGTAAATAGCCTTTAGTTTTAGCGTTACAGAAAAATAAATACTAATACATGAAAATTTCGCATTTTTAACCTTCGAAGTATTTTGAAATAGTGAAACAAACTAGTATAACTATGTTAGTTATAAATATAGTTATGTATAAGCAGTACCTTAAATATAACTTGTATTACTTTTATATAATGTAGTATTTATTAGATAAATAAATATTTTATTGTTAAATAGCATATATCAACCTAAGAAGTATTTATTTTAAAATTAATATTCACTTAAAAGCATGTGATATATTAGGTTTTCGAAAAATACCAAACCAATAAAGAGCAATTTTAATTTATGCACGTTTGTAACAAATAATCTTAAACTAATTTTATTTTTTTGTTCAATAATAGAGAGTTACATTTAATAACAAAGTTATATTATATACCCTCATTCTACAGAAAAAAGGTACTAACGCGAATTTAACCACGTAATGTCAGTAATTTCGTTTAAAACAACTATATCATGCGTTCATAATTAGGGTGACATTATCAAAATGTATATCAAGTAATTAACATTTTAACTACATTATTTATTCAGTTTCATAAAATTCTGTACACGCAATACCGAAAGTTGTCCCGGTATCGATTAGACCAACCATCTGTCCGCACCCAATAAATATGTAAATTTGTCCCGGAATAGTAGGCGTTATATGAGAAAAACTGTTGTTGGAATATTAAATAAGTTAGACAGTTATTTATTGAGCAATCGTTTCGGCGATATAAGGATAAAATCGATTTATCCATCTTTACAGGAGAGTAAAGTAGAAAATAAAAACGTAATATATTACGTTATTTATATATAAAAGCGGTTGTTTAAAATAGATACATAATGTAGGGCAAAGTTCAAAGTAAAATAATCTATCTATGACTGACTGACTGACTGTTTAACTGACATATCAACGCAGGCCTATAATGGGAAGGATTTTGAAAGATGTGTACAGGGGTGAAAGTATTTTTGATAATTTACCTCTTATAAGGGTAAAATAGGAGTCAAATGTTAATATGGAAGTAGAACAATATAACGCGGGTAAAACTATAAATATCAGTCTATATATATTTTAAATTGAGTCAAATAGTCTGCCTTCTTACTATTTTCGAGAGATTTCACACATGGTTCAGGATTTCTATAAAAAGCTTTTGTGGTAAATCTTGAATAGTGCCTGAACCAGAAAGACTCAGTAAATCCGTATACCCAGAACAGTTGAGGGATACGAAGTATTCCTTCGTAAGCTAAGAAAATATTATCAATATTGTCTAATGTTTCTACTCTGCGTTCTACCGAAGAAGTTCTATAAAACTATAGAATACAAAAGTGAGCCATTTTTAAGGTAAAAAGCTACTTCTTTTATTTTAGTCCGAATTACTTTTGCGTGTTCTAACCATTTAAAAATGTTTAAAAGTGAAAATCTTTTCTTGTGACATCTTTTATGCTGTACATTTATGAACAGAAACTTATTCATTTTTTATTAAGTAGTATATTAGTAGTATATTTGATCCGGATTGCATAAAGTGTTATTTTTATTAGAGCGTTTTCGTAGTTTCTATAGTTTTGCTTGAATTGGATATGGCCTCTAATAATCAATCTATGTGTTTGTTATCTTCAAGCCTCGCTTTGTGACCAGACCACGTCTGTATTTTATATGTTCATATTTTAGGGCTTTCAATTCATACACAAAACATTGACCTGATTCCGAGGTCACTTATTGCGTTTGTATTACGAACATCATACAATAGAGGAATCATAAATATAATGCTTACATCCAATATTGTACACAATATTACATATAATATTAAACATCCAGCTTTATAATAAGCAAATGTCCCAAGGTAGTGATGGAGCTCATAACTATTGGAGCATAAGACAGTTTCACTACATTCTGCGCCATCAGGCCCGTTATACGTTAAGGCTTTTTCTAAAGATGATACTTCTTTCTACTCTGTGTTCTTTGCCATCAGTATGAATACGCTACTATTGTGATCTTGTAATCCTGATAGGCACATGCTGGCATTACAGTACATTTGTTATAAAAATATACAAAACAGTAATCTAATCTGTACATAAACCTGAAAATTGTTAAAATATTTTATGTTAAAAACTCTTAATAATATGTTATTTAAATGACTAGCCGTAGGGCACCGGCAGAGTAGAATAGTACCTCTCCTTATGTCAGGTACCGTAAGAGGCGACTAAGGTTAAACCGATAGAAAGCAGCATCCCCGTCGTGAAGCCACGCTCTACGTTTGCCACCACGCCAGCACTTCGCGGCAATTAAACTCCTCCTAACTTTTAAAGGTTTAAGTCCAACTGTGGACGTCTAACAGATATTACGATGAAAGAATAGAACCTCTGTCTATTGTTAGCCTTATGACCTGCACGTGTTTCCTTTGTGAACTGACAGATCATCTCTGGTGACCGTCATCTTTGCAATACAAGCCGACATGGGTGCCCCTTACACAAATATATATAATAACAAAAGCGTAATGTGTTGATGAAGCTATTGTTTGAAGCCATAACGTTCGCTAAGGCCTCGATGCGTAAAACCTTCCATGGAAATTTTCGTTTTATTTTGAGAAAGGGAAATATTGAAACAATACAAAGTGATTAATTGTTAAGATAAATGACCGCATAGATAATCTCGTTTTTGAACACTGTCTTTTATCATAATAATATTGTTGGAAAATTATAATTGTATTTTTTACAATCCCCTGCAAGAGTAAGGGTTTTGCGTAAGAATACAAGTAAGAGTTATTTTTGTTTATATATTATAAATAAATCACACAACATCTCATACATTCACTTAACTCGGTGATAAGAAGCTTAAAACACTTGTGGTACAGACATTCAGTCAGTATTGGAATCACAAATACAATACAAATACACATTTAACACCCAGACATAGAACAAATAGAAATATTTATATTGTATATGTTTATTATGAATGGGAAGTGGGTCATGCCAGCCTCGGGTGATGGGAACGCTACCGCATTAGTTATGCAGTTCATCATAATAGTATACTACAAAAGTATGCTAAGTATAACTAACAATTAAAGATTGCATGTGTTGTATGAAGTTGTATGACATGTTTTCTAATATCTAAAACCATTTAATAATCGTCACACCAGCGAATTTAACTATAAAGGTTACATTAGTAAAGGTAAAAGAGAAATTCTTCTAGTATTATTAAAAATAAAAAATAGTTAAATTTATCAGGAATGCCATTGAAGAAACAAGTAATTATTCATATATATGTGTTCGATTCCCATCAAGACTTAATTTTTATATGATGATATTTGTGTTGTTGAACTAAACATTGATCAGCGTTATTGTCTAAGACATATTAGTTTAAAGATGCCTTAGATCTCTCGTCTTTGACCTGGATATGAATATATTCTTTTCAAGACGCCATTATCTTCCTTATTCATCCTTATTACCTGTCATAGCTTAATGGCGGATTGGCTACAACTCAAGCTGGATAAGCAATTTCAGACGATGTCAAATCCACAACAGTCGTCCCATTCGGAACGACTTCAGCCGTCATAAGTTTTCCCGAGTACATTCATATATTTGGTACATAATTTATGTACCTGTATATAATATTCTTGATACTGTTTGTTTTTGGAGTTCGTTATGTGTTTATGTAAAATGCGAAATTTCTTTTTATCAACCAATAAAGGCGTATATAGAAATTCTTTCTTCAATTATAGTCTCAGACACTAAAAATGTGCTGGCATTTCCTAATACTTCAGTGTAGTTGCGTTAACGTTAATATGTAAACATGATAGATAGGCAAAGCTTGGACAGGAATCCGCGTCTCGATGCCTGTTTGCGCCTATTTTGTTCCCTGGATTGTTAGCCCTATTCTTGTCAGCTCAGTTCTTTCAGGAAGTGCAACAATCCCTTATAGTTGCTGGTTACCTCCTGGAGTGACCTTGGAGATTCAATATACCGGTGCTCGATCTTAATATGATACATTTTTTATGGATTTAGTCTGACATAGGTCTAGGTCTATGGGCGGGATTCAGTGTCTTTATATATATCAAATATTTGGCGCACAAGACAGGATCACTGCCATCTGCGCCATCGTGTCCATTAGATCAATGTTTCTAAGTCATTATTGGAATCTTTCTCTTCATAGATTTTTTTGTATTTGAGGTTATTCATTTAATGAACATACAAAAAACTAAGACTAATTTCAAATAAGTTTCATTCACCGACCTATATTTTAAGAGGCTATTATTATCCTATAATTTCACCAGAGTCAATGAAACAATTTGAAAATGTTCTGTACAAACAGACAACCTTATATTGCAGGGTAGAAAATATCAGGTATCGTAAGTGGCGACTAAGGTACCAGAACCGACATGGTGGTATATACATCCAAACAGTTACAGCAGTTATGTGTAGGGCAGAGATGGGCAGCAGCATCCCCGTCGCGAACACGAATGGCTCATTGCGGTATACATGAAAGAAGAACCTGACTGACTGACTGACATTTTAACGCAGGTCCTGAGCTATATGGTTTAGAACTCATTTTTTCAGAATTCTCCTCCTAAAGGAGTTTTTACTCGTAAACGTAGGAGTGCTGTATTCTAAGCTATTCGAATGGAATTCAGTGTAAAGTTTCTTTACAAGTCATGAAAATTAGAAAAATATTCTAAAAATTATCCCCTAAGTAGGTAAAAGGAGGGCTGCAAAGTGAGTTTAAAAGTTCTAAACTTTAACGCTAAAAAAAACATACAGGATTTTTTTTCGATCTATCAATTGTTTCTGAACTATTTATTTTGCTTCCCATATCATGAGCTCTCGTGAAAATACGAATACATCTGCTTCGTTCACAATAGAACACGGACTATGGGGCACTCTAAACAAATGCGCAACACTTTTGTGTTTCTAAGTGTTCGCATGAATATACAATTTATGACAGCACTTGTCAGCGGTGGCTCCGAGCGGAACCGGCACTGACGTAGGACTGTTAATCCGACGCGCGCTGTATCTAATTCCAAACCTAAGCGACAAGTGGCTACACTTTCCACTTACCTTTTATATTTACGCGTTAACTCACACATGAAAGCTTATATGTGCATGTTTAATATGAAATAAATAAATTTATCTATTT
The DNA here is from genome assembly GCA_020976665.1 of Heortia vitessoides. Lineage (NCBI taxonomy): Eukaryota > Metazoa > Arthropoda > Insecta > Lepidoptera > Crambidae > Heortia > Heortia vitessoides. The sequence goes on along the minus strand of JACJUM010002819.1, from coordinate 18,245,689 downwards.
TCCTCTCCACTAATGATAACATGTTAAGGCTTATATTATATTATATAATGATGTTATGTACATATAAAGATATAAATCATTCATGGGAGACTGGTGCCCATGTAGAGACTCTTATTGCAGCTCACCAGATTAATATGAAACAACGCCCAGTGTTGCTCTGGTTGCAATTTAAGTATTTCATTGTATTAAGGTGATGATAATAAAGGTGCCTTAAAAGCCTTAGTTACTACTGACACTTGTAATCCTAAAATAACAAGGTTTTCTGGGATTTTATATGATACTATTGGGAGTTCAATCTATTTTATTGATACAAAGTAAAATAGAGGTTCAAATAAAAGCTAATTGAAGGAATTTTTTTCCGCGCTATCCGGCTTTTTTATAGTCTATATACTATATACTTAAAAGTGGATACTAAAAAAAATTGTTATAAAAAAACACTACATCTGTTTTACACAAAGCTACATTAACATTAACACGTTTATAAAAATTTGCTTTTGAAATTAAACTCAGGCAAATCATTGCATCAAAATGTTTTATACAATTTTGACGTATTTTTACAGATTGTGCTGTCGGTTTGTGCATGAAGTAGGAAGCTTACGAAGAAAGAGAAAGATTATAACTATAACTTTCTATTTTACTATTTTTCCTCGACTCAATTCAAATTGCATTTATTCAAATTGTCGACCGCTTTTCTCTTGGTATACCACTCGTATTTTTGCCACAAAAAAGCCGGCAAGCTCTGTTTGTATTCAGTAAATATTTTCCAATGATGTCCATAGCTATTGAGGTGTCGAGTAAGTAATCGTATCGCATTATGAAACTTCTCGCGGTCCCGTCAAGCGCAAAGTGAACATTTCGGAAGTGCGAAGGCAAAGACGATCTGTTAATCCGACGTGCGATGTGCCAGTTCAAACTTCGACTTCAGGCTTAACATGTTGACGAATGTAGCTTGTCTTTTAAACCTTATGTGAAACGCTACAGAGTTCCTTTTCGTATTAGCGATACGTAAAGAGGTCTACAAGCAAAAGTTATTAAGATCTCAAATATCATACAACAGATCAATGATTATGAAATGTTGCAATTTTCACGTGTGTGTTAGGAACATACAAGGTCGCTGAGGCTTTGCTCTCATTATTCTGTCTTTAACAATTTTTTTGAATTTATCATCATCATACCTTCCATTAAAAGTCTATTACATTAGCCTCTTCAAGAAAGGCAGCTTTTGCGACAAAGATGCTGCTTATGTCCACTCAGTGCATTTGAGCTACACTGTTTCGAATGGATATAGAGCCATCTGTCGGTTTTGGTACCTTAGTTACCTCTTGTGACACCTGGTACAGTGAGAGGTACTATTCTACTCTGTCAGTACGTCATGGCAGAATAGAACCTTTTATCTTCCTTGTGTATACAGCCAAAATTTAAAAATCCAATTTTGAGTTTAATAAATCACTTTTTAAGATTCAAATCAGTTGCGGTATTTTAAAAATTGTATAGTGTGATCTATCGATTAGTGCAAAAACATGGAAAAATCTTCTTCATAATCAATTGCGAATGGATAGATAAACGTTTTGGTTCCTACTCCACATGGTTGAAAGATAAAATTATACTGTTAAATAATTTTTAAAGATTTTTTTTCACACTTACGTATGATTATACTCGTAGACTAAACTTTTTACCTTTGTAATTACATAAATTTAAAAAAATTAAAGTCTTAACATAACGTTATGGAGTAACCGCATATCCTGGTTCACAAAACTGTCTTAACTAAATTAATTAGCATAAAAAAACAAAACATTCTCTCGTCCACCTCTCACCTCCAATATAAGCGGTGTGCCTTGACTCTAGGGGCCCAATTTCTCTGACCTCAATAAAGCGGGCTAACCTTAAGCCTCAAATCCCTAATAACGTACCTGCCAGCTTAAGACCGATGCGTTTCCCCTGAGGCTTGATGAGCTCTATGTGGGTCCTCCTTAGACCCCTTTCGGTACATAAGCCGGAGTCCGTAGAAAGGGATGTCTGGGATTTGAATACTGAAACAAAAACTAGTGGTTAATATTATGAAACTAATGTGAATTTTAGTTAGTAGTTATTAAGAGTTTCTATGTAATATTTCTAATGTTTATGTATAATAATACGTTACAAGGGGTTTACGGGGTTGACTTGATAATTAATAAACTATTTTAAATTAATTTCTGCTAGTTGTGCTACAGTTAATCAATTTATTGTCGCACTATTTTTTATGATATAGATTTGTAGTTAAGATTAGACAGTGTATGTCAGGTTCAAATATATTTATATGTGAACTTAATTTCAAAATACAAATATGTTTAAATTTTTCCGTGCTGTAAACTAGAATAGTAACATCGTAAGAGGCCGTAAAGGTACCAAAATAGACAGGTGGCGGTACATCTATTCAGAACTGTGTATATTAAATATATAGGGTGGGGATGGGAGAATATAAAAGGAGAAACTGACAGACTGAGTAACATATCAATGCAGGGACTTAACTATAAGAGTTAAAAGCTTGAAAATTTTCATTTATTTTATAACTATGAACTAAAAAATAATTAATGATGATTTACCCCTGGGGTTACCCTTCAGTGGTTTATAAATATGAATAAATCGGGGCTGCAAAATTGGTATGAAATTTTAATGTTTTAAATTGTTAGAATTAGATTCAGTTCTTTATTGAATGTCATGCGACACGTGTAAAATATTATTTCGAAAATCAATCCTGAAGGGGGCAAAAAGGAGAACGCAAAATTGGTATGAAAGTTCTCTTATTTTCAATTATTTCAGTAAAAGAAAAAGCTGATTGATTGACTAAATGGCATATCAATGAAGGGCCTAACATCCCGTTGGGACCTAATATACCGTATAAATATACCTAATATACCTAATATACCGTATATATAGTTACAAATTCAGCCACGTTTTATACATTAAATTTTTCTAAAAGAAGCTACTGTTAATATTCGAAATTGAAGTTTAATCCTTACCCAAGAAAAATATTTATAAGATGATATTTATGTATGTTCTGTGTCCGGGAGTTAAATATATGTATATAAGTATTATATTAGTGATTCCTCTGTTGTCCGATATCTGCAATATTAGCAGTTCAAGCGACATACCTCAGAGTCAGGTCACAATACATAAGATGTGATATGAATTATATTAGTCCAATTATTGTAGTTTATTTGATGTTGGTATTTTTCACTGAATATCAAAGTCAAAAAGAACTTCGAAGGTCATCAATCTAAAAGTGTCTTTATATACTCATAAGATAAATAAGAAGACCATATATATACGTCAAAAAAGCTTAGACTGGTTATTATTATTTTACCTTTCCGCCTGTGACTTTCGATCAAAAGCAGCATATCTCGATCTCTGACAGTTAAATCGCAACCGCAAAAACATGGTCCAACTATTCTTCGGAAGAAATTAAATCCACCCCACGGATACTATTATAATTTTTGGGATAAATAGTTACTTAAAGCGTTTGACTCCTAGAAACACTGCGAAGAATAAAATACTGAAATAAATTGAAGAAAATATTTAAAAGAAAAAAATAAATAACTCATCTCAGGCTAGAAACTAAGGTCTCGGTAGCAGATTTGTGTATTCCTGAAACCTGAGACAAGTTTTTTTTTAAGTAAATATAGTCCTTTGTGAAAGACTATATATGCCATTCTCTCAGTTTTCTTTAAGATATGTAAATCTAGACTATAATCTGTCTCATTGCTCAAATACCTAGTTATTTTAAATAACTGTAAAAAATGAACCTTAAAATATATATTCCTTAAGATATATATTCCTAGAGACATTTTTCGCCGTTAACCTACGTTAAAATTGCCGTCACAAATAACATCGTTCAAATAAAATTGCTTGTCCGTCTATTTACTTGACACTTCGCTTCACGGTGCTCATCATTAAGAAAATCTATTTTATTGCCTCTGCCTGGTAAGTCTGGATATACGGTCAGTCAAATATTAATCATTAGAATCTGACTACTAACATATTAACGTAGAGCTCAAACTATAGGGGTTAGAAACTTTAAATAATTTTATAGCAAAAGGGAGAAATATTTTTTAAAATTTATATTTTTGATATTAGTCCAATACTAGGTTTGTTCATCGAATAAACGCGGGTAAAACCGCGAGGCACAGCTAACTTAATTTATTTATTTATACCAATGAATGAATAAATTCACACAACAATTCATACTATAACTTGACTCCGAGACAAGTCGCTAAAAGCAATAAGGTACGAACAACTAAGCAATTCCACAAACACAATTCTAACATAACTATTAACCACCAAGACACAGAACAAATATTTATCATATCATCGTTAGACCTAGGTGGGGATCACGCATTCGACTTTTGGCGCATAATATTGAAACACTACCGAATGTGACATCAGTCCCATCAATACCGGGATAGAGAAAGGTACATAACTACCTAACTTTCCAGTATATTGTCCCATTGTTTTTGGCCAGCCCGGTTAAGTTAACAGAGGTACAAATCTCCCTCGTGCGCTCGTTAGCACCAAGTTTTACTGTTACTACTCTCACGAACTGTTAAGCGACTGCTGAAATAACACCGGCTAGTGCTGCCCTCTGTCGATAAACGCGAATCGTAGGATAAACAACCTAAGCCTGGCTTAAAATTATTTATTTTTAATTAGACACTCACTATTGTGTATAAATTTTTATCACACGAAGGTCGGGACTAGGAATTTATATACCTGCAGAGTAGAATAGTTCCTCCCACCACACTTGGTATCGTAGAAGGTGGCTAAGGTGCCAGATCCAACAGATGGCGGTATATCCATCGATACACTTGCCCAGCGCTGCAGTTATAGGTAAAAAACCTTCTTTGCTGGAGAGGCCTATGTCCAGCAGTGGCCTTCAATGGCTGGTATGATGTTGATGATAATAAATGCAAGTGAAACTACGTCATTTTATTTGTTTGATAACATGGAATAAGAGAAATCATCACTAGCATGTGAAGGTCGAAAATGCTTTAATCGATCACATTTACTACTATTTATACCCAAAAATCAGACATTGATATCAAACTAAAATGATACGTATTGCCTTTGCAATATTGCTTAATTTCCTCGGAAAGATTTACCACCTAATTTACGACCATTTTAATGCAACCATTAGGTGAAAGCATAATGGTATATACGTTGGATCAAACAGTAGACAGTAATCAAAAACTGATTAATGTTTTCAGCTTGATGAAGTTCAGTAGTTTATAAGTTCAATCAAGACAAACACCGTGACGTGATTTTTTTATATATATCGATAATAAAATGATCTTGGTGTTATAAGAGATTAATGTGGTGTTACAGATGATGTTATGACAACATTAGAAAAAGGAACGCCGAGATGGTTTGGACATGTAGAGAGGATGGATGAAAGTAAAATTAATGCACAACTATAAAAAATGGAAGTAAATGGAAGAGTTGATGTTGGACAATCTAGGCGAGCATATCTTAACCAGGTAGAAGAGGTATTAAAGAAGGGCTAAGTCAAAAGTACCAATAATATGTAAGAACAAACAAGAGAAAAGGAAGTGAGAGAGTTATGCCAAGATATTAGCAAGTGGAAGTAAATACTCTCTGCCTACACCGATGGGACACAGGCGTGATATATATATATATATAATCTAATCTTTTAGACATTTTAAGCACGAATGTAACTCAATATATCTATTTATTAATAGACTAAATTTGGTAAGCAAAGCACAAGGTAGATACTTCTAGCTCTATACACCGGTGAACCGATTTTAATAAAACTTGTCATAACTATACCTTATTCCCTGAGGATTCACCACGTTGATATATGTGGGCAGAAATTTTTCCCGAAGGCTTTATACAAGGTAAACATGATATTGTCAAACAATTTAATGAGTTTAAGTTTTTAATATATATTTGCAACTAGTTAAAAATCTTTAGAAGCATTACTTAAAGATAACAGAAACGTTGAAAATACATGTAAAAATTAAAAATATAAATTTTATTGATAGTAGTTAAGGCGTAAATGTAAAATAATATATATTATTATGTTTTAAAATATAAATAAATAAAAGTATAAATAAATAAATTTCCAGAGACAGTGTACTCAAAGAGGTTTCATGCCACGAATTTAATCTCAACAGTAGATGAAAACTTTGCAAAACATCGATATAACCGTTAGACTTGATTGCAGCATTACTCGCGGTCCGCGACTTCGGTCAGCATTTTTTCAAAGTGGAAATGAAAGCTAGCGCAATATTGAGGCGGTCTTGAAGCGTGGGGGCGAACAAGCGATAAGCTTATGGCGATATTTCAACTATTCAAAATGTTTTATTTCTTACTTCTCGTATACAATTGAATTTAATAAATACAATGAACATCAAAGGATTCTCATTTTAAAATATAAATCGATTTACAAACTAAAAATACGATTACAAAAATAAGCGTTAGTTTATTTCGTTAAAACTTAGTTAATGAAACTATATTTAGTTAATGTTGTCAACCAGAATTAACACATATTTTGTAGCACAAAAGTACTAGCTGAACAAAATTAATGAAACTGTTCCCAGCAAATAAATATAAAAAAATATTGACATGCACGTTAGTCAGTTATATGGTTTTAATTAAAAATTAAAAAGCAGTTAGTTTCTTAATTCAAAGAATTTGAATAAGAATCTATAGTATACCTACACTAATACAAAAAGATATTTCTCATGATATATAAACAACCTAACAAATGACATGAAAAAAATATTTAAAACAGTCATCATCTTCATATCAGTCATAGAAAGTCTACTGTTGGACATAGGCCTCCCCAAGATAGGGCGATTTTTACCCATAATTGCCACTCTGGGCAGGAGTGGTGGCAATCGCAGATTTCAGCTTTGTGACGAGGACGCTGCTGCCCATTCCCACCCTGTAGTATTTAAGCTGCTCTGTTTCGGATAGATATACCACCATCTGTCGGTTCCGGTACCTTAGTCGTCTCTTACGACACCTGTTACATAGAGAGGTACTATTATACTCCGCCAGTACATCGCTGCATCTTAAACAGTATCTTCTTATAATTGTCCATTTCCCTCTAACATTCGTGTATCTTTGACTGTTACCGTAATTCCGTTAGAACCACCATTTTTTGAAGTAGAAAATTGGACCAAACACAATAGAAGAAAACAGAACTATCAAAGTTCAGACATGATCCGATAGTCTATGACTTGAACCACTCGCCCGTATTGTTGTTTGTAAATTTCGTAGCGGGCATAGGTCGTTAGTAAAACTTGACGTTTCGTTCTGAAAAAGAAGGATTACTTTTTATCCTCTTCTAATTTGTGAGAAAGTTTTTGTCGCCCGTTGAATGTTTTGGTCTTTTATCTCGTTATGAGGGATGGAGTGACCATTTGTTTTTAAACTCGATTTCCTTCTGCCGTTGTCGGTTGCTTTTGTTTTGAAATGCGTTCAAAGTATTTTTTTTTGTTCATAATTTTTACTTTTATTTACATGTCAATTATATGTCACTTAATTCACTTATGCTACCGATATCAGAGATCATAGGAATCACAAATACTTAAATATGCATAAACACCTAGGCACAGAACAAACATAAATGCAGCAAATATGGGTTTCTTTCACCATGGAGGTTAACTTTAGCGTACAATTATATTTTTTTATGTTTATATTAAAAGTACTGTCCACCCTGTTGTAAAAGTAAACGTTCCTATACTAACAAAATATTTTTGCCCTTTTAATATTTGTTTATAGCATATAGTCAAAGTTACCACAAAAGGTTAAAGTAGCCAGTATCTATCGTATTCATAATATTAATGATTTTCCTAAATATTAACAACACTACCAAAACTTGCCAAATGCACCATCGGGTCAGACAAAGCAATTATTCGTTTATATTCGTTTATACGCTATTTCTGCGTGAATATTTCGACTATAATAAAAAATTTGGTCAGAAATATCTAATAATAATAAATAATATAATAATAATAAATTCCCACAACATCTCATACATTGACCTGACTCCGAGGTAAGTCGCTTAAAGCACTTGTGTTACGAATGCCAGACAACAGAGGAATCACAAATATACTACTTAAATACATATATTTTACACCCATACACAGAGCAAACACAAATATCATCATATAAATATTTGCTCTGGGTGGGAATCGAACCCACGACCTCTGGTGCACAAGACAGGATCACTACCATCTGCGCCATCGGGCCCATTATAGGTATTAATAATGTTTTTGAAAAAACATAATTAATACCTATAATGTGTTGTATGCCCTTGATTTTCATTAATATCTAGTTTTAAAAAATGGCTATATTTGTGTATTTTTCGGTATTTACGTATGATTTCCGGTTCCTTATTTCGCTGGCTTACATATTAAACAGCCAGTAAATATTTTCACGGCAATAAACAGCATGATTTATTTTCGAGCAGTTATGATTTTTGCGTAGTAATTGTAACTTTACTAAGCGATTGATTATACATGAACTTTATAATATTTATTTAAACTTTTTGCACATTGAATGTTCATCTTAGCTCTATCTATTAGTCAATGATAAGTAAGCGAAAAAAGATAAGGGATGTATCTATCTAATTTGTAAGAAAAAATAGAGGCATGTATACCCCATTACTCCTACTGCGAGAAGCCGGAGAGACAGGCTAGTAAATAAATTAAACCAGGACAGATCCGAGATAATCTTACCTGGCAACACTCAAGGTAATTAAACAAGCTGATAAAACTTGTTGGTGTCGAGAGTCGTAGATTTTTAGACAAGAAACTGCAGCTTTCTTTACCCTGGACAATTTTTACGCCACTAAGCAGTATAATTTAAAAATAAACCTTATTATCTTTAAATTCAATTAATATTAATTAATGTTGACCTTATACAAAAGTGGTCATCATTAGTATTTTACCGACAAATAGCAGTGTTCTCAATGCCATGCTCCAGTTAAAAGGGTGAGAGTGATAGTGAAATTACTGGGTAACTTGTCATAGTTGTCTTAAAGTCACAAGTTCGGCAATGCTCTAGTGATGTCCTTGTAATAATGCGAGCGTGTATAGGCTGCAGTATAGCAGTGTTTTCAATGCTGTGCTCCAGTTATAAGGGTGAAAATAACAGTGAAATTACTGGGTAACTTTACATAATTGTCTTTAAGTCACAAGTTCGGCAACGCGCTAGTGATGTTCTTGTAATAATACGAGCGTATATAGGCTGCAGTACAGCAGTGTTCTCAATGCTGTGCTCCAGTTATAAGGGTCTAAGTCACAGGGAAATTACTGGGTAACTTGACATAATTGTCTTTAAATCACAAGTTCGGCAACGCTCTAGTGATGTCCTTGTAATAATACGAGCGTATGTATGTTTGACAACATTTTTTAGAATAATAACATTTTTATGTCTTCCTCCCTTCTTATTGATCCATTCGCAGTTCAGGCTAGTCTGAGGTGAGTGGGTGATTCAATAATCGACATTATAACTTTTGTACTATTCCGTATGGTTGGCAGAGTCACTAATTATATTTCCTAATTATATTGAATTTACTTGTTATTTTTATATATTTTCAACGAATAACTAGATGAGGACGAAAGAAAAGTAGGAGTTGCTTATGTAACAAAATTCCTTTCAAAACGCTTAAAGGTCAATTGAAACAAAACAAATTCAAGTATTTTATTGTAATAGTAAATTATTATGTTGTATAATTATTATATGCATTTTTATTTACGGAGCGTTTGTTTTACAAAAATCTTATTCAAACCGGTTTATAATTCAAAAATGATGGATCCTATTATTTGAAAATATTACACTTCTTCATTGGTATATTATACACTCATTTGCAAAAAAAAACGGGCACCTAAGCAATGAACCATTTCAAATGTTACTATCGGTTTGTTTGATAAAATTATAGGTAGTTTTACTTTACAATTTTGTAAATTAATAAGCAAATAATTGTTTTCGTCAGTATTATCATAAAGTTTTGATAAAATTTATAAGATACTTGCTTGCGGAATACGTTCCCACTCCGCGGTAATCACATTCTTCAGCTCTCTGATGGTCTGCGGAGCCGGTTGTACTGATCTCATGCGTTGTTTCAGAACGTCCCAGACATGCTCTATAGGATTAAGGTCAGGACTTCGAGCTGGCCAATCCAAACGACGAATACCGACCCCTTGCACATTCGCTTCCACATCGCCAGACCGGTGGGCGCTAGCGTTGACGTCCAAAAAAATTGAGTCTTCGCCTAAAGCGGCCAATGCGGGTTGTGTATGAGGAATTAGAACTTCCGTTATGTATCGATGTCCAGTCAGTGTGCCGTTTTCAATGAAGATTAACTCTGTACGATCCATTGAATTTATTCCTGCCTAAAACATAACAGAGCCCCCACCGTGAGGTGTGATTTCTTCAAAACAAGCCTCTTCAAGCCTTTGAAAACAATATCCTGGCTTCATCCGAGAACAATACCCTATTCCAGTCTTCTTGAATCCATGACGCACAATTTCGAGCAATCAAAACCACCCGTTTTTTTGCAAATGAGTGTATATTATCATATCAAATCATTATCAGGCACCTGACTAAATATATAATAACTAAATATTGAAGAAATTTTATGCTAATTTTGCACTCGATTTTCCTAAAACAAATTATTTTGAATTTGGAAGGTTTTCGAAAAAAAAACCATTAACACGTGATTCATAACTTTCAATGAAAAACCTTTATGCTGATCTTTATTCGATAAATTTCAAAAACAGTAGTTTTATATACACTAATTTCACACCCCGTTTTACCCCATAAGGAGGTGAATTTTTAAAATAATTTCTTAATGTTCCCCTACACACAAATACCAAGTTTGTTACTCTTATAGTTCAGGCCTTGCTATATCATTAAGCGAAACAGCTTCTCCTTTTGTATACACAGATTAAAATCCACGTGAATGAAAAGTCAAGAGTACCGAATACAAAATCTTTATAAAACTCAACGTGTTGTAAGCCCATGCACTGCATGAATTCAAAATCACATATCCAATATGAAAATCCGATGCCGACGAGTCGACATAATGACGCGACCGGACGAAGCTATCGGCCCGTCATGCATTCTGTCAGAAACATGTTTTAAACTTCCAAACGAACGAAAAAGAATTCGACTAAGTCTCTAAAAATTTAGCATGGCAGACGGTATGGTAGAAGGTAGCTTGGAAAAGTTTTCCTCAACACTTCACTGCGACTATTTAGCGTTCTTCTAGATAATTGGCTGTACCCTTTCAAGACCAATTCCTCTGGAAAGCGTAATGCACTCCTTTGGTTAATCATCAATTTCTTGAGTTAACTCCGAGATCCGATGTATCGTGATTTTCGTAACTAAAACTATTTATTCGTAATATTACCGTGAGATACCGGCAGAGAAGAATAGTACCTCCGCTTGAACCAGGTGTTGAAACAGGCGACTGAATTACTAGAACTGTCAGCGGTATATCCATCCCAAATAGTGTATCTCAAATGCAACACAACGGGGATATATGCAGCAGCATTCCCAAAGTTGTGTTCTACGATTGCCACCTCACTAACCCAGCGTGGCAATTTTGGACAGTTTTCCCATATATAGAGGCATGAGCGCTACACATGTTTTTATTTTCATTTTAATATAGTCTTACATACCTAAGTATCTCTAGTCGCAAGTTTTCGACCAATGTACGTTACGAGCGATGACTTATGGTGGGCTCAAACTATAGGCTAAGAAGAGGGTAATACACGGAATCAATATGCATGATTGTATCGGGATAGAAGAGATTCGACATCTAGTTAAAGTTACCAAAGCTCATCATAGTTTAGCAAGTTGTAGTCACAGTAAGCAGGTTACATAGCAGCAGAATTGATGACCGTTGATGCCTTAAAGTTCTTGGATAGATAAGACGAACTCGCAAGCGTAGCGTACAAGGTCAACCGGCAGGTTTGATAAACGATGTGACTAAATCCGCAGAACTGCGCTAAATGCATGTTGCAAGCAGACGGGCTTATAATGTAACACAATTAAATTAAATTAAATGTAAACGTGCAAAAATAAAAAGCAAGCTCAACTCCCTTTCAAATGTTAAGTTCCGAGTATAAACGAGAAACAGTAAAAAAATCGCCCTTTAATTTTCCTGCATGCTTTATGAACCTAAAGAGAAAGTTTTTCGTTTCTCTAATTACGCCATGTTTCAGCCCGGGGCAATGTAAAACCACAGATTATACGCGGCAGTCGGTCGACTATTTTTTTGTTCTCTCGTTTCGCTAGTGGGAACGTTTTACATTTGTTTCAGGGTACCGCGCTATAATGAAACAAAATCTTTACAGCTGTTGTACTATTTAGTAAATGGTTATCTTTTGTAGACCAGTGGATCAACTAGCTACGCGCTGCGGCTTTGTTTAAATGCAATTTAATCAAAATTAAAACATTTCAAGCCAAATATTTCGTGAGGATGTTGAAATAAGGGAAAGTCTTTATTATAATTCAAGAATCGAAGAATTAATGAACACGTTCTAGTACTAACAGATAACATGAAAGAAAATAAGATATCAGAATTGCCTCTTATTTTACTAAAACTTGTTGAGTTTATTGCACTGCTTGAGCAATTGCTCAAAAACCACCAACGTAGTAAGTCTCCAAGAAAACAAGACGTCTTTAAAAGAAGAAAATGTCAAGGCGAACAGGTACTATTTATGAACGTATTTATGAGCAAAGTATGCAAAAGAAAATTTAAATAAGTTTAATTGAATAGTCATGTTCCTAATGAGAATCAAAAAGTAAAACATAGCAGCGAAGTCGTATGTATAGACAGAAATTAGCTCGAATACCTCGACGAATCATTTATCAACCGTTGCAAATAAGAAGTCGTATACATTCGTTCGGTACATGGGCGCGGCCTCTGTGTCAGCTATTATAATATTCTAGCGGCCCATTCGGCTTTGCATGGTTGGACAATTGTATTAAACATGTTAAAGGTTAAACATTTATAGAATGGCTAAAATTGATGATAATTTTCTTGTACCCATAATTCAACTCGGAATCGAAAAGCTTTCAGAAACAAATATCTTCTGTTCGAGGATAGATTAATATACTAACCTAAAAAAATGATAAGATAGAAAAACTTCCCAGTAAATTCATTTGTTTTTTCATTGTATAGTATGTTATATATAGTATGTTATAACTTGCGTGATAGCTTAACGGGAACTACTCTTTAATGTAAAACACGCCACCAACGTATGCAATATGGAATATTGTTACACTTTGTTATTTAAATTTGTTGTTGTTTTTATTATCGTATCTTTGGCTGTGTGGCGCCGTTAAACATATTGAAGGGACTAAAATTTATTAATAGGATAATAGTTTTTAAAATAAGTTCATGAGTTCACACCACAATCTGGTAACGACGAGAGTGACATACTTTGTTTTAATTAACATTTTCAAACTGGTGATATTTTTTGAAAGCAATTAACAATTTCAAAATTATCTAAAGGTAGGATTAATACAAAGATATGAATAACATAGCCTTGGCCAGGCATGGTATAGTCTTTGTTATTTTTTTTTTAAAAATTGATTTTTATGTGTGATAGTGACAATTACAATAGCTGGACATATGGGACCACAAGATTTTTTATAGATATTAATATACGTATGTTCTTTAATATTAATTAATAATCATTTTATGACAATCTTTTCATGGCATTAATAAAACTATTGAAATTTTAATAGGGATCCCTATTTTTTTTTACTAAAAGCATTGCCTATAGTCAAAAATAATGCGCCAAAAATGCAAGCAAAATTTTCATCGTAGAGCGTAGCTTGGCGACAGAGATGCTGCTGCCCAACCCACCCTATTGTATTTGAACTGCGCTGTTTCGGATGGATATACCGCCATCTGTCTGTTCCGGCACCTCTATCTTCTGTTACGACACCGACGCTCTACTGTTGTTGTGTTGGCGAGATTTTTATATTACCACTGATTGAGAATAAGGAAAACAAAAAATTTTTTTTTTCAAATGGGGGAGAAATGAATTGAAACCAATTATGTGGAATAATCATATACTTCCAAGGTCTAGTACAGGATAAGAAATTAAAACAATGACTAACATTTCAGGAGCAAATAGGAAGGCAGGTATATGTTTCATAAATATTACATAAATATGTATGTAATGAAATTATTATTTATTTTTTTTGGATACGAAAAGCTTTAAATGGTAGGCGATAAAGATCGCAAAAAGTATAATTGAACAGGCGTCATAACAAAACCTTAAAAGTCGTTTCTTTGTATTTTCAAAGAAACAATTTGTGGTTTATTTAGAAAATTCTCGATAATATTCCTTATATGTATCTATTTATATTTTGTAGAGTCAAATTTTGACACACATAAACCTTAAGGTATCAGCAGAGTAGAATAGTACCTTCCCCTGTACCAGGCGACTAAGGTATCAGAAGCGGCAGATGGCGGTATATCCATCGAAAACATTGCAGTTCAAATGCTCAAGGCGGGGATGGGTAGCAGCATCCCCGTCACGAAAGCTGCGCTCTGCGATTGCCAATACGCTTGCCTAGCGTGGCAATTATGGGCAACATTCCCCTTTTCTTGGGGAGACCTATATCCAACAGTAGACTTTCAATGGCTAGTATGATGATGATGATTTTGAAACTTGATATACAATAGAACTGAATAAATGAAAAGTAAGCAAACAGTAGTTCGTTTATTGGAAAACGCGAGCAGTGACACCACGCGTTGAAATAACTGGACCGTTGCTGCGTAAGGCGGTTATTTGTCGTTGCGGTATTTGTGTGTCGGAAATTATATTTGTGTGGCAATAACGTGATTGTTTTCAGTTCCGTTTTCAGCGTTTATCCAAGAATGTAATATATTAGAGTACAAAAAGTATGGTTTCAAATTATTATGTCAAAAAGTTAATCTTAAATAAAACTATACTATTTTTGCCGTGAGACACCACGAGATTAAAATAGTACCTCCCTTTGTATCAGGTGTCTTTAGAGGCGAATATGGTACTGGAACTGACAGGTGGCGGTATGTCCACTTAAGAAAGTGTAGCTGGAACGCAGCAGGGTAGGGATATGCAGAAGCATCCTCGCTGCGAAGCTACGGTTTGCGATTGCCTCCACGCTTGCCCAGCGCAACAATTATGGGAAGATTAGCCGTGGGCGTGTTGCGGATACAATGAAGAATATTATTTTTTGGATGATTTTATATTGTGAGACATCATACAAGATCGTCAGCATTTGTGCATCACTCCCACCAATTTCATCGCAGTGTTTCCATTGCTGTGTTCCGATTTGAACAGTGAGAGAGGCAGTGAAGTTCCTGGGTAGTGTGAAAAAATATCTTCAAGTCCCAAGGCTGGCAATGCGCTAGTGATATCTTTGTGCATCTATTATGTGACCAATGTTCGTTTGCCGACCAAGTCTAGCAACGAAAAAAATCCTGTACGATTAATTATTGTTATACATATACTACTATGTTTATTTTAGTAACTTTGATAAGCCTGGAGCGTACTTTTGAGCAATGTATTTGATTTAGCTAAAAGTCAACCCTCTTCAATAGTGGAATTGATAATAGGCAACAAAATTAAAGTGTTCAATATTATTGTTGGTTGTTGTCAAATTAAACCAGTGATTTTATTTTATCTTAGTATTTGACTGAAATATATTTGTAGCTTTTGCAATCCAAATACCTTACTAAAGTAAATCTTTACAAGAAAGTAAACTTATATTTTAATATTGTGTGAGAGCAACTAGGGCAAAATGAGTAAAGAAGAAAGAGAAGATCACTTAGAGTAACCAATAATAGCCGTTAACAAGTGTACACGTTCCGGTTAAAAAACAAAATTTTTTTGAATATATTATTTCAAAATCTAAACGATAATATATATTTTTTTTTTATAACACTGAGCCGACAAATAAGAACACGTTTCATTAGTTCTTAGTTTAATATATGATCTTAGGTAGTGATTCTGCTGATGGTGATCATTCTAATTTCAAATAGAAGTGTTTAATACTTTTATTAGACTAGGTACAAATTTTCCAATAGCATCACAGCTTCTCTCACCCTTCAAACCGGAAAACCCTATTTGACATTAGAAAAAGGTGAGAGACCGTCGCCGAAATTTTGTATTACATCTACTTTTCTAAAATATCATTACAGACAATCATCACGTATTTATTATTATCTGCATAAATATAATTCAAAAGTATCGAGTTGTCCTGATGTATGTTTAAATAGCCGAGAGGTACCGCTAAAGTAGAATAGTACCTCCCTCTGTACCAAATATCGTGAGAGGCGACCAAGATATCAAAACCGACAGATGGCGGTGTATCCATCCGAAACAGTGTAGCACAAATGCAGATGGTAGGGATGGGCAGCAGCATCCCCATCGCGAAAGCTGCGATCTGTGATTGCGATTGCCTGCACGCTTGGATTATATATATACATATAATTAATCAAAATTTATTAATTAAAGTATTTGGCAGTTTTTTAATAGTTGGTCTACTATTTTGTATAGTATTTTATATTGAAGGTGTACGAAAATCATTTTTGTAACATTTTCATTCATAATATTAGTGGCAAAATGGCAAAAGCTTTTGTGTCGCAATCATAATGTGTTTCGTTCCCCAAGTTCGTTTGACATCCTGTAATTTATCCAATCATGAATTTTGTAAACACATTCATAAGCCTGAAAGCAGACCGAACGCAATTCCCTTCGCTTATTTCCCTGTTTTCAGTTCGGAGCGCAAATACATACGTGGAATTCTTTTCCTGAATCATACGTCTAATTAGCGGCGAGAGGATGAGGTAAGAATGCCAGGCTCAAATGTTTCACCAGTAAAATGGCTAGGACTAAATTTACTATTTATGTTTCATAACTTGAAAATATTATATACGACACAGGTCATGGATGCAATCCTCATCCAGAATAAATATTTATATGATGATATTTGTATTTATCTAGTGTTGAATATATAAATATATTTGTGAATCCTCTCTCATCAGATGTTCGTAATACTAGTGTTTTAAACGACTTAACTCAAGGTCAAATCCTCATTATATTGTATGAAATATAAATTATCATATTTGCCCCAAGTATTGTAAGAAGTGGTTTAGGTACCGAATCCGACAGATGGTTTAGCATAGCTCAAATGTAAAAGGGGCATGGAGGGGGGATAGTATCCTTCCAACAGCAGATTGCCCTGCGGCAGATACAATGATTGTGGTTATATGAATGAGTAATCGGTGACACAAGCATTCAGTAACCTACGTTTCGAAAATCACAATAACAAATTCTCGTTGAAGATAAACAGTGACACAGTGTTTTATGTTGATATAAAACAGAAAAAATATTACATAAATAAAATATGAATGATACATGTCCAGTATAAAATAGTCTGGTTCAAAGTTAAACTACATTTTTAACGGCTTTTCAACGCGGTTTATATATCTTGCGGCAAACCAAAACGTTAAACAACAAATGTAAATAGGCAAATAAAACGCATATAAAAGCCGTCAAAAGAGTAATTTTATTATGAGTAGTGAACGCGTAAATATCAAACACGTGTTCATTTAAGTAAATAACAATAACATTTTGTACATGATCTTAATTCCATATAATCAAGCATGTATTTATTGAATATTATCTGAACTTAGAAACATTTATACATGGAAAAATTTGCTTTATTTATAACTTACTTACATTTTTAGTGCTGTAGTAAAAATCTCAAATACAAATGAAGTTGTGTTATTTTGTGACTAATTCTCCATGTCCTATTCATTATTCTTCACTAAATACAACGTTAATAAAACATGTCTTGATAAACAATCAGTTTTCTAAAAGTCAATCTACTTCAAATAAAATACTTGAAGCGCAAATAACAACACGCTAGTATAGCGACCCCGTAGTAAAATAAACGCCGTACCCCGCGCATTCTGCATGAACCAGACTGTTTTCCGTCACGGAATTCAGTCCGTTTGCGAATATCAGCTTTTGTTTATTCTTTTGGTGTATTTCCACCCGTTAATTAGCATTCCCGGAGTAAAGGCAAAGAGGTGTTGGTGGAAAATAAAATGAACTTGCAGTAAACCGTAGTGGTGCGCGCAATAATGACTAGGTTCTATTAAATATTTGTGTTTACAAAGCTAAAGAGACCCGGGCATTCACTTGTAATTGAAGTTTCATAGAGTACGTATATATTTTGTTCAAGAAAACGTCTTTATAACGGCTCTAGATTTGAGATAATCGTAAAAAAAACGGCGTAATATACAGGTAAAACGTTCACTATAGGAAGACTTCATATAATTGTCTACCTTAGTACCTTGCTGTCTCCTATTTCTACCGCCTAGTTAGGTAAGAGTAAAGCACTTTCAGAAAGAGGTCTACCTCATCTAAATCATCAGTTCCTTAAAGGCCATAAGACAGAACACAATTGAAATTTATTATTAATTATCTATAAAGATTTGGTGTCTATTTTTTAATCATTAAAAATATATTTTTGTTAAATATACTATCTATTATTCAATCTTGTTTTTTATTCTTCAAGTAATTAATAATTATTTATTGAATATTTGTGCGCGAATAAATATTTGTGTTAATACAGATTATCAATAATCCCAAAAAATATACATTCATATATCTAGATTTGTAATATTAGTAAAAATACTATGCTTCCAGCATAATGTAGGCCTATCATTAATTAGAAATTTATTTCTCCTTGTTCTTCTTAACGTAATTGATTCTTCAAAATGGTCCTCAACGATCCAATTATCGACACGTGTACCTTCAAACGTTTAGGCCTTTCTCTATATAATTAAACATCGAGAACAAACAATATCGTAAAAGTATCAGACTTAAACATAATGAGACAAGAGGATACCGCTTTTACGGATAGCTGAGAGAGATATAGTACCCCGAGGCGTACACTCGAACTCGATCTGGTAATTACCCGATTCGAAAATCAGATGTTCTTTATACCGGTATCACGCTCGAGTTTTGCGTTGCGGTAACCGCAAAAGGTGATTTGCATATTGATTGCGCGTTTGTCTACAGGTTATACAATAATATTGCTGTCAAGTTGGCGATGGATATTAATATTGTATATAGATGCAATTTGTTCGCAGTCGTATGGATGCCTACCACCGTACTAAGTAGTTCAGGAAAAAAAATTGTATGACAACGACGGCGTGTATGATATTATCCTTTTTATGTTCACAGAGTCGAGTTTTATCTTAATCCTTAGTGGGGTACCCAGGATGAACACTTATGTGATGAATAAGTGTGTGTGTTTTTAGAAATGGACCAGATTTTATGACCGTATGATAGGTGTTGTAAGAGGCGAGTATGTCCACTCAATGTAGCTGGACCACAGCTGGATATATCCAGCTGTGGTATTTCTTGCCTTTCCAATGAAGGGAAAATATCACGCATGATTAGATAGAGCTAATGGCAATCTAAGAACATGACTTTGCAACGAGAATGCTGCTGCCCTACCCCGCCCTATTGCATACAACCACGCTGTTTCGGATGGCTAAATAACAATATAAATAAATTTACATGACATCCCATACATTGACCTGACTCCGATATATGTAGCTTATTGTACTTGTGTTCCGGATATCAGAAAGCAGGAATCAAAAATAGAATACTTAGGTACGTATAAATAATGCTGTGAGGTACCGGCGGGGTAGAATTGTACCTCCCTCGGTACCAATTATCGTACGAGGCGACTGAGGTACCTGGACCGACAGATGGCGATACAACCATCCGAAACAGCGCAACTTAAATAATACAGGGTGGGGATGGGCAGCAGCATCTCCGTCACAACCACGCTTGCCCGGCGCTGCTATTATGACCTAAGTTCCCATATCTAGGTGAGGCTTGTGTTCAACTGAGGACTTTCTATGGCTGATATGATGATATAAATAACACCCAGATTTAAAAAAAATACAAATATTCATCATACAAATATTTGCTGTGGGTGAGGATCGAACCTACGACTTTTGCGTACAAGAAAGGACCACTATCATATGCGCCATCGGGTCCGTCCGGTTATACCACCATCTGTCGGTTCCGGTACCTCAGTCGCAACTTACAACACTTGGCACAAAGAGTTAAAATTCTACCCTGCTCTGCTTGCTTAATACTCCACGACGGGGTTTTAAGTACAGATATATTAAAATATAAACTAATTATGATTAAGTTTGATCCGTATTTTCTCAACCAGGGCAATGCCGGAGGAAAGGTAATTTGGAAATCTAGGCAGAGCTGTATTAACAAACCACTCGTCTTCATAAATATTAATCAAGCAATTAAAGCAGTATATAACCATTATAATTAAACACACGACCGCTTTAGCAATTTATGTTATAAAATCACAAGATACATGGATGTAAATTGTTGAATTCGTTTACAAATCATGCGCAAATCAACGACATGGCGCAATTCGTTGTGTCTTTATCTAGTACAACAAGGGTTCGAGGGTTCGATTCTCACCCGGCACATTTATATTATTAATATTTTTGATAGTTTTGTCTTTATATAAATATATATAAACTATCTTATTATCTATTGTCTTGTATGTTTACCACGAGTGCCATATGTAGCTTTTCACAGAATCAAATCAATGTAGAAAAAAATAAGATGTTGGGTAAATTTACTTATTCTTTAGTAAGATCGATACTTAAGAACTAAGTTTCGAGGCTCTACAGAGTTAGTGAAATTAAATAACTTAAAAATATAACTGATTTCTATTCGTGAATTCATTCCAGTTAAAGAAAACACCAAAACTTTTCTAATTAAATAAAAAAAATATGTCATTGTTTTAAAATGGAACAAAACTGGTAAAATAAGACGGTAAAAGAGCAAAATTTTTACAATATGAAATGATAAAAATTTACCATGGTAAAAAATCAATTGAATTGAAATTCTGGTAAAATATGATTTCCTCGCATAGTTACTGCATAATCATTATACCAGCTATTTAAAGTCTGCTACTGGACTTATGCCAGGATAGAGGACTTTTGCCCATAATTACCGCGCTGGGCAAGCGTGTTGGCAATCGCAGAGCACAGATTTCGTGACTGGAGGCTGCTGCCATGCCACCCTGTGCATTAGAGCTGCACTGTTTCAGATGGTTCTGGTACCTTAATTGCCTCTTACGACATCTGGTGCAGTAGAACATACTATTCTTTTCCGCCGGTACTTCAAATCATGATATCAGCAAAACAAAATAATAATGCTTTACACGAAAAGAAAATTGTAGAGCGATGCTCTATTAAGACCGTCTCGAGAGAATTTAATTAAAGGAAAAAAAATACACGTTCGCTCACGTACAACATAAACCTTTCGTTCATATATATTATTAATCTGGCCTCGGTTACTCACGTATCACTAGTAAATTTTGGATTCTCTTCGTTAGTAAGAGAATATGGACCCAGAACAAACTTACGTGCCTTGGCCGTAGATGTTTTTATAGATGTGAATTTAGTTAAAAAAATGGGGTCAAACTCCATGTTTTTATGTCATTGTTTCTTAAACATTTATAAAAATAATTCAGATGATGGGTTTGGTTATTGCAATCAAAAATTCATTTTTTTATATATATTTGCGGATATTTCCCTGGTAACTTATGTTAAACCACCACCACCAGATTCCATGATAAATCGCATAAAACACTTGGGTTACGGTCATCAGACTACAGACGAATCACAAATATACTACTTAAATACATACATTTAACGACACAAACAAACAGAAATATCATCTTATATATTTTTTTCATGGGTGGAAATCGACTCACGGCCTTTGGTGCATAAGACAGCATCACTACATTGCACCATCGTGACCGTCAAGATATTAATATTAAGACAGCAATTATATCATAAAAGAATATTTTACATTATTTAGAATTGCCTGTCAGTTAGGATATGAGTTCATTTCCAGTAGGCCCTATACGTACTGCTATCTCGGCGTGGGCAGCAAGGTAAGTGACATCGGAGCCAGTTCAATGGTGATCACTTAAGGATACCCCTGAATTACCGACCTCGACTTATCATCATCATTATATCAGCCATAAGACGTCCTTTGCAGGACATTGGCCTCCCCAAGTAATTTCTAATAGGACCGGTTGTATGCGGCCTAGTCCGGTGTCCAGCGAGATCCTGTGGTTTTAGTCAGATCGTCTGTCCATCTTGCGGGTGGACGCCCTACGCTGCGCTTGCCGGTACGTGGTCTCCGTTTCAGAACCTGACGACTCCATCAGTCATCGGTTCTGCGTACCAAATGCCTTGCCCACTGCCACTTCAACGTACTAATCCGCCAGGCAATGTCAAGAACTTTGGTTCTGTTACGTATTACCTCATTCCTGATTTGATCGTGCAAAGAGACTCCGAGCATTGCCCTGTCCATAGCTCGATGAGTTATTTTGAGTTGACTTAGAAGGTCAATGGTAAGAGACCACGTTTCGCTGCCATAGGTCATGGCTGGTAACACACATTAGTCGAAAACTGTCGACCAATGTGTGATGAACATGATGTGTCGCAGTTTTCCGAACCTCGATTTAAGTGGCCGTCAAATCAATACAAATCTAAATATTCTTTCTTCAAATAAGTCCATTACTGGCGCTTTCCAATCGTTAAAATCAATATAAAACAATTTTATTTCAGAAATATGAAGTACTAAATGTATTATACTAATAAAACTGATGACCCTGATGACCCTACGGGATCAGAAGAGTCATCTTATATGAAAATTAGGCCTAACTTATACAACTAGTCTGCCGGCATCAGACAGCTCTTAAAACTATGTTTATTGCAGGTTCATTTTACGTGCCTCTAGAAAAGAACCTGCAAGAAAAATTGGTGGTGATAAGGTTCTGTGAACACTAAATAGTTAGTGCTAATAGTGACCCTACTGTCGTCGGCGCTAACAAGCCATTGTCTGAAAAAGTCGTTTGGAAGGATTGCAAAGCAGAGAATAGATTGTGCGGTTTAGCTTGGAGTGTTGAAGGGACAGTGAAATTACTAGTTTCACACAAACATTTGTAGTGATGCTTAACATCATGTGGATATGCTTTTGTGCCCATCCGGAGTTCATTTTCATTTCATTCAAAGTTCATTTCAAAACCCAAAAATGTTGTTGAGCAGATGTTTTTAGCTAAGTGTTAGGAAAAAATAATAATCGTAAACAAATAAAACATTACACGAACAGTAACTAAGAACCACAAAAACTTGGTCGAGCCGACAAAATTTACTACGCAATAAATCAGAAGCGATATTCTTTGTGTAACTTTCCAAGTTACATTTATCATTCACGAAAAACTTACCTTTCAATGAACAAAACGCAAACTCATAACAGGAAGTAGGGAACATATACTATATTCATATCACGTTAGGATTGAGAAACACGAAAACGCAGGACACGTGCGACATTGGCTATTTTATAGCGTTACGGTACCAGAAAGACGCGACAAAATTTTTACCTAGGAAGCACTTGCCCCATCTGAAACCGAAGAACCATAACTATTGGCTATATATGTAAATAAAGGTACCAGAACTGACAGAGGGCAGTATATCCATCCGAAATAGTCTAGCTCAAATGGATAGGGAGGAGATGGACAGCAGCATTCCCGTCACGAAAGCTGCACTCTGCGATGACCAACACGCTTGCCCAGCGTGGCAATTATGGGTAAAGTTCCCCCTTTTTTAGGGGCCTATTTAAGCAGTGAGCTCCCAGTGACTGATATGATGAGGCAGTATTGAAAGAGTTGACGACAAAGCTGAAGAAACTGCATTCCGATATTAATAGCAGATACTAAAATGACAAATAAATTACAAATTAACGCGACAATCTCATACGTTGACCTAACTCCGAGATAAGTGGCTCAAAGGATTTGTGTTATAAAAATCAGAAAACTGAGATATAAGAACACCCAGATACAGAACAAATACAAATATCCATCATATTAATATATGTTCTCTGTGAGCATCGAACCCACGACCTTTGGCGATCGTCCTCTTGATTTTTATGAGCAAGTCGATAAGCATGAATACTGTACCGCCCGATAGTAAACGTCACCTCGTATTATGTCACATTATTCAGCAACAGACAGGCCCGTTGGCGTAGATATTGATCCTATCTTATTCGCCAAGGGTTGTGGGTTCATTGCCCATTCAGGTGAAATATTAATATGATGATATTTGTGCACGTTTTTTTTTACGTGTATTCTCTTTGTGATTTTTCTGCTGTCTGATGTACTGCGATTGCCAACACCGCTTGCCCAGCGCTACAATTATGGGCAAAAAACCTCCTTTTCTGGAGAAGCCTGTGTCCAGCAGTGGACTGGTATGATGACCCTAAGCTCCTGAGCGTATTCTAAGCGCTTCATAATATAGGAACGCTTTTAAATTATTCATACCAAATAACGACAGCTATAGCGACATCTGTGATTAGCAAAGCAAGCTTTTTAGACGCTTTGTGCTGCAGCAGTACCATTTATGTGACTGCTACATCAACAAACTTTGTCAATAGTAATCGAATGTATGCCAATAACCAGTAAAACTTAATATAGTGACAGAGCTGTTTGCATAACTGTGTTCAAATTATTGTCGGCACTGCTAAATAATTTACATTTGGTAATGCGAACTATTCGACCGCTTTTCGCACACCAGAATACAATATTAACATACAGGATCACATTTTGAGGTAACCTAATTAATAGAGATTGCGATAATCCGTAATGTTTCAAAGCGTCAGATTTTACCTCTTTAGTATTTGCCGTGGGTTACCAGCAGAGTGGAATAGTACCTTCATCTGTACTAAGTGTCGTAAAAGGCGATCGAGGTACCGGATCCGATAGATGGCGGTATATCTACCGTAACAATGTAGCTCGAATGTAACAGGGGCACAAGATTTTGGCCAACAATCCCTCTTTCTTGGGAGGGCCTATGTCCAGCAGTGTACGATTATGGCTGCCATGATGATAATGATGAGAATTATTTAAGTAAAATTATGTTGATCATAAATTCACGTAACACTTCAAACATTGACTTGACACTGATGTAGGTCGCGTAAAGCACTTAAACAAGCGTTACAAACATCACACAATAGAGGATTTAAAAAAAAATCTATAAACATACTTCACTGTAGCTAAAGCAATTAATTTAACAGGCCCTCTTTTGCGCCAAAGGTCGTCGGTTCGAAATTTGATCTAGTTGAGGACCCAGAACAAATATTTATATGATAATTATAAAATCTATATGTGTGTGTTCTGTAACTGAGAGTTAAATATGTATTACGTATTCTATCTGTTTCTTCTCCATTGTCAGATCTTCATCATCACATAAGTGCTTTAAACGGTTTATCTAGGAGTCATTAGTCACTACATGAGTCACCTTATACTTAGATTATTTGCATTGGTACTCTCACCTATTTCTACCTCAAAATAGCAGTGTTCTCATTGTTGTGTTCCAGTTTGAACGATGAGCAGAGCAGGGCAGGCAGGGCAAAATTACTAGGTATATATATTTCAGGTCAATATATTTCATATATTGACCTGACTCCGTGGTCGCTTGACTCGTGGTAAAACGTTTATCCTGTGTGGCGATTATGGTCATAATTATTATTAGTAGATAGAGACACTACCCACTACGTCACCGGGCCTGTAAAGTATTTTCACATAAAATTGGATACAGTCGTGATATTGTTCAATGAAGCCACACAAGGTTCAACTAACATTACGTGAGTATGGCTTATAAAAAAGCAAATAAGCTGGAATAGACGGCACTTTTATTCGCACAGTCACGCGCCGGCATGGTAATGGATTACGTGCCTGCTGATCTATGGCGGAGAGCAAGCGGGCAATGAGTGCAGCCGCTTCATAAATACTATTCATTGAGTATTGTATCGATTCTATACTCGATACGTGAACTGTCAGCTCAGCAGCTTTCTATAGTCATTATACCAGCTATTGAAAGTCCACTGCTGGAGATAGGCCTTTCCAAGATAGGAGGTTTCTGCCCATAATTGCCGCGCTGGGCAAGCGTGTTGGCAATCGCAGTTCGCAACTTTCGCGATGGGGATTCCGCTACCCATATCCGCCCTCCGCATTTGAGCTGCACTGTTTCTGATGGATATACTGCCATCTGTCGGTTTTGGTACCTTAATCGCCTCTTACGACACCTGGAGCAGTGGGAGGTACTATTCTCTACCGGTACCTCATGGTTCATTCTTATAGTGATTTTATTTAATTCAGCTTAAAACCAATTCTAATTTTTGAACGAATTTGATTTGAGAAAGATTGAAATCTTGGCGACAAACACGCTTGCTCAACGCGGCAATTATGGGCATATCTCCCCTTTTAAGGGAAGGCCTATTTTTAGTAGTGGACGTTTATTAGGCTGCCATAATGATGATGATTCTGAAAAATATAAATATTTTATTTTTTTTTCAAAGACGAGAATCGAAATTATCTGATACATAAAATGGTCCCAATAGATACGTTATCCAACAGTTTATGAGAGACTTAAGAAATTGTATTATCTTGTATACTGTGCTAACAAATGGACAGTATTCTTCCTCGCAAGTATAGTAATAGATTACGTGACGTCTATGTCGGCGACAAGCGGACTGCGAGTGCGGTCGTTTCATAAATATATCCTAGATGAATTATATACTATCCACATTAGTTCATTCATAAGATATGAGATGCTTTTTGGATACACTTAATGGTAAACTATGCCGTGAGGTACCGGCAGAGTAGAATAATACCTCCCTCTGTACCATAAGGAGCTACTAAAGTACCAAAACCGGCAAATGGTGGTATATCCATCCGAGACAATGTAGCTAAAATGCACAGGATGAGGATTGGCAGCAGAATCCTCATCGCAAAAGGTGCGCTCTGCGATTACCAAAACGTTTGCCCAGCGCGTCAATTTATTGGCAAAATTCCCCCTTTCTTGGGGAGGGTTATATCCAGCTGTGGGCTTTCAATAGCTGTAATGATGACGATGATACTAAACGTTTCAGCTTGCTGCTTCAAATTAAAAAATTAAAGTGGTGTCAGATATTTTAATGAACAGATACTACATTTATTTGAATTTTGAACTAAATCCAATAAACTAAAAAATTTATTTTTTTAGTAGCGATGCTATATTAAAGAAATTGTGTGACACAAAAATGTAAAGATCTTAATATATATTTGCCCATTCATTCAACGCGAAACACTTACTTTCATTCGTACCTGTTATAAAGAAAATGTTGAAAAATTAAGAAAAACCTTTCAGTTTCCGAATTATTACAATTAATAGATTTCCTTGACAAATCCTTTTTTTTATTAGATCAGGTCGACAAACGCACACGGTTGACAAAATGATAAAAAGCGTCAACGCTGCCTATGGACGCTCGTAATATTACAAAGATCGCACTAGCGCGTACCAATAATATAATTTGAAGATTACCCAAATTACCCAGTAATTTTATAGCGTTTCCCACCCTTGAAGATTGCACCGGAATACATCAAGGAATCCTATTTGGCTGTTGTAATTGGTGATAGTGAGGTACCAAAGTAGACAAACATTGTATAAGATCTACTCGCTATTATGTAAATAAAAATGTACATACATTGTGTCTAAAAAACTTCTTTCTAACAGCCTCAGCATATTCCAAGTTAACAAATACTTCATTAACCTAACTAAGGTATTTTTCAATAAAATTCAAATAAAATAAAGCCAACTTCGTTAAGACACGATCTAACGAGGCGATAAGTAACGGTACACGTTCTGAATTCCAACGGTGCCTAATAATATTTTATGAAGCCGTGGATTTTTATTATCGGGTCCTCGCAGATCCGCGATGCCTATTTATGCCAACAGCGCCTTAATAAGGTGAAATTCAATTGTAATGTGGCCCTTGAGGGAAATGAAATCGTAAATGTTGGGGCATTAAATACATTTATAATTACGATATTGTTTTAGCCATGTGATTGTGTTCGTTGACTTTTTGTTGGTCACACGACGGTCGTGTTATATTATTTACTTTTTTAACGGCTTTAAAACTCGATTTATTTTTTTTTACATTTATTGCTTATGGAACAAATAATGGAACTTTTAATATTTTGGTTTTAATATTTAATATTTATGATGAGAATAGCGCTGATTGGGTGTTTATGTTACATCCGGCTAGCAATTAGCCCACACAAATTAGTTATTTTCTTTGTCGATAAAATAATTGAATGGCTATCTAAATGTCTATCTGTCCTTTTAAGCGTTGTTCTGACATATGCCAAATTACATTTAAATTTTGTAATAAAATAATATAAAATCAAAAAATATTAATAATAAGCGGTTATAGAAGAATAAAAGTTCGTGTTAAAGGGGTCATGTGTATTTTTGAATGCAATAATATAAAAATGTCCCAAAAAAATGTAAGCGGTGGACAAACCTTATCACTTATAGTGGGTTGCCATATTAATAGGGACGGTCGTAAAATATTGAATTTTACATTTTATTAGTCGATAACTAATTAAAAACGTTGTTTTGAGTTATAATTGTATTCAATAATACATACACGTATATAGAGTGAAATGATATTGAACACGTATATAGAAGGGTATGAAAAATATATAGTAGCCGATTCTTAATAAATATGTATATTTTAAAATCGGTTAAACCGTTTTGGAGAGGTATAAATAACATCGTGACTCAAGATGTTGTATATAAGATTGATTGAATATAAACAATCCTTACTATAAATACAAGTGACCATGTTTTATTTAAAAATGCTCGTCACTTTATCGCTTTTAAATCAAGCTAAAATCAAATAAACGTTAATTTTTGTTTTGAATTAATTCATATTTAAATTGAACAGATCGAGTCAATATATTAACAGCGAACCCGTAATGCAATTTTGCGATAGTTTATATGAAAGGCTGTGAATCTTTCAAGAAAAATAAATCCTCGTAAAGGGCTCATGACCGTTATATTACGTAAGTGCCTAGTGGAAGGTAAATGGGCCTTCTCATCCGATAACACTTTAGGGTCCACTAGGTGTGTCTAGATAAAATTATAGCACCTTGCTTAAGTGTATTAAGTATCCGATCTCCACTCGTTGTACTGGTATAAACCAAAATATTTTAATTTTATTTTCCATGTTGTCTTGACTTTCATCAGTTAATCTGGTTAATGAAGCCCTGAAGTTAGAATACCGGCAGAGCTTAATAGTATCTTCCACTGCACCGGGTGTCGTAAGAGGCGACTAAGGTATCAAAACCGACAGATGGCGGTATATCCATCCGAAACACTGCAGCTCAAATGCACAGGGTGGGGATAGTCAGCAGCATCCTTGTCCCAGCGCGGCAATCATCGGCAAAAAACCTCCTTTCTTGGAGTAGCCTTTGTTCAGCAGTGGACTGATGGTTAAGTTAGAATACTAATAGTAAAACAATAAAATAATAGTTATCACATAGTTTGAGCTGGATACTGCTGCACGTTAGGTAGATGTAGTGGCAATTGCAGAGCTTAGTCTCGGGACCATAAAGCTAATGCTGATCCCCGCGATATTGCACTGATCTACGCTGATTCGAATTTCGACCCACCGCTAATCGGGTTTGGTACAGAGGGGCTAGGGGGAGGGGGTACTAGTTTTTACAGTATTGCAGCTACAGCTGATGACTGCATCACCAACCAAGTAAAGAACTATCTATGTCTGCTGTGCTGCTTTAGCTTGGTTTATACACATCCGCAACACTCAAACGAAGGAATAACGACACCTTCTTTTAATGAAAACTCATTTCCTTAAATATGTATAGTTTAAAACAAAGTTTAATTTATTATCTCGTATCTTTTTGTATACAATTTTAAATTGTCTCCTCTATACTAAGCGTTGTAAGAGGAGACTGATTTTCTAAACAAAATAAATATATTAAAAAAGGACATTAGATATCCACCCGAAATAGCGCAGCTCTCATGGGTACGGATGAGCAGTAGCATTCCTATCGCGAAACTACAGTTAATGCCACCACGCCAGCCCGGCGTGGCAATTATGGGTAGAATTCCATGTTTTTTTATTATTTCTGGGGGGACCTATGTCCAGCAGTGGACGTTCCAACGGAAGATATGATAATGATAATGCTGTCTAATTAATCTATGTCTAAGTTTGCTTAGCGAGGCAGTTTTGGGAGAAATACTCCTTTTCTTGGTGAACGTGCTTCAGCGATGAACGTTTTGGGTCTGCTATAATCTTAGTATTTTAAGGCTGTACTTACATGGCAAAGCATTTATCCTTTATTCTACTTATTTGTATTTATAATGTAGGTGTGTTTTATTGTTAGAATTGTTTTTAGAAGAATTAAATGTTTGACTACACAGGCAAATATTACAGCGCCATTGAAGGCGAGGCTTATATAAGACATTTGCACACATTTGAGCTGAATTATTACGGATGGGTGTACCGCCATCTGTCTGTACATTAGTAGCCTCTTACGACACCTGTTACAGGGGGAGGTTCTATTCGGCTCTGCCGGTAGTACACGGCCATCTCAAAATCTAATTTATATCTATACTATCTGACCCGACAGAGGCTGCCTTGTCGTAAGTGTTTACTTATGTAATGTGTTTACTCATAACAATGAATAAAAAATTGCGACTATAAATTGACATATAAAGTATCCTATATGTATAATAGGATCAAATTGTACACAGTAATCAAATAAATTATTAACATCGGGTCACTAGTTTAGTGGATTTCTAACTTTCTACCGGGACAAACACCACAGCTAGTATTTTTATTAATATATAAATTATATCTATCTATAAATTCCGACGACGACGAAAACAGGCCGTCAAACACAACTCAATACTAATTCTTATTAACGACTCCTCTACGGAGAGTGAAACTGAATCAGCTAAAGCCATTTATAAATAGCTCACAAGGCAAATGGTTAATTTTATAATTAGTCACCAAAGCCAATGAATCATTTGTACATCCTGTCCGACTTAAAAGGAATTTATGTACATATAAATAAATGTCCACGGATGTCTGTTTCGCGCTGTCTATTTGGGGATCCCTGTTAATTAAATTCAAATTAGCTACATCGGTTAAGTGTTTGTGAAATCGGAATGCGTGCCTAGTGGAGCATTGAAGAAATTCCGGCCTATCTTCAGCTTCTTACTTACACTTTACCTGTAATTTATGTTGGTATTTTAGGTTAATTATTACACATTAAGTTTATTGACGGGTACTGGCAGAGTAGAATAATACCAACAGCGTATATCTATCTGAAACAGCGTAGCTTAAATACTACAGAGTAGAGATGGGCAGCAGCATTCTCGTCGTGAAGTTGGCAATTATGAGCGAAATTCCAAAAAAAGTTGGGAAAACTAATGACTTTCTATGACTGATATGATAATAACTCAATTTATGCGAGTGGTAGAGTATGAGGTACCGGCAGAGTAGAATAGTACTTCCCCTGTACCAGGTGTCGTAAGAGGTGACTAAGGTACCAAAACCGACAGATATGGAATATCCATCCACAACAGTGTAGCTCAAATGCAAAGGGTGGGAATGGACAGCAGCATCCCCGTCGCGAAAGCTGTAATCTGTGATTGCCAACGTGCTTGCCCAGCACGGCAATTATTAGCAAAATTTCTCCTTTTTTAGAGAGAGAGAGGCCTCTGTCCAGCAGTGGACTTCCATAGTTGATATGATCAGATGATAATGCAAGAAAATCATAACATTCATATCAAGAGACACGGTGGAAGGATTCTATTTCGCAATATGTGTCATAGTCAACCATTAATTTGTACGCCCGCTCTTTCTGCCATCTGAAACGTAACAGAATATTTACGACTTCACCCCCTAACCACAAATTCACGTTTGGCTTTCAACGGTTGCGTATTAAAATGTTCCCACACGCGGAGACAGGGCACAGCAGTAATAAATAATTTCACTCCATACGTTACTGTGGCAGAGTAACGGACCTTAAAAACGGCGATAAATTGAAAGACACGTCGTGTTTGACCTATTTGTTGTGATGTTTTAAAAAATATTATTTATAATTATAGCACAAACAGTTTGATTGTAAGAGGAGTAGGAATGAGGTGGTAGTAGATGTTTTGTATATCAAAAGGACTTCTGTAACTTCTGTACCCATAATAATAATTTAAGTAAAATATGTTTTTAATTTTCCAAAAGAATGATTTTATTAGTCCGTATTAAATAACTGATACATATTGTAAAATGTATATATTTCTCTTTTAAAGATTTTTCTACTCATTTTACTACGGATTAATAATTATTTAAAATATATACAAGCATGTGTAAGAAAATGATGTCATTTCTTGTTATTAAATAATATTGAGGCACAATAAATAACATAAATACTTAAAAAACTCATCCAGATTTAATTTGTCGAGATCTATTAAAATGCGTCTCTCATATTTAAATCTGCTTCAAGCCTTTTTACAATTAATCGTAAACAATCTGTAGGCACAAATGTAAGAATAATAAATAATTTTACACCATATGTTATCTAGATGTATAGTTACAAACCCAAAAGTAGACGTTCATAAACGCATGTGTTCACTCATAGCCATAAAAAGGGCTATAAAATTATACAAATGTCTTTGTTAAGAAATTTGAATTATTACTGACTAAAGAATTGTCAGGCCCGATGTATTACCCATGGTTACCTTGCGGCTATTGTTGTTTAGATAACCAAAACGTCAAAAACAAATGAAAAAACTTAAGTTTACCGCGTATTAAAGCCGTTAAGAGAATGGTTTAATTATATTTATTGTATCTGTGATGCCAATGTTGTCTGGTATCCGTAACATATGAGCTTTAAATAACTTATCACAGAGTCTATTTATTGTGTGAAATGTTGTATCCGATATGATGTTGTTGTAGATTAAATTACATTATTTCACTAGCTAACCCGACATACGTTGTCCTGTCTTATCGCTGACGATTCAATTCGAATTGGTATAATTAAGCTATTATTATCGTGATGACGTGATCTAAGGAACATAGAGATTCATTTTATGTATATATAGATAAGTATTTATAAATTTTATATTTATTTCTTTCATAAGATCCATTTCTTGACAAATAACAAATAAATGGGAAATCGGTCCAGCTGTTTTCACGTGATGGCGTGACAAAAAGAAATAGGGATTCATTTTTATTCATCATATTTAGATTTGTTAAAGTAAAAAGGTGGGATATTAGAATAAAATTGCGGCTAAAATATTCAGCTGTATGTTATTTGAGATCATTGACTCCCAATTCAATTCTCAGGTGGATAATACACTAGTATTACGGTATAAGGTGCCAAGCGATCAACGTATCAGTAATTATAATGTCAATCTCAGTAAAGGTCTCTACTTAATATGACTTCTATCTGAAGTATAGTAATGACAATTACGCAATTAAATAATAAAATGCAAGTAGACAGGCCCAATGGCGAAGATTGTAGTAATCATATCTTTGTCCTGTGTCTGGGTGTAAAAAATATGTAATTAAGTATTACATTAGTGTGTGTGGTACCGGCAGCGTAGAATAGTACCTCCCCCTGTTCTAAGTGTTGTAAGAGGCGAATGAGGGACTAGAACAAATGGTGGTATATCCAACCGTAACTCAAGTGAAGCTTAATACACAGGATAGCGATTGGCAGCAGCATCCTCGTCGCGAGGTTACGCTCTGTAATTGCAGTGCGCGATAATTAATAGCAAAATTATGCCCGTTTCTTGAGAAGGTCTATGACCAACAGTGAACTCCAATGGCTGATATGATAAAGTATTATATTTGTGAACCGTCTGTTGTCTGATGGCCGTAATACAAGTGGTTTAAGCGACTTACCACAGTGTCAGTTGAATATATGAGATGTTGTTCGTTTAATTATTCGTGAATAATAAACATTTATTGAGGGTGACAAGTTTAAACAGACACTATGCCTAGTTCTATGAGATATTTTATATTATAATAATATATTAAATTTTTATTTTACCTTATTTTTTTTTTAATCTCTTACTCTCGCTTCATTTAAGGGTTGATTAATAACGGCTCATATGATCGTGTTGTTTTTCCTGATTCTCTCAATTTATATGTTTTGATAAGTAATTTCCAAAAACGTGAAAATAATTGTTTGTTGTAATGTTTACTATCACGCGAACCGTAGATTGGTTTCTTGACTTACTCAAATTAAAAAAGACTACAACGTCATCATATCCGTTATTAGATGTTCACTGCTGTACAAAGAAGAAGAAACCTCCCCAAGAAAGGGAGAGTTATGCCAAGCGTGTTGGCAATTGCAGAACGCAGCTGTTGCGACGGGGATGCTGCTGCCCATTCCCGTCCTGTGCATTTAAGGTATACTGTTTCGAATTGATATACTGCCATCTGTCTGCTGTGTTACCTCAGTTACCTCTTACAACACTTGGTACGAAGGATGTACTATTCAACTCTGTCGGTACATTACGGCTCAAGACTACATCAATGTATATTTTTGTAATGATATAAATATTGACGATTAAACAGACACATACATTTTTATTTAGTAAATATAAAAGAAAATTAACGTGGAAAAATTAACGTAATAACATTACGTAATGTTATTTGTATAAATATCCATTGATAAGGCACTAAAGGTCATTTGATATGAAAGTAGTATTTCCGTCGTCAAATACGGTGTACCTTCATAAACAAAATGACTTCACCCAGCATCCTTTGAATATGACAAATTAATCATTTTCACAACATTCGAGTTGATTAATAGGTCCGTATTTCTTGTAGTATCCTAAAGATGACTGCAAATGCATTAGTCAGAACTATAAATACGTTAAAACCAAGCATACAGAATTGACGAGTCACAACTATCCAGGCGCTAGGTCCCAATCAATCGGGATTACTCGTAGCAAATTGAATGAAAAGTGAGTTTCCAACGACAATTTAATCGAGTTATAAATCGGTCCGGGTAAATGAAATAAGATTTAGTAATCTGGAAACTTCGTCCGTATCTAATTGCGTTCGGTTTTAATTTTCCTTTTCTCCCAGTGTACATAGCTAGATGGATGATTCGTGATTGATTCAGAACGCTGTCTGATTGGATGCCTCTTGAAAAAGAGAATTGGGTGTCCAATTTTACGAGTGTTTTGTTTATGTTTCTGTGAAATGGCTCGAGAGGAACAAATTTGGGTACACTCTTAAAAATTGGTTGTCTTTGTTTTTATTTGATAAAATTTTAATATAGCAGTGTATGCACTGGTCAGCTGAGTTTGTTGTGAGGTATATTAACTTTACTAGTCTTAAATTTGCTACAGGTAATAATAGGACTGCCTAATACATAAATAGAAATATAACTCTGATGTCATTAAACCAAAACTTGATTTAGTTTTGGTACCTTGGTAACTTGAATTCTTTTAGGTCAACTACAACAACATAACCGTCTCAAACAATTATTTTTACACAATCTATTTTAATACGAGTACATTTGAATTAAACTAAATAATGAAGAATGAATTTCTACTTGAGTAAGGATATAATTTCAAAAGCTCTGCCATTCATTTTTATTTTTGAAAACGGTAACCTAAAACGAAGTTAAATAAATCTTGTTGTTATGGCGTTACGGGACAACTTTATTAT
This sequence comes from Heortia vitessoides, assembly GCA_020976665.1. Classification (NCBI taxonomy): domain Eukaryota; kingdom Metazoa; phylum Arthropoda; class Insecta; order Lepidoptera; family Crambidae; genus Heortia; species Heortia vitessoides. The sequence goes on along the minus strand of JACJUM010002819.1, from coordinate 18,209,996 downwards.
ACTAAATTCCACCAATTTATAATACTTGGAATAATACATTTTACTGGAGTTATACTTAGCCTTAATAATAATTCCAACACACAAATAATAGAATCTCCTCATTAACATCCTTGGATCCTGGAATATAAAAGGTCATCAGATTTCAGCTCTCTCAGCGTTAATGCCGCAATCTCGTTGACATGGAGATGTTAGTATGGCGGTTTTATGACCCATAAATCTATGTTGCGGGCCCAGGCTGAGCCTAAGAATAATGGAAAGTTTAATGGTTCCAACACAGGCACAGAGACAAAATACTTTCGGCGAAAACATCGCGTATGTTCATGCAAAAGCCGTTTTTATTAAATGATAAATAAACAAGTCACTTAACATCTAATACCTATTTTTATTTATTTCTCATACCTATTACCATTGACTTAACTCTGAGATAAGTTGCTTAAAGCACTTTTAACACGTACATCAGACAACTGAGAATTAACTAATTGTATTATAAAATATTTAATACTCAGACACGGAACAAACATAAAAATCGATCGTGTGAATATTTGGTTTGGGTCCCCACTCATTAAAAACATTGCACAAGGTCGAGGTCTATCACCAGACCTAGTCCCGTGACGCACAAGATAGGATCACTGTCATCCTGTCAAATTTTATAATATAACTACATAGTATGGCTGTGTGGTATCAGCATAGTACCTCCTACTATACCGGGTGTAATAAAAGGAGGCAAGGTACCGGAAAAATCGATGGCGGTATATCCATCCAAAACAGTGTAGCTTAAATGCAACATGATCATATAAAGTAACAATCACTCATACAAAGTTCGCCTGCATTGGTACATACTTTTACCCCCAAATAGCAGTTCGCACTAACGCGTTCCGGTTTGGGTGGGTGAGGGTGAGAGAGGTAGTGAAATTACCGGGTAAATGTGACACGATATCTTTAGTTCACAAGGTTGGCGACACAATAATGATATCTTTGTGATGACACGAGCTTCTATAGGTTACGGCCACATTTACAATCAACCGTATGATTTTCATTGACTTCATAATATAAAAAACAATGTATTCCCAAAATATACATATATATAGCGAAGCAAATATAAATATACATATATATAGCGAAATTACGTCTGGTGGTACGCTTGCACAGCGGGGCAAAAATAATTACCCATAACAAATACTTTTATGATAAATATTTGTGTTTCTCTTGCGTCTGCGTGTTAAAAATATATATTTTAGTATTATATTTGTAATTCGTCTGTTATATGATATCCGTAACGCAAGTGCTTTAAGCAACTTCGCACGGAGTCAGGTCAATGTATGATATGTTGCGTGAATATATTATAATAAAAAAAATACAGCAACTTCAATGTATAATCATAGGTATGCCAACGTTTTAGCGAGTCCAATACGCATTAGTTGAGAGCGTTAGGCAAGTGCGATTTTTGACCTAGTCGACAAACAAGCTTATAGTTCGCTAGGTAGATGGCGTCACAGCAGCCTATAGACGCTCGTAATATAACTAAGATGTCACTAACGTGTTGCTGACCAGGTGTCTTGGAGATATAACATTAGATTACCCAGAAGTTTTATTACCTCTCTCACCATTTAAACCAAGATACAACAATAAGAGCACTGCCTTTAAGCTGGAGAAAGAGAGGGGATGGTAACCCTTTCTTTTATGCAATGCAATCACCCTTTGTTGGTTGTTGTCCACCCAATGTCCAATCAGTGAACCGTTTTCAATAAAGACTATCTTTGTACGGTCCAATGAAATTGTTCCTGCCCAAAACATAACAGAGCCCCCACCATAAGTTGTGATTTCTTCCAAACGAGCCTTTGCAACGCGTTCTCCTCATCTTTGTAGCACTCGCTGACGTCGATTTCCACCAAACAGAGATAGCCTGGCTTCATCGGAGAACAATACCCTTTTCCAGTATTCTTGACTTACAATTTTGATCAAACCTAAGTCTGGCGACTCTGTGCTCACGGAGTAACTTAGGGCCGCGGTCCGGGCGATGATGTATATTGGCGGCGAGAAGCCTCTTCCTGACCGTCCATAGACCAATATGCACATTTATTACTTCTATGAGGTTGTTCTTAAGGTCCACATACGATTTCTCTATGCGCGACTCACAAGAAAACGGTCATCCCGTAGTTAGGTAGGCTTGGTTTTCTTCCAGAACCAGGCCTTCTCTTGACGGAACCAGTGTCTTGATACCGCTGCCAGGTCCTTTGAACCGTCGAGCGACTCACACTTAGCCTCTGAGCCACGAAGCGTTGGCTGCAACCCTCTTCGAGCAGCGCAAAATTTTGGTAAATTTTACCTCTTTATCTAACATTACTGAGACAGCTAAATAGCAATAAATAAAGCTTTGACAATTAAGAATATAAAATAAATTTATAAAAATTGACTAAAAGTTATGAAAACCAATATTATCTTTTGGAACTTCACGCCAAAAATTTAGGATAAAAAGTGGTTTTCTATAAAAACGAGCATCAAACGAAAATTTGAATTTATAACGCACTGTTTTAAACACCACGGCATTTTTAAAACCGGCCAATAAAATGTACAAATAATTGTAATAATTTTGGTACCGTATTTTTTTAAAAAGAATTAAAATCAAAACCGTCCGTTTTTTTTGCAAATGAGTGTATAAAATATACAAATGTGTGTATATATATGAATGTATAAAACATTAAAAGTGTTTATGTTGTTTATCACAATTAATGAAGCTTCATTACGATAAATAAACTAAACATTTGTTAGTTTTAGCTAATCCTTTTTTGCATTAAAAACACACGCCAACGCGTATTCAAAATTTAAAGACTACCAGTGAAGTAGTTACGCGTAAATGATTTTCCAACGAACTTGCTTATATTTAAAGAAAATTTTTGCGTTGCTTAGTAATGCCTGCGTCGCATTGAAGGTACACCTTATCACATATATCATTTTAATAAGGATTAATATCTAGAGTTAGGAACTTCAAACTTAAAAAATTGCTTTCTTTTACAACATAGGAGAGAACTAAGAAAGGATTTTTGAAAATTCATCCCTTAAAGGGGTAAAACGGAGTTTTAATGTTTTGAGTCATAGCTGTCTTGAAAGTTATTCGAAGAAAATTTAGTATAAAGGTTGAGTTTAAATTTTTGCTGATTTCGATGTTATTCAAAAAAAAAATCAGTATAAAGGTTTATCGTCATAAAATAATATAACCTATATATATAAAATTATATACTCGTATAAGTTATCCCTTTTGAGGGACAATTTTCTTGGGATACAAAGATAGTATGTAAATTCTCAAATTTCTTAAAAGAGAAACTGACTGGCTGACTGAATGATATATTAAAGTATGTCCGAAAATATAAGGTCAAAAATTCAGTGTTAAGTAGCTTATTTATTGAGAAAGGCTGTAACATCCCGCTAGGACCAGTAATAGCAGAGTATAAATGATACAAGTTTTGTTCTACAACTTTATCGAGCAAAACTGCGGGACGTTGTGATTTGTTAACAATAAGAATTGGTCTATACTGCATGAAGTTTAATAAAACTGCTTACTGTGATAACAGACTGCTACCTAAAAAGCTATATGAGATGCTTGTATTTACCCTACATGAAGACTGTACTCAAAACTCCGCAGTTTTAATTTACTCAGTTAATATTCTGAAAAACTTTTCAGCGGCAAGTTTCAGCAAACTTCAGCGGGTCCAATCTCGACATAATTTCAGGAACCAGAGAAAAAGTTTTAATGTTCCACTTTTGGAAGTTTTTCGCCTCTGGTTTTTGGAAACTTGATAAATACGATGCGAAATAGGTTCTGGGCTGTGAGATGACAGGCTAGTCGTGGTTGTATTTAACAACCATAGATACATTTATAGATATTGAATTTAATTGTTGGGCAGCCTAAGGATATCATTCGAGGCAAGCATCATTCAAGGATGGGTGAACCTGTAAAAACCTCCTTACTACCTTTGAAGAACCCAGTACTGTACTCCTTTGGGAAATCTCCGCCGAAAGCTCATACCAACTTCAACATACGCGGCAGGAAATACCTCTAAAACCGTTGGGTACGCGACTATTTTGGTGTTCGTGTGTAGGTGAAGATCGTGTCGGTGTTAGAGACGTACCCTTTTTTATAGCTTACGTTATAAGATCTCTTTAAATTAGAATATACCTCTCTCAGGTATATTCAGGTATCATAATAGACGATTAAGGTACCCCAAACTTCTGTTAGGATACCTCAGTCTGAATTAATTATGACGAGACGGATATGTATATATTATATATTTTAGTCGCGGAACTGCCACTACGCCTGTCCAACTTAAGACTTTATCCAGCAGCGGACGTCTAACAGCTGATAAGGTGATAGATACACTTTACTACTTGTACATAAAAGTATTACAAGAAACTTCTCGCCTGCGTTACGCATAGACTTCATATTCTATTGCCTCTTCCACAACTATTTCATTGCCTCCATAGCCTTTGTCATAATCCTAAGATTTAATTTGTTATGATATTAGAAAAATCAGCTGTTAGGCACTGCCATAGCAGGATACATGTAGCAAACTTGTATGTATAATAAATTTCATATAAGACCTCATACTTGTGTAACAGATGTCAGAAGACAGAAAAATTACAAATATATAGTAGTCTTTAAGCTATGTATAATAACAAGACACAATAAAGAAATTACTTAATATTCACAACATTTCATACATTGACTCAGAACAAACACAAATTTTCACAACGGATTTGTTTTGGTAAAGTACCCACTACCCTTGGCGCACAAGTCAGGCACATTATTATGCACCATCGGGTCTAGTCGCCATCGGGGCTCGTCTTAGGCGTACTGCGGGACAAGGTATTTCAGTCCCCCAGCGTAGAAATGATGCAGGTTCGATTTTTTATTTTTTTATCAAACCAGATCGACAAACAAATATAGTCCGCGTAATAGTAAGTGTCACTACACTCAAAAGATGCTTGTGATATCACAAGGTTATCACTAACGCATTGCCAACATTGTGGATATTATGATATTATATATAAGTTATTATTATCCTAAACAAACAGCATATTGAAAAGTCATCAGTCAGTTTAACTACATCTTACAAAGATTGCTTTATCAGCTTGCATTGCATTTGCTGTGAGATCCGTATTCAACTAACAATCTAGGCAGACCAATGAAAACTAAATTTCCAATGTTGATTTAATTTCGCTGACCTCAAACTCTTAGCGGCGACAAACCGGCCAAGTCTCGTATTAGCAGCGCGAACTTGGCGCCGGTTCAACTCTCGCCTCTTTCAACGGCCATTCAATTCGATTTAGATGTTTGCCGGTCGAGCTGATTTGGAAATTTTTAGTCTAGTTTAACTTTTGTATGCTTTTTAGTTTAGTAAACAAGCTTAACCTTTGAGATAGCAAGCGGCCAGAGTGAACTCTAGTTATATATGTATATTTAAACATAGGCAATTATAAATCTTCAAAACAACAAAAAAAAATTACGTATAGATTTGCCTTTTACTACATTCCACAAATAGCCTTATGGTGTTATCATCATCAACATACATAGATCCCTCCAAATCAAACGGTGGAAATCGCAGAGCGAAACTTCGCGATGAGGGTATTCCTGCCCATCTCCACCCGGTAGTATTTCATTTGTGCTGATTCGGATGATTATAAGAGTTATTTAAACAAATAGGTCACTGAGCACTTTAATACTAGTCTACCGGATTCAGATGGGTCTTAAAACTAAGGCTATAGTTATATCATCATCATGTCATCGACATTTACTGCTGCCAACCTAAAAGGTTAGCATGATGCTCATCATTACTGCGATGAGTAGTGGCAATCCTGGAGTGTAGCTTCGCGACGGAGATGCTGCTAGCCATCTTAGCTCCAGAGTGTTTCTCAAATGTATTTGAGCTACACTGGAGCTATGATAAGAGCTAATTTATGTTGTTTTGAGTACCGCCATCTGTCGGTTCTGGTATCTCAGTTAGCTGTGACAAATGTGTATTCTCTTTGGCGGTTCCCCACAGAAAATGAGTTGTAAATGCTGTTTTATTTATATATGATTTATTTTAAATTTTAACATAATTAGTATTGATTTTATATATTAAGTATATAGGTATAAATGGTTTCTATTAATAAAAGGAAAACACAACGAATCGAGCAATATTGCTTGGTGGTAGAATACGTAAGTAAGAGTGACGCCTTGTAAGTGATCGACGTTAAGTAAAGGAAACACTATTAATTGGGGAAAAAAGTTTCTTACTTCTGAAGCCCGTTATTTAGGCATATTTTTGGAAATATATATGATACTAGTTTTTTATTTATAAAAATATCATACACGGAAATGAATGAAAGAGTAAAGGCTGACGTTGGCAAACATAACATAACCAGGTAGAAGAGGTATTCAAGAATAGCCAGGTACCATAAATGAGCGTGAATGAATAAGGCAATGGGACACAGGCGCGAAGTATGTATGTGGGTATCATATTGAATTGGTTCAATAAAAGTTTTGTTTAATTGATAGGACCACATCTGTGATGTAGAGGTCTTGCAAAGGTGGTCTTCATTGGTACCTCAATCTTACCTATTTCTACCGCAAATTCAAATTGAAGTGTTTGTATTGCTGTATTCTGGTTTGCGGGATGAGAAAGGCATTACTAGATAATGTAAATCAAAAAATAAACGTTAGAAGGTCAGCAACGCGTTAGTGTTATCACAATTATCTATAGGCTGCAGTGACGCTTACAATATCACGCGGCAGTTTGTGTCAACCAAGTCTTATAAAAAAAAATTGGGGAAGTGAATTGTCTTTCTTTTTTCAATTGTTTATATTTATAATAAGTTGATAATGATGCCTCTTTGAAGAGAACTTAACGCCTGAAGAGACTTTAATGTATACATACATTAAAGTTATCATTATCAAGGGAGGGTTTTAAATAAATAAATTATTTTTTATAAATGATACGAATTTACGTTAATATAAAATGTTAATAAACGATACAAAGCAGTTAAAATACCGTTAGAACACATAAATATAAGAAAACATTGTATGATATACACTATAATTATATAATAGATTGATAATAGCCGTGAGCTACCGGTAGAGAAAAGGTGTCGTATGGGTGATCTAAGGTACTGAAACTGATAGCTGGCGATATATCCATCCGAAATAGCGTAGCTCCGATGTGACGGGGATAGGCAGCAGCATTCCCTTTGTGAATTTACGCTCTGCCACTTGCAACCACGCCTGCCCAGCGCGGAAATTATAGGAAATTCTTCTGTCTTACAAAGGCCTATTTGAACTCTTAAGTTTTTATTGAATTTATACTCGTCAATGAACTTTTTGGGTAAACGCAAATATAATAATAATCATAAGAAAAATAAAACATCAGAGGAATCACAAATATATATACATAAATACATGTTTAACACCCAGATATAGAACACAAATATTCATCATAAAAATGTTTGTCCAGGATAGTGATCGAACCCACGACCATTAGTACACAAGACGTGATTATTACCATCTGGCCAGTCTAATGAGTATCTCATTTATTTTGTAAGAAATTACTTACAGAAATTCCAAATACGCACCGCCTCTTCTCACGCTCTACATCCGTTAAGAACCAAATATACAATTTAGGCTAATTCCCGTTGTTTCCTAAACATTTCGCTGGGATCCAATATTGTTTGGATTGCCTCCGCCTTCTGCCTTAGATTGCAATGATTTGGCAATTCCACTCAAGACTTACTTTGAATACTCTCATTTCCCATCGAGTACAGTCTTGAGAATTCAAATTTTCGTTTTCTCATATTGTTCTTGCCATGTTGGTTCTCCTTTCTCAGTTGTTGCGCAATTGCTGTCTTTTGTACGGGCTTATACGTTTTTGTTAATTTCAAGGGAATACAATTTTGCGACGCTTAAATTTTTGTCTATTTAATGTCAAATAGATGATGAAAGAGTTTTTTTACAAAATATAATAAATTATGGTGCATCATATCAGCCATTGGGAGTCCACTGCTGGATTTCAGCTTTCCCAGGAAAGGGGGAATTTTGACCATAATTACCGCTCTTGGAAAGCGTGTATGCAATTGCAAAACGCAGCTTTTTTTGACGTGAATGCTGCTGCCCTAAATCAATCGCCTCTTACTACACCTGGTAAAGGGGGAGGTACTATTCTGCTTGGACGGCAAATAACAACACAAATTATGGTTATGGATATTATGGTTATGTAATAATTGTTATTTGAGCTTGCCTTGAAACTTTACCAAAAGGTACGGCAAAATTTTCAAGCCCAAGTCCGGAAATAAGAGGTTTCAATTTTATATTACCGAGTTACGTAACATCGCCTAAAGCTGGTGTCAATCTCGACATTCTCATTGATAATGATATATTTCCTTTCAAATTTCCCCTCCTACATCCCATGAGATTTATGTCTCTTACGTGTCAGGTGGCAAACTCATTACTACACGCCATATTTTCACTGAAACCATTCCATTTGCGACGTGGAGTCAGACAACCATAACAATTTCTGAAGAGAAAAAACATTGATAGTTGCTCGCACGTAAATAAAGTATATTTTGTGGTAGTTTTATCATTAAAATAATACATGATAATCTAAATCTAGATTATTATGTGAGAATAAATATTTAATAAATTGTTTGAGTTGATTTACTATACGCCTCATACAAAGGCCGCCAGCATTAGTATCTTAGTCTTATTTATTCTTACCGCCGAACAGTGTTCACATTGCTGTGTTCATTTGAAGGGCAAGAGGACCATTATTGTTACTACTGGATATTGTGAAATATATATTAAAATTTAAAATTTATGCATTCACAATTCATAATAAAACAACTTTTTAACGGCTTGAAGTTTCGACTACATCAAGGCAGTCGATCTCAAATGTTCTAAATATGACAGATGTCACTGTTATTTTAATTGTGTCATAATATCTTGAAATAACGAGGTTGTCAAAGCACTTGAAGGATAAAGCACTCGTCTAGATTATCGCAAAAATTTAGGAAACCTTTGCGATAATACAAGCGTCTAAAGACTGCGGTGAAGTTACTGTTGTAATATTTTTGTGTGGACCATATGCCAGTTGACCAGACCATATGTTGATTTAATCACATATAAAAAATAACAAATCAGACTTTGAAACTTTAAATTTGTCTGTAAAAGGTTATATAATGTCTAGAGTGGATATAGAAAATAAAACACTGTTATCTTGATAATATTAGAATTTGATGAATTTCTGGATGTACGAGTATAATTCTGTAAAACCTTGCAATAATTTATTTTTATTTAGGGCAAAACACAAGCTTTATACGTTTTGCAAAGCTTTTTATCGACGCCATTCAGTATTTTTTCCAGTTAAAGATAATTTTCTCTGTAAAGCCTTGATCGTCCTTACTAGCATGGTAACAATTATAACAGTAAAGTATTTCTGGATGTTGTAATTGAACATCAGCGCCACCTATGATGTCCCATCCCTACTAGTTGTAAAAATTAATGTTGTGCCCCTCACTACTCTCTCTGCCATATTTTTTCTCTCAAGTGCGATCGGCAAATTATAATATCCTTAAATATCAATAAACTGTTATTTCATAATTAACGTTTCTACCTTTTATTTTAACAACACTGGAAGTACAAATAAGAAGATATGACGTCTATCATAAAAAAATCTTTAAGATGAGATATTATAAAATATACTGCAATCTTTTCAAATTTAAAGACGAAAAAGGAAGGTTTACAAAAATTTTAAAAATTATTACATTACTTTCGACATATAAACTTCAAATGTATGTTGCAAACTAAATTAAACCTTCGTCAAAACTTCCACTCCATTACACGTCGGGGAATCATCGCAAAACGGTGCACTTTCACCCGAGCTAATTATGTTCGTGACGACACAATTTCAAAGGGCGACAGAGTCCACACAAAGGCATGATTTGTTTTCGCCTCCAACCTTTTTGTGGGAACAAGTGAAAGTGGAGAAGACCCGGGATAAAAATGTAGGTGCGTCCGTGATAAGTGAATTTAATTGTCCGCGTGAATCTTTATTTTTTTGTAAAACAGGACGTTGTATTTTTGGTGGTGTGATTTATGCTCTATTCATTTTGAAGTAGACCATTGTTGGTTCAGTCGAGTCTAAATTTTTTATGATAAGTCAGAATTTTATTACTTTACAAACGATATACTTTTTATGTTATATTATTATTTAAATACATTATATATCTATAATAATTCGTATTAATATGTTTGATTATAAAGTATTTCTAAATCAATAGCGAATATTTTTGGAATATTATAAAATGTTTGTCAAAGTCAAAATCAAATATACTTTATTCAAATTCGCATCACAAGCACTTTTAAATCTTCCACGAAATAATAATAAGAATGCAATAATTATAACTCCAATAAATACATGCTTCTATTATAGACAATACAGACGATCTTGGTAACCTAAGTAATCATAAAAGTCTAACTATAGATAATTTCATTAGACCCACTTTAAACTAGTCTGCCGGCACCAGACAAATAATAAAGCTAAGTTTACTGCAGGTTCATTACGCGACTCATCAGAAAGGAACCTGCAAGAAAAACTGGTTGTAATAAAGGTTTCAGCAATACCACCTATGTAGCAGTTGGCGTTAATAATACCCCTACAAACGATAGCGCTAACAAACCATTATCTTGAAGCTAATGGTTAAAGCAATTCAATCACAAGCAGTTTTATCGTTGACATGATTCGTAGCACTTAAAACTTTTGAGTTAAGTTAATTTTCAATATATTCATTGAATTTATTCAGAGGCAAGGGTATTTCATCTTGGGATTTTAATGTAAAATCTCACACAATTGCCCTTGAGTGAGTTATTTATTTCATGGGGCCGACTTGTAAGCACTGCGGGTTTTTAATTATTTCTCGTATTAACATTATGCAAGTAACTTTAATTTTGTAGTTAATTGAATTAAAACTGTTAAAAGAACTATAAACCTAATGACTAAATAGTCATTAGGTTTATAGCAATTAAGCAAACATTTTAAACATAAAATATATTTTTTTCACTTTTTAAGGATAACTCTATTTGTAGTTCCCTGCCTCTAATGCATTGCATATTCTGATGAACCAGGTTGATATATTTTACATTGCCTTTTTTATTACAAGATGTTAAATTGCTACACGCTACCTTTATTGCCTGATAACTTAATTTAAAGAATGTGGAACATATTCCAAAGAAAGAATACAAGAATTATTCTATCCATCTGCCTCTATAATACCTACTGAGATAGTAAAAGTCGTTAATGATAAGTAATATGTTTTTAATGTATTTGTTAATATCTAACACATGAGTAGAAATTTATTTAGTTCCAAGGTAATATATTCATAAAACATATACAATTATCACGGTTTCATCCGTGCTGTAGAAGTTTTATACTAACTTTGCACCCACTTCCTTTACTCCCTTAAGGGATGATTTTCGAAATAATCATTTGAACTTGTTTTATAACTTACAAAAAAAACTTTAATACTGAATTTTATTTATAAAACTACTAGCTGTGCCCGCGACTTCGTCCGCGTGGAATAGTTTTTTGGGTACCATACCTATTTACTTCAAATTATATAAACTTTGAATGTCACGTTTATTTATATCGAATCAATGGCCTGAAAAATAAGTTTTAAGTTTCTAGCTCTAAAAATAGCGATCCATGCAAACAACTTTTCATCCCCCCTTGCAACCCCTGACAACCCTTATTTCGAGTTCAAAAATAGCCTATGTCCTTTCTCAAGGTCTAAAGATTGTCTATGCCAGATTTCATCAAAATCGGTTGAGAGGTTTAACCGGGAAAGCGTAACAGACAGACAGACAGACAGGCAGACAGACAGAGTTACTTTCGCATTTATAATATTAGTAGGGATGAAAACAGCTGAGTTTGATGCCAACTTTGCAGCCTCATTATACCTCTTTAGGGGGTGAATTTTTAAAAATCCTTTCTTAGTGCTTCCCTGTGTTATAAAAGGAACCCCTTTACAAAATTTTAAATTTCTAACCTTTCTTGTAGTTTAGACCCTGCGTTGATATGTTAGTCAGTCAGCTTTTCTTTTTTTATATTTAAATAAATGAAAATATTTCATATTTAACTACAGACGATATTATACAAACCCAAGTGGGTGTGCAAATTAACTTTTTGGTTCCCGCAACTTTATCAACCGAAGTATAGACAAATTTATTTTTTCAATTTGCTCATAATTTGATATTTTTAAACTCATATTAAACCCATAAAATTTATGTATAATGCTAGTGCAAATTCAATTACTCAATAAAGTTGCACAAGCATTAGTCAAGCGAATTAGTCATTGGAAATAGAAACAAATATTTCCTTATATCTAAATATTTGAATGAAAACTAATTTTTAACTGGTTCATACATCAAACATATACTGTTACTGTTAAATGACCCACGTTTTACAGGTTTTAAACCTCTAAAAACACGACTTGAATGTAAAAAAAAATATTAAATATTTTTTGGTATGTAATGTAAATACAAAAATAACTCTAGTTAAATACATATTATAAGTATAAATACGACCTATTCCTAAGTGAAAACAGTAATCTCTTGAAACTAGACACAACACATTAAAAGTGATCTCCCCCCCGCGCCTGAAACAAAAAGGTGGCTAATTAGTAAAGTCTAATTAAGCATGAACGCAGACGTACTACTCGAGAGTGCTAGGATTACGGCTAAAAGCTTCCTTGAAAAGTGCGGCGAGAGCTTTTTTAACGCTTAAGTTGTATTAAAGTGACCGAGAGTTGGTCTTATTCATTTGATATGCTTAGACGCCTTTTTGTGCGAAGGCTTTAGTTCAGAAAATAAGGAGGACTTTAATAAAAATCTATTTTTAGTCTGCTGAGACTTGAGCCTAGTCTTTTTCGGCTTCTTAATTACCTTACCAAAAATACACGTAGACAGAGGGTTAAGAATGAAAATTGGCATACATAAATTGTTATGAAATGCGATTGCGATGCGAAACTGCGATTTTAAGCCGTCAAAAAGTAATTTTATATGTAATTATGAAGAAAAATAATTTATATGTACGTGGCAAATAAACTTAAAATTGCTTAACATATTTTGAAACTTATTTCACCATTAGAATGCTACATTATCTTTAATTATCATTTCTTATAGAATATATTCAAAAAATTTAGGAATCCGTTTAAAAACCTCGATAATGTTTTTCAATTAAATCACAAACTACTTTTTATTCATTAGAATGTGTATATATCTGTGCTTCTCATCCAACCAGCACTTAATATTTAAATATATTCTAAGCAAATTTGGAATTTAAATTGTCAGAACCCTTGGAAAGTATATATACTTGCCGCAAGACGTGAGACAACGAGTAGTTTACGTAGTTAGTCCTAGTTCTTATATAACTCTACATTAGCCGGGTGCGACTTTGTTGGCGGAGATGGCCTTTTATTTACATTGCATCTGAAATGCTTCTTTGTAATCTATTCTGAGTCATAAGTTTATTTCTTTTCTAATTTATGTTATTTTTCTTATCAATGTACATATTGTAATATAACTTTTTCATATCATATGTATTTATTGCGGTTATTTATACAAATATATATGCAACATTTATCTATTTTTAAATATATATTGTCTGCTCTACAGTATTTTATTTTCTGATTCGTGTAATGGCTGTCTGGAAGATAATGCCAACTGGCACTAAGTCGGCCATTAGTACATTTTGTAATATTATGTGCAATAAAGTTCAGTAAAATAAAAAACAAATAAATATGTTTATTTTTCTCGGGTACCGCAAAGTAGTATAGTAACCGTCAGGTGGCGATATATCCTACCGTAACAGCTTAGTTCAAATGTCACGTAGAATAATTTCCAAATGTCAAATTACGCTTATTACCACTACTACGTGGTAATTAAGAGATATACTCTTTTCTTTTTCGGACTGGAATATGTCCAGCAATAAACGTTTAATGGCTGCTACGGTGACAATTTTCTTCACTGGACTTCTAACTGTCGACATGACAATAGACTATAAAAAAAAAGTTTATTAGAGGCGCCCTGAAAGCAGAACAAAGTTACTTTATTGTTGATAATATTCGTATAAATATTTATAGGCCAATTTCATCTATTGACTTTTTAATTGGTTTACATAGAAGCATATAGTTTGCGTAGTTAATAATCTACTAGGCATCACTTTTCAACGCAGTATTTTACTTACAGTACAATACTTTAACTTTCACCTTTCATACCAGTTTGAAAGAACTATCGATATTCCTTTCTCGATTACATCAACTACGGGCCCGATGCATGTTCACCAAAGGTTGTGGATTTAATACCCAACTTTGACAAATATTTAAATTATTATATGCGTCTAAATAGTATATATATATATATTTAAGTATGATATTTATGATTCCTCTGTTGTCTGATATCCGTAACACAAGTGTTTTAAGTAACTTATCTTGAAGTCATTATTTGTGAGGTCATACATAAATCAATTTTTATAAAATATATTTGTGATTTTATCAGAAAAAATCAAGCTGAAGAGTTCGAGTACAAATTGAACCTACGTCACTAGATTTACCGTTCCAATATGAAGTCCAGTGAGCTACCAAGACCCAAGAAGAACACAGAGTTTGCAAATTAGAAAGGTGTATTCCTCTTTCAATATATTTGAGTCGATAACAAACATTATAACCTGGATGTCGGTAAACGTCTCGGCAGTCTATAGACGCTCGTATTATCACAAGAACGTCAATAGCAAACCTTGTAACTGGAAGATATTAACTCACATTACCCAGTACTTTAGTTGCCTCACGCTTCAAACCGTAGCACTACTATTTAGCAGTGTAAATAAGCAAGAGCGGAAATACCAGTAACTGCTGAAGAAAGGCAAACGGAAATTGTAGAAGCGTCTTCAAAATAACCTTAATACTGGAAATCGGTTCATATCAAACATCCCCCTTAAACCAAGTCCGCTCGAGATCCGTATGAATAAATAAAATTTGCTAAGTGTAGCCGAGCCGCCGCCATGTTTAATGCATTACCTGATCAATCTATGAGATATTGTTCAGAGGTTGCTGAACGCGATCGAAGTATACAACGTACGATGACGCATTTTCTGGCGACATTATTTAGGAATGCATGCAGGCCGCGTATTAGTTTGCGAACATATCTTCATTATTGATCATAGCAGACCAGATGGTGCAATCGGTAATGTTCCTATATCCTCCGTTACGTTCAAAAAGCTTTTATGTAATAAATATTTTTCATTTGATCGATTGATTTCAATCAATTTTGGTTGCTATAACCCCCGTGAAAATTAGTATTAATATTTACTTTTAACGGTATGCAATATAATGTAATGTATTTATGTTTCCGTATAAACATTAAATAATCGTAATTATATTATTTCGTATCAATCGTAATTATATTATTTTCAAGAATTTATTGAGAAAATGTAGAAAATTTTGCTAGCATATTATTATTATTGAAATGTATGTATTGTAATTAAGGCTGATATTATTAATGAATTTTCTAGTATTTTACTATCTTATATTTTGTGCGAATTAACGATTTATTATCAAATTAGTTTTGTTTATATTTAATAAATAATGTCAATTCTGTAAACTCCAAATAATAGTTATGACAAAAATGGTTACCCAGTTCGTAGAATAAAACTAGGAATAGCAAATGTAAAAAGGAGTTATTTTAAAAATTTAAATATTCTGCGCTATATAACACTGCTGTTGGTTTCGAAATAGTGAAAGGCAAATAAAGCAACCAACATATATCCGTAATCGTCAGAAGTATTGGCTAAGTGACGGGCCTAATGGCACAGGTGGTAGTATCCCATCTTTTCTGTGTCTGGGTGTTAAATATATGTATTAATAGTATTGTTGTAATTCCTCTGTTGTCTGGCGTCCGAACCACAAGTGGTTTAAGCGAATTACCACGGAGTTAGGTCAATGTATAAGGTGTTGTGGGAATTTATTATTTTTATATATATATAAGTATAATATATATATTCTAACGTTTAGTTAATTTTATGACTTTAAAACGCGGTTTACATTTTGAAAAAAAAATTTCGGTCCTTTAGCTATTTTGCGTCAACCGTAATTTCTCAAAAAATTTAAAATACCAATTGTCCGCGTTTTAAAGCAGTTTTAATTCTTGAGTCTGCGCTACTAAATAGTGCGTGTGCGTAAATAGTTAATCTGTGCTACTAAATAGTATTATATGATTTCAAAATACGTACCATCCAGTTCATACCCGTGCCCGCCCCATTGCGGCAAATCTTGCGAGAAAGATTTCGGGTCACTGCGACTGCCTATAGATATCTTGAGGCTCTTCCACAGCTTCATCTTGACAACATATTTGTCAACTGTCAACCACGCTGTCAGCACAACACTACTGGAACACGTCACTATACACTACCACGCACACTTGTCACCTTTGTAGCTGACACCTGAAAAGGAGAAATTGTTTTGTTAATAAAAATTATATGATAGATGTATTGTGTAATTTATTTAGGTACATAATTTATTTTAGGTACAGAAGCGTACGCTTACCAAAATCTACAAATTGGTAGTACAATATACGTGTGTGTTTATATGTATATATATACATTCAAATACATTTAAATACTCCTTCACCATTTCCTTAAAAATAGAAAGAAAATGAGCAGAACTCACTTCAAGAGGGAGCGCATTCCACAAACGGCTTGAACTGTAAAGGAGGCATTTTGAGTAATAAATTCTCTGACAATCTTAGGGATGTTAGGTAGCTTGTATAGCAAAGAGAACCTAGTTCTTAATTTTTATGTGCACAACTTGACATTCGCAATAGATACAGCGCAGGCTGTTCGTTTGGGAAACGCTTCATTAGCCAAATTTCTACTTAAAAGTGAACATATAAATTTTAATATAAATTTGAAAAAATACAGGTTTCTTTAGAACTACATTTAAACAGCTGAGGGTGACTCTTGAAACTGTCAAATAAAGAAAAAAGTTACATAAACCTTGTTTTGTACGTCGCATTGTTATGAGAATTGAAATGTTAGAAAACATAAAATTTGTAAAAGTTAATCCACAGTTAAACAAATATAATATAGATCCTATTTAGTATAAACTTATTTAATACTATCAAGTATTATAAACCAAACTATTCCACATTATAGTAGATATTGTATTTAAAAAAAATCAACACTATTTAGAATAAAACCTTTATAATATGTTTATATAATAAATATATAATTTAAATAAAATAATATTCAGAAAAACGTGAAGAATTCACTACATGTAATCGAATCCACGACTATCGATACCACAGATACCACCGATTACGCCACTGGGTCTGTGAAAGATCGGGCCCGATGAAAATTAACCAAATTTGTTTAAAGGACAATTTTCTTGTATGAGACGTTATAAAACCAACATAAGTCAATTTAAGTAAACTCAAAAACAGATTAAACTTCATCAAACTTGAAGATATTGAAAAGATCGCTGTCGAAATCTAAGTTATACTTATTCTAAGTCACGGATTTGATAAATGACATTGTTATGAGCACGTTCAGATAGACTAGGAAACTTCTCGAAATGATATAAAATCTCTCCAAAGGAAATGGCGTTTGTGTGTCGCAGGCAAACTGGGAATCTGATGTTATACGAAATATCTAATATTTTGTTGCTTGAGTCCGATTATGTTTTCCAACGATTACTGTGCACTTTATTTCTTACAAATAATAACAATTTTACCGTGAGGTACCAGCAGAGTAAAATAGTACCCCCCCCCCTGTACCAGCCAACAGACGGCGGTATATCCATCCAAAATAGTGCAGCTCAAATGCACAAGGTGGGCAGCAGGGGAATGGGCAGCAGCATCCTCATTGCAAGAGCTGCGCTCGGTGATTTTATATTACCCCTTTCTTACGGAGATCCATGTCCAGCAGTGCACTTCTAATGGCTAGAACGATGATTTTGATGATAAACAATTGGCCGCCCGGTAAAGAAATTAAACCATTATTCATATTAACTTCAGTTAGTTTGTCGTTAGTCATTCAAACAGAAGTGAGTGTAATAAATAAAAAAACAATATCTTTAAGTACTTCTTCATATTTACTTAAATTGTATTAAATCATGTCTACTGGTTTGCGCATTTTTTTCAAGTTTCCAAAAAGTGTTTGCTCCAGGTTTTTTCATTTAACTACTTAACCAGATGCCAAACTTTTATTAATATATTTTTCTTACCATGTCTTACCATGCAAAAAAGCTTATTTTCTATCATTTTTTTCGTTGTGCTTAATATAATAATAATAATAATAATAACTTTATTCAACAACAAAAGGTAACTTAAACTAAAATACATTTTGATACTTAGGTACCTAAACTAGATCTAGCCTGTTCTTATAGGCCCCTATAATGTTTAAATACTTTAAGCATTTGTAAATATATGGCAGTGCTTCGCGATTTTATCCGTGCTGTTGTCAAATGTTGTTCATGCAACCCTGTAATTAGTCCAAGCGTGATGTTATATAGTATATAACCTCTCACGATAAGTGAGCTATGTAACGCTGATTTTTCATTCAACATTTAATTGAAATAACTTTGAAAAAGAGAGGACTTTTAAACTAACTTCGCACCTTCCTTTTAAGAGAAGATAAAAAAAAATGTTTTACATGATTCATGACTTTTAATAAAAATTTTAAAAAAATGTATTGCATCTTATTCGAATAACTTCATAAACAGCAATGCTTTATTTTTACTATACACGTTTGTTTTTCTCCCTTAGGGGGTGAGGTTACAAACATTTTTTAGTCCTCTCGTACGTTATAAAAGGAACCTTTGTACAAAATGTCAATATCTTACCTATATAGTTAAGGCTCTGCGTTGTCGGCTTCAATCAGATTCTCTTTATAAATATGTATAAGAATGATAGTATAAAGTGCATACAATGCAAACCTACAGTCGTTTCGTGACGCTCTGTATTCAGTAAATTGTCTACGACATTTCCACGAGCAGCGAGCACGAAGTTTTTATGTGAATCTTGAAAAGTACGCGTTGTTCAAATGTTTAGGGTGCGGGTGATTCCAAAGTAGTTGTCTTAATGTTTATCCCAGGGCAAAGGAATGAGGTTATACGCTTTATGGTGTTTAGGCAACATAAAACGGTTTATATCAACGTTCACAACTTTAATTTTGTTTTTGAGAAGAAACCTCCTGTACAACTTCCATAGTGTAAGCCATTTGCTAGTTTAAAAACTTATAATTCAAAAGTACAAAGCTGCGTTGTGCCATCTACTTCCAAATTTATACCACTCGATAAATAAAGGAGGTAGAACTCTTACAACGCTCGTCTGAATAGGTACTTCACTGTTACCTATTTCTGTCAACCAAATAACCGCGTTCGAATTGCTGTGTTCCGGTTTATAAGATGAGAGACGGTTTATAAGATATCCTTGTAATGACACGAGGGTCTCAAGGTTGCAATCACGTTACCATTAAGCGGCCCGTATGCATGTTTGCTGCCTTCATGGTATAAAAAAATTGGTTGCCTGTAAAGTCGGTATACGGGCGAAAGTTTTACGTGACAACGACTTTGAGTGGTAAAATAATTTTAATGTGAATATTCATTCGTATAGTAGGAATAAGGATGAAATAATAGTAACAATTTAAAACATTTATTTATACAAAGAATTATATTTAAAACATTAATTTATACAAAGAATCTCGCACTGAATTTCAAATTAACAAAATTTTATATTTACCTTTACACATACATACGTATTTATATACAAATATACATACAATAACTTGCAATATTTTTGCGTAATACACGTCACAATGAGAGCGAGTGAAAGGGACGCGTGCCTCTCACTCGCTCTCATTGTGAGCGCATAACGTGAGCGGAGCGTAACGCAGTTTCTTGAAGTGTCACCCGGCAAACCAATTTATAAGACGTTGTCACGTCAAAAACAATTAATCGTTCCTAAAATTAATCATTGTTAACGCGTAAACCATAATATTTTCTGTCATCTTTGATTGTTGAATTAAACATATAAGATTTTCTTAATTCTTAATTGAAGCCACAAGTGACAACTAAGATTTTTATTTAAGCTTTATTATAAGAGGTAGACCTCAAAGGTCATCTGCATTAGCCCCTCACTCTCACCTACTTCTACCGCTAAATAGCTGAGTTCGCATTCCGGTTCGAAAGGTTGGCAACTCTTCTTACTTGCCGTATCACGAGTGTCTATAGGCTGCGGTAACGGTTTTTATCACGCGAGCTGTATGCTTGTTTGTCGGCCTGGTCTAATAAAATAAAAAACGTGAGAAGATAGATAAAAGCTACCTTTAATCCTAAGAAATCGTACCGTTCCAGTGGGATTTTCGACGAATGGCATTTTTAGTACTACATAAAGTCAATAGATGGCACTGAGGCTTGCGCGTGCTATCAGGTAAAAATAATTTTCTCAGAATCATTATCACATCAGCTATAGGAAGTTCACTGCTGGGCATATGCCTCTTCAAGAAAGGAGGATTATGCCCATTATTGCCGCGCTGGGCAAGCGTTTTGGCAATCGCAGAGTGTAGCTTCCGCGACGGGGATGCTACTGCCCATTCCCACCCTGTACATTTGAGCTACATTGTTTCGGATGGATATACCACCATCTATCGGTTTTGGTACACCTCAGTCGCCTCTTACGGCAACTGGTGCAGTGGGAGGTACTATTCTAATCTGCCTTCTTGGAATATCCCAATCCGATTGTAGTTCTTTATCTTAACTTAAATAAGCCGTTAAAATTCCCACAAAATCCCATACATTAACCTGATTTCTAGGGTCGCTTAAAGCACTTATGTTACGGACGCCAGATAATAGAAGAATTACAGATATACCACTTAAATACATACATTTAACACCCAGATACAGAACAAACACAAATATCATCATATAAATATTAGTCAAACCCACAACCTTTGGCGCATGAGATAGGATTACTACCATCTCTTTCATCAAGCCTGCTATATCTATTTTATTACAAAAATCTGAATCCTAAGGCTTATTACTGCTTGTAAGATTATAAGTAATATTGATGAAACTGTTTTGGATTGAATTTAATTGCTCTAACTTCTACTATTAGGACAACGGTTTACTAGCGCCGACGCCGGTATGGGTACCAATAATTCCGACCATTAGGAACACCTAATCCAATAACAATTCCAACCCTTATAATCAGTTTTTCCAGGAGGTTCTTTTGTAGTGACTCGCGTAATGAACCCGGTATAAACTAAGTTTTAGGACCCGTCTGGTACGGGCAGAGTAGTATTAGGGTAGGGTACTCAATGACTTATTTGTTTAAATGACTGTTAACACTGGTCGTCAGGGTCGTTGGTTATGTATGTAACTCTGTAATAAGCAAATCTATACTATATAGTAATGACTATTTGATATATGACTTGTCTATTTAAATATAGATATATTTAAATTAGCTGTAAGGTACCGGCAGAGTAGTACCTCCCTCTGTACTAAGTGTCGTAAGAGGCGATTAATAGCGGTATATCCATCCGTAAGAGTAGAACTCAAATACAGGGTAGGGCAATTATGGGCGAAATTCCCCCATTCTTAGGGAGGCCTTTGTCTAGCAATGGACTTCCAATGGCTTTAATGATGATGATGATATTTAGATGTGTCCTACCAGCAAATCATAAATTTAAATAATTTGCTGACTAATAAATGACCGTCCACGCCATTATTTTGCCACGTAGATAGATTCAATCGCATTGAAATAGGCACATCGGAAATAATTAGGGCCACAACAGGAATGCACTGGATTGAGGTTAATTCAGTATTTACAAGTTAAGTTCGAATATTGAAAACGTCAGCTGTCAAAGTAACGAGTTTGTGTCAAATTAAATTAATTTAATATAAACCCAATTTTAAGTTATTTTATATATCACCAGCTGACTTATTACATTGTCTTAAGTAAATTGTTTACCATGAAAATTGTAATTATAAATTGAGATATAAACTATTTCTCAGGTTGGAGCCAAAAAATATTAAAATAGGTTCATTACTTTAGAAGTTCATACCAAAACAACGTGACATTAAGGTTTCATTTATTTTATAAAGATGGTTAATACGTAAAGCCTTGGTAATGTATACAATATTTTTAAGAAATTATGATTCCAAATACACTCGTATTTGTTATCCTATTCGAGACATGTTTGGAGAAATATTGTGACTGAACTGATAGACATTTTTTTTAGTTAATGTATAGTAATCACGTCCTCTTTTTCTTAGTTCTTTGAGTTTTCTTTTGTAATATAAGTAAAATTGGAAGAAAACCAGACTTATCTCCTAAAGTCGGTGTATTTGTTTTATTCAACAAAATAAATAAAGAACAATAAGTGAAAGTATAGGATTAAACGATTGCTTGATCCTTAGCATTTATTTATTTTACTTACATTGTACGAGTATACAATTGTGTTATACAATTTTAGACTTATAGTGAATAAATGTTTAAATAAAAATTATAATAAAAGACATAAATAAACTTTATATAACAATAAAAACAACAATGTCTCTAACCGCTGTCGACAGTCTCAGGATCAAATAACCATAAAAGTCACAGCTTAATAACATGTTCAATAAAACAATACGGTACCTAAAAGGGGTTTGCACAACGTAAGTCATGGGTCGTCGGTCTAACATCAATCTGTGGCAGACGTCACGGTTGCTTGGCGAGGCACAAAGGTTTCTTATACTTCGATTGGTCTTGACATACTTCGAGAAGACATAAAGTTCGTTGGCTTTATTTAAATTTTATTTGTGGACCCAAATTGGATCGTAAACGAAATTTATTTATTCAATCAGAATATTGTATGCGAACGAAGTGCCTAAATCACATTTTTATTAAGTGCCTTGTATTGATTGACACAGACCAACAAAAAGTTACTTAAGACTCATTATATTATGAGTCTTAAGCACCTGCTCTTTTACGAGTCCCGATGGCGCAGATGATAGTGATCCTACCTTGTGCGCCAAGGTTCGATTCCCACCAAGAGCAAATATTTATAAGATTATATTTGAGTTTGTTCTGTGTCTGGATGTTAAATATATGTATTTAAGTAGTATATTAGTGATTCCCCTGTGGTCTGGCATCCGTAAGTGCTTTAAGCGACTTACAACAAAGTCAGGGCAATTTATGAGATATTGTGGGAATTTTAACTGCTCTAAAACGTGATTAATTTAACTTTCCTCATTGTTTGTTAATAATGCGGCTATCGATCGCATTTTAAAGCTGAAGGAGAAGATTTTTGTAACTTTGTAATTGAATTACTTAAAAGAGGGTAGATATTATGCAAGTTTTAGTAATTCATTCAATTCGGGAAATTATGGATTATATAGAAAATGTGACAATGCTTTTTGCACCAAATTTGCTGTCAACTTCTTATTTCTCTGGAGGAGTTGAGATTTATATCACAGCTGTCTAGTTATTGATTTGCATGGAAAACAGCGACTATTTTTTTCGGTGGAGTTGAGTCAGTCTACTCTAACTATGGATTTGCCCCAAAAAATAATGGTTATTTTCTCCAGTGGAGTTGAAACTAATATCAGAGTAGTGTAGCTATGGATTCGCATGTAAAACAATGGCTATTTTTCTCCATTGGATTCGAGATTGACGTCAGAGTAGTCTAAGCATGGATTCGTTTGAAAAATAATGGCTGTTTTTCTCCTTTGGAAATGAAATTGACGTCAGAGTAATCTAGCTATCGATTTGCGCCCAAAACAATGGTTATTTTCTCAGTTGGAGTTGAGATTGATGTTAAAGTAGTCTAGCTATTGATTTGCATGAAAAACAACGGCTATTTTTCTCTAGCTATAGATTCGCCCATAAAACAATGGCTATTTTTTTTACTTTGGAGTTGAGATTGACGTCAGAGTAGTCTAGACTTAGATTCGTCCGGAGAACAATAGCTACTATTCTTCGTTGGAGTTTAGATTGACATTAGAATTACACACTGATAGCTGTATCACAGTAAATACTACCGGAGCTGTCAAAGTATATTTTTTTTTTAGTAAAATATTTTTATCTACAACATGTGATTTTTATTGTTAACTTGTTATCTTAAGTGTGATTATTTAGAGAATAAATAACGTTATTTCCATTTGATAGGTTGTAAAAAAAACTATCATTAACATCTATAAAGCTTAATGCATACATACTAAACATCTCAATGTTGCAGCCTTAATAAAAAATCATACAAACATTTGAGATCTTCCTTGTGAACTTTGTATGAAAAGTTCGCAAATAAAGAAGATAGATCATTGTTATAACTCATTAATTATCACCTTGGATAGGTGTACTTCACTCTGTGTTGCATGTGTGCAATAATACAGTCATCTTCGATATGGTTATTAAAGTAGCAACAGAAAATCCACTGTTAGATATAGGCCTCCCAATTTTGTCTATAATTGTCACACTGGGCAGGCGTGGTGACAACCACAAAGCGAAGCTTTGCAATAGAACTGCCACTGCTCATCTCCACCTAGTTTTATTTGAATTTGTTCCTGTGAATACACCACAATCTAATGGTTCAAATGGCGTATGTTACATAGTACAGAGGGCAATACTATTCTACCTCTGCCATAAGAAGTACCCCTCATAGCCAGTCTCATAAAAAAATAGTACCTATTTTAAGTTTGTCGTTGGGCAAATAAAAATATTTTCTAATTTCCCCCCATAAAAGAGTATTAAAGTGTAATATTCCAGGAACGAAGGCAGACGGCTGACCGCGTCGACCCCACTAACGAGGGATGGCTAAATGATTACTCGGTTCGTGTTACTAATTAGAAATTGTCTATTCTTCAGCGGTAGGGTATTGTGACTTTAACTCTAATTACAAATAATGAAATGCTTGTTTTTGTAGCTCTATGCTTCAGAATTATCTTACTATTTTTTACTTGAGAAACTACCCGTACAAGACATACATAGATCGTCGGTATTGGTACCTCATTTTCACTTATTTCTGCCGCCAAAGAACAGTGTTCGCATTGTTGTGTTCTCGTTTCAGCAAGCATCTTCAAGTGACAAGGTTAGCAATACGCTAATATTACTTTGTGATACTATGAGCGTCTATAGGCTGCAGTGACGCTTACTATCACACGAACTATGAGCTTGTTTGTTGACAATGTCAAAAAACTAATATGATATTTTTTTATTATATTTGTACGTTATTTCAACACACACGATTGCGAAATGAAGTACATGACCGCTATGTTGTTTGCAAAGTATAATAATAATAATATAGCCTAAAAAGACATTGAGTGGGCAATATTTTGTGTTACTTCACATTATCGAATCAAGAATGAGAAGAGCTATAGTAAAAACTAAATTACCTACATAATCTAGCGGATTAGTAAGTCGAAGTGACAATAGGCAGGTCACGCACGGATGGAATAAAGCAGCGTAGGACGCCAACCAACATGGTAGGCACATGACGTGGTTAAAACTACATTATTGCGCTAGATAAAGGCTGCATACAACCGATGCTATTGGGAATCACTTGGGAAGGTTTTAGTCTAGAATTGAACATCCTACGTCTTATTTGATGATGATTCTATAATCTATCCTAGTAAGGCGCAATTACGACCTTCATATCAGTTATTTTAATCTCTCGTAATGTATTTATGCCGCTAACTCAACTAATTTATCATATTAGTATGGTAAAGTTTGTATGTACTAGATAAATAAAATACGCAATAAAATTCTGCGCAAAAATATGCGTAATCCTGAAACTCACATCTCATAAGTTGAACACAGGTTATATAGCACAGCTCCTATTGAATAGTAGACAAAAAATATACATACAATGTAAGAAAATTCTAGAACCATTTTTATTTTTGGTTTCTAATTTCTGTCACTCAGATTTGCAGTCCTAAGCTAAAAGCACTTTTATAGTAAACGTTTATATTTACATCATTAAGTTTTCATCAGTTCTCATATAAACATAACTTTTCTAATACATAAGTTCATAAAGATTTAACAAGTCAACTAAATCGCATGAGTTCTGGAACCCACAAATTCATTCTCGTCTATTTGTTCCACGTATTCCTCTTATTTTCAACGTGAAACAGTATCTTGTTCGTATTTTGTAATCTTAAGAAAACCGTTTGTCTATCAACAAATAGTTTATCTCCCTAAGTTTCTACCGCTGTTTATTTGTTCGATCAGATGAATCAGCGATTTGCTAGCTTTTTGGCTGTATCCTTAGAGAGCGCCGAATGCGGACTTACTTTGCAGATCTCGGATTTGCAAGTCATTTAGAAGCGGATCAACTAGATCCAACATGTTTTGCTGATGGTCTCTAGATAGATGGAGATATGAAATGAAAATGTATTTGTACGGTATTTGAAGCGTTTGATTTTCCGCATACACGGATTAATATTAAGAAGCCGTCTCGAAACTTTTGCGCTTGTTATGTTAGAAGGAAACATCACACACATTGTTTTGACTCCAACTCGTAGAAATCTATTGTATTATTGTAAAAGTTACGAAGATACTAGTTACTTTTATTTCCATCAAATGACAAACTAAACAAGTCTTTTAAAAATTTCACCACCACACAAAACTCTATGGCTCACATCAAGAGATCGATATAGATTGCGAATTAGATAGTTTTGTATTGTTTTGATCTGTTTTTGTCGGTTTTTTTACCTACTATACAGAAAGTGTAAATACTATTTCCAGGCCAAACCTTATGCTATATTTGTGTTAGTAAACAAAATGCGGGACCTCTACCTCTTAAACATTAGCTCGACACAACATACACACAAATATGGATGAAACTATTAAAATATGTCAACTATGATCCATACTACTTTAACATAGAGTTCGAAATTGATTGGGAATGTTTAATAGATTAATATAGGTTAATTTAAAGCTGTAATATACTATATATGACCATTTAATATCTATTGATGCCTTCGTGTTGTATACTTTTTATTTGCACAAATTTTTATGATGTTTGTTTCTAAATAGGTATTTAAAAAGTATTTAATATAAATATCAAAAAATGGACACTTACAATCATAAAAAAATGGCAATATATATTTTAAAAAAGAACAATATTTAATTTAAATAATCACCACAATCAGAGATGATAATTTATGTCAAATGATTTTGTTAATTCGACAAGCCTATCTTGATCTACCGGGAACATGATTGTTTGAAATTATCGTTTTAAAATATTGGGTTTGTATTTATTAGTACCTCAGGGGTGACGGTATTATCATACAAAAATTATACCCTGGTCTAAAAATCTTCTGACACAGAACAAGAGCGGCAGGGCCGCACTCGTTACTCTTAAAGCAAAAACTTTTTCTTAAAAATCATCATTCAACCGTGAAATAATTTATATCTCAAGGGCCGGCTTTTCATAATTTCTTGTTCGAAATCGCCTGGACAGTTATTAACTCGGCTGAGGTAAAAACGAAACTTATAATTGCTTGCGAGAACAAATTTGAAAACTTCCATCGAGTTTTCAGGCACATCTGTTAACTTGATCCATTAAAGGCAGGTGATATCTAAAATACATTCGGACTGCCATTCCCGCGAAACTTCTTGATAATGCGGTCGGAAAGTAATTTTTGCGGCCAATGTAATATGAAATGACAATTTCAATTTATTCCGAGGAGGAAATTAGCTTTTCTAATTTTCGACGAAGTTATACATAAAGTTAATGTCAATGTAGTCATTTCATTATCTTTACAAAGATCATTAAATTTGTGCCATTTATACATGACAAATGCAATTTCCTGAATTCTGAGGATAGTAAATAAAAATAAAAAACTAAAACTTAAAATGCACTTTACTAAAGTTGATCTAAATTAAACGCGTTATACTTTTCACGATTTTAATATGTTCAATTAAATTAGGCTTAAATAAATATTACAATGCACCAAAGGCATTACTAATCAAATCTGTCATCAAGCAAGAGACCTATTGTAATACAAAGACCGCTGTCTCTGGACGGGTGTTAAAATCAAGTTTACCTCGGGTTATTTCGAACCTAGAATATTTCTATTAACAACGCTGATCTTGATGGTTCAAAGATTTATATACGAGTAAGCATTAAACCTACTTTTTAAACTGCTAAGTTGATGCAACAGACAGTTGGCTGTTTATCCATCCGTAACAGCACAACTTAAATACTACAATCAGTCATTTGGAATAGGCAGCAGCATTCTCTTTGCACGCCTATCCAGCGTGGCAATTATGAGTAAAAAGTCCCTAATTCGGGCCTTCCTCTAACTGTAGACTTTCTATGACTGATGTGATAATGTAGACTTCTAGCAAAAAGTTGGTTTTTAAACAATAGAATAACCATGTGTTTTATACCCAAAAATTGTTCCAAAACCTAACTACCAACTTATGGTTGCAATAAACTTAAGACAGTAAAGTTTTAATGCCTCGAACGTGCTCGTTTGTCGCTAATAACATTTTAAGTATAACACTCAACGGGAGAATAATAACTACATCCGTGCGATGTCACGTAATTAAATTATAATTAAGAGTTAACAAGTACAACGTCTGCGAAGAAAATGTAATTGCGCGCGTCCAATTTTGTCGTGGATTGTTTTGTGTTCAACCCTTCGTGTATTAAGGAAATTTGTTCGCAAAGATTTGCTTTTGGGCAATTGTTTTAATGCTGATTTCATTTTGTGAAACGAATTAAAAGAGGTTTAAGAGGATTTTCTAATGAGTTTGGAAATGTAAAAACCCTTATATTACTAATATAAGAAAATCATTTTTCGCAGTTGCGTCAAATGGAAACTGTCAATAAGATGTTATTGAATTTATTTATCATAAAATGAAACTATTGCTTTGTACTTTTTCGTATATCTGAATATTGTGCCTTGGCTAGAAAACCCCTAAACCTTTTTGTGTCCTTATTAGTTTAATATACATTTGAGAAATTAATTTTATTTCTGATAATTTTTTATGTTCAGAAAGAAAAGTAGGCATACATAAACTAAATCCTTACAAAACATACAAAAGTATGTTTAAATATGTGATAGTTATTGATTACAAGACAAATTAGAGTTAAAAACTGATAACAAATAAACAGTAGTTACAACGCATATTCAAACAAGGTCATTCTGCGATTCGCACCGCATCGAACAACTTAAATCACAAATCTACCAGCAAATCCAATCAAAAATTAAAATCATAAAACATTTTTGAGCCTCTAAAATAGGGCTATGTAGGAAACGAAAAAGCAATACCACAATTGCTATTTGCCACGATTCATAACAACAAATACTCATAACCATTAATTATGTTATGCGATGTTTTAATACCATAACAGCAGACATTAAGCGGCACAAGTACCAAATACACGGGAACAGGAGCCCCGAATCCTTCGCAAAACATATTTCATTTCGCTTGAACACAAGAATGTTTGTCCCTTTCATACTTCGCCGCTTTATTTTAATACCTTTATCGCTCGTGATAAACGATACACGCCACAGCAATGGCTGCAAAATTAAATTTCACGATAATCGTTACGAGCGTAAAGCGGTGGAGCTGTCGCTTGAATTAAGCGACATTTATAGCGACTGCGACTAAAACTGACGTCCTAAATACAGCCCTGATCACATGTTAGCTAGTTGATTATTTCTTGGATATCTGGCAATTTTGTCCGTGTGATATTCAATTTTATTGAAGCTGCCAAGTCACGAAGCTACGCTGTGCAGGTATTAGAAAAAATCTGCCTATCATGGAGAGGCCTTTGCCCAGAAGTGGAAAATTCACGGCTGCCATTAAAGAGTCATCGTTATACCAGCCATTGGAACTCCACCGCTGGACACAAGCCTCTCCAACAAAGGAGGTTTTTTGCCTGTAATTGCCGCGCTGAGCAATCGTGTTGGCAATCGCAGAGTGCAGCTATCGCAACGCTGATGCTGCTGCCCATCCCCGCCCAGTGCATTTGTCCTGCACTGTTTTGGAAAGATATACCGCTATCTCTCGGTTCTGGTACTTTAGTCGCCTCTTTCGAGGCACAGTGGGAGGTACTATTTATTCTGCCGGCTACCTCACGGTAACTATGTAGTAGTAACAATAACATTTGGTTCAAACTTGGCAGCTGGAACTTAATATTTTTCTTCTTAAACCCATACCCCTGATTACATGTACATTTATATATTACTTGGATAACTGGTAGTTTTTTTTAGAGAATATTAGATTTTATTAAAGCTGCCAAGTTTAAACCTAATTTTATTGTTACTTCCTCATAGCATCTGTAAGACGTCTTAATTAATTTCAATTCCTAAAACGGACTTAAGTCTCTGGTGCTTAGGCTTTGTGATGGTAAAAGTCTAACTTCATAGGTATACTTGTGTTTTTCGAAAACAAAAGAAAGTTCAATTGTAAGAGTCAATTAAACCTTCTTTTGTACAACTGTTCTTTTCTACAAATCATCAAAAATGGTTTTTTATATATTTATTGTTATTCGCAGGTACTGAAAGATTATGAAATTGATCAATTTCTTTTGTTAGTAATAAATTTGGTTAGTAAAGACGGTTTCATAACTTTCCGAAAAAGAAAATTAAATTTTCAATAACGATTGTTTCGTAATAAACCTAATATGGTTACATTTTATGGAAGCACACAAAAATCTTATTACAAAATCATTGTTATCCGAAAACGGTTATCGGAAAGTAACCGAAGCGCCAAACAAAAAATGTAAAAGCAAAATAAACAACGTTTTGAAGTAGTTAAATAGTTTATTATGTCAAAACAAAGTTTCGGTTTTGATCATCTTTTCTATTATAACTAAATGTTGTCTTTTGGTATCCATCAATATGAACAAACTTGATGTTTTTCATTGAAACAGAAAATAGTTGGGATAATTAATTAATTAAGTTAAAAATAAAATAAGAAAATACAAAATAAATATATGAATTTCGAACTATGGAAACGTCCGTACATGTGTTTAACGTGTGTCATCATATTAGTAGTTAAAAGTCCACTTGTGGACAAAGACCTCCTTCAAAAAGAAATTTGGCATAAAATCGCCGCGTTGGTGATTGCCAACATGCCTGCCCGGGGCACACTGATATCAATATTCCCCCTTTCTTCGGGGCTGATATGATAATAATGGTGCTCGAGTAATATTCCGAATCCCCCTTTTTGTGTATGTAAACTTTAAATAAAAATGTATAGACTTAAAGTGTGTCATATTACTTAAATGTATGTATTCGACCGCTTCGCTGAAAGTGTTATAAAGTAGCAACTACACCAAATTGCATACCCAAGTCTGTAATCATTTAACATACAATTTAGCTACTAATATTACAGAAACTATAAACGAAAAAATAGACGGATGCAGTCAAAAGTAAATTAAAATATGTATTGTCTTCCTATTATTTTGATATGCTAGAGTAAATTAAAATATTGCTGTTAAAAATTTGCGAATTTGCAAAATGATTTAACGTCACGTGAGATATGTACATTTGTTCTTAATCCTTTAAGCATAAGGCTTATAATTCTGTTTGTCCTAAGAATTTCGTAATAAGCGTTTCGCATCCTCAATTTCGCGTGTTACTTCGCTTTTATATTATTAAAATTATGATGACATGTCATTTAATATTAAAGGGTGTTCATTCAAGCGAGACTCTCATTTGTTAGCAATTAATTTACGTAATATAATTTCGGGCCCGTTGGCGCAGACGATCAACAGGAGGTAGTTAGTGATCCTGTCTTGTACGTCAAGGGCGGTAGGTTCTATCCTCACTGAAGGCAAGTATTTATGTGATGATACTCGTGTTTGTTTTGTATCTTGATGTTGCATATATCGACGGTCATAAATTCAATTATCGTAAAGGACAATGTGCAGGTTTACTGAAAAAAAATAAAAACAATTCATTCGTTATAACTTCATTACTGAAACAGCTATTTTTAATGATGTTGAAGGTGTTTTAAATAAATATTATTGACATTGAATTCTACTTTTATTGAAAACTATCTACAAAAATCAGAAATAAGTACAAAAATGTTTGCTAAAGTCCTTGCTTATGTCTTTTACGCCAATTCAATTTATGACCGTTGATATGTATTTAAGTATTATATTCTAGATTCCTCTGTTGGCCTATTTCCGTAACATAAATGCTTTAAACGACTTTAAATAGAAGTTAAGCCAATTTATTAGGCACATAATCTTAAATAATCTTAAGAGATTTGTCATCTAAAGTTAAGTACTAGTATGTCACAACTTTATATTATCCGCCATACTTTTCTGATTTTAATATTAATAAGTTATCTCGTTACATATTTTTCATTTGATTTCCGACTGCACTTAGTTCCAAGTAAGGAATAGGTGGTCTTAAAGCAGTTGTGTCCCATCAATATGAGCTCTAAGCCACACCGACTAGGTTCATATTTCAGTGGTAAGCTCCTTCATACGTTAATTGTAACAAATCGTCGCGGACTCAAGTTGGTGATTCATGCTCTGGAGTGGAGCCAGTTTAAATGTGTTTTAAAATTACCCAAACTTTAACTCGTTTGGTTGTAAATCCAGTTTGTGTGTAGTTTTATTAAAATTATCGAAGATTTATACATAGTCCCTTGTTATTGTCTAGTTGATTTATAATTCACTTAAATCCAATTTAATAAAATGTTAATTAAGTGGCTGGAAATATAAACGCCATGGGGTGCCGGTGAAATAAAAACTTACCTTTCCCTATATCTATATAAAAGACGAATGAGGTACTGTAACCGACATGTGCGGCATTTCACGTGAAGGGGACAAGAAAAGATATTTTTTTTATATAGACAGGCCTGAGGCAGATGTTAGTGATCCTATCTTGTACGGCAAAGGTGGGTTCGATCCCTACGCAGTACAAATATTAATGTAATAATATTTATGTTTTTTCTATGTATCTGTGCTAAATATATTTATATCGGTAATATATTTATGATTTATCTATTATCTGATGAACATAACACAAGTGCATTATGCGGCTTATCACGGAGTCAAGTCAATGTATGATATGTTGCAGAATTATCTTTTCATGATAAATAGGTCAATTGTACTTCCGTTAAACCTGAATAAATGTATTTATTTTTGTATATGCGAAGTTATGAATTTACGTCTTTGAAGAGTTATTGCATTCTGAGTAACGGATTTTTCCATAAATATCGATGATGATAACCAGATGGATTGAGCAATAACAGAATAGGGCTTAATTGCTTTTCTTGGAAATTTATGAAAGTTTTGAAAAAAAGCAAAGGCACATATATACTTTAATATATGTATCTACGAATAAACACACCGTGACGTGTTACATAATATTTATATACCTTATGTTTACAAGGAAACATAAAAAATATAAAAAATGCTACATTTTAGTATGAAAAAAAACTCAGTTCAGTTTTCTAATTTATCACAAAAACAATACTGAACACAAAACCCATAAATGTAAAAATAATTTACTGAAATTATTAACGTCTAACGACAGTCTAAACAATAGCTATGAACTGACATGTCATCGATATAAACAGATGCACATTTAAATACGGGCAAGACAAGACACTTAGCAAAATGAAGGGATTAGATTTCATAAACGGTTGTACATGTGGTGATTCATGTGTTTTGGCGAAATGCCAGAATACAGGCAAAGACACGGCGCATACAACTGCATAAGACAGACTCTCATTTTGTAGGTATTTGAAGATATCCTTTGCCTAAATTAATATGTATTCTTATAGTGGAATGTTTGTACAACTCAGTATAAAAAACAAATCCTCATATAGATATGATTTGTCTATTGTAAACGCGAAAGTTTGTAAGAATGTATGTTTGTGTTTTTTTCACGTTCAGACTACTAAATTGATTTTAATAAATATTTATAATAATATAGCTTATATATCAAAGTAACATATAGATTATAATTTATAAAGATTAATTAAAAAAATTTGTTAGTCGCCTGCCAAGTTTCATCCGCAAGTAAAATTAACATATTGTTGTGTTTAATGCAGATAACAATATACATCTATACTAATACTTTAAAGTTGTTTGTTTAATCGCGCTAATCTCAGGATCTACTGGTCCAATTTGAATAATATTTTTTTTGTTGGATAGTAAATTTATAGCAGAAGGCTTTAGGCTATATAACATTACGCTGAGACCAATAGGAGTGAAGCGTCAGTGAGAAATGCTGCAAAAGCAGGGAAAAATATTCACATTTGAGGTCTTTCGTCGCATGCGCCGTATAAACGGTTTAAGTTATTCAAAGACTATGTCTGAAAGGATTATTCCTTTTTAATAATAAAAAAAGTCTGCGACAGTGTATGTCTATCTCTAAAGATTTACTCATAATAATATTATTTGTCGAAGAAGGCTTGCTACCATTATAATGTGCAAGCAGGTTGCGCGGCGGCGGGTGAGGGGGAGGTGGGCCATTTTCATATTCGTTGCATAAATTATATATTTTTTATAAAAGTGTCGTTTATAAATATACATACATACTTACATACAAACATCACGCCTTTATCCCATCAGAACAGGCAGAGACTATGGATCTCCACTCCTACGATCTTGGAATACCTATCTTGCTTTCCTCAATCGCATTAGTCCTTTCATATATGCTTGTTTATTCCTAGTACTTTGACCTGGACATTCATTAATACATCTTTTGTTATAATTTATGTTTAAAATTTAAATTGTGTTTTTATTTATTTAAAATTTAAAACAAAATTATCAGAACTGTCTGTATTGTTTGGATAACCCAAATAACTCACAAAATAACCTAACAAGGATACAAACCTGTTCACCCTTTTTTTAAATATAAATACCATTTTAACATCAAACAGACCTAATAACAAACATCGCTCCAGTTCAAAGCTCTACATCAGCCATAATAACTCATCCATTATCAATTTTATTACGCCCTATAAAAGCATTTTCCACACAGATTCAACAAACAATCGATTAAAATAAATCATTTCTACCATCGTACGATTTTACGTTCACTTATTGAATTTGGAGGAAAATATTTTGGTATCATCTGAATACCTACTGGAAATTTACCCGTTAAAATTTATTATGCACTTAGCATTGGGGTGTTTTACATTTTATTGCATTCAATCTATATTTATTTGAGTAGTTGAGAAATGTACATTCGAATGAAATATCATCATTATAACAGCCGGTGGACGTCTACTGTTGGACATAGGTCTTTTTAAGAAAGGAGTAATTTTGTTTGTAATTGGCACTCTGGGTAAGCATGGTAGCAATCGTAGAGTGATACTTTGCGACATGAATACTGATGCTCTAGGTTGATATACAATACATTATCCTACTTATTCGGTACCTCAGTCACTTCTTACGACATCTGGTACAGAGAGCGGCACGATTCTACTCGACTTTTTATGTACAATGATTGATGTAAATGAAATGGATATTGTTTTTATTTTGATATATACACCTATTTTCTTTTTAATATTATAAAGACGAAAATAAAAAATTGTTCTTACGAACAACTTCAAAAATTATTTTTTGTTACAATTTACAACCAAATTTTTTACAATACAGTTAAATTGTGATCTTTTCTATTCAAAAGTTATTGTCTTCTAAGCCAAGTAACATAGGATATATTATATTTGCAAAACAATTAGAGATCCTTAAATAGAAAAATGAACCGAAGTTTTGTATTTTATTACGTTTGTAACAAATAAATTAAAGAATTTCAGATATCAAAAGCTCTGTCACTAATGAAAAATAACATTATTAGCAAGTAATATTTCTATGTGATTAAATATAATTTAAGTTTCTGTTCGCTATGTAAAAACCATTGGTTTTTAAAAAAGAAATATTAAAGCATGTACGGTACCTACGTAAAAATAGCTATTTAAAATGTGTATCTGTATTTAACGTGATAATAATACAGATTTTTTTTTCTTTACCAGCTGATAGCAGTATTTAGTAACTTACCTAATTGTGATAGATTTACTTGTATAAATAGACAAACAAATTAAATAATTGGATGTGAATATCAATACGATTACCTCGATCTCGCAACAAGCTTTTATATCATAAATAAGTGAAATGACGGAATAATTACATTATAAAATTTTTAAAGTAACATTTTTTTAGAGCAATTCAATAAAAACTTGCCATGAGGTACCGAGAGAAGAATAGTATCCTCCCTGTGTACCATGTGTTGGAAGAGGCAACTGAGGTATTTGAACTGATAGATGGCGGTATATCCATCCGAAACAGTGTAGCTCGAATGCTCAGGATGAAGCTGGGCATAGATCCCCATCGCTAAAGCTGCGCTTTGCGTTTGCCAACACGCCTCAATTATGGGCGCAGTAATTATGGGCAATTATGGGCAAAATTCAAACCTTTCTTGTGAAAACCCATGTCCAGCTGTGGACTTTTAATGGCTGGTATGGTGATGATGATGATCAATGAAAAACTTAAACGGGAACTTTTTGGACGAAACAATGGAACGTTGCCTGTTGTAAATAAAATGTAAAGCTAAAAATGATTGCTTTATATTTACAAGATTAAATTAAGAAGTATTATAAAATTATGGGCACATATTTGTCACCCTATTTGTAAGCGTACCTCATTCACTCGACACCACCCTCAGTCTATCGTCATCGCTACCCACGTCGGGGGTAATTATTAAACAATTACGATGCTTGAATAGTGTCGCTCTCCCACAGTGCGGGATTGGAGAATTCCTTGTTATTAAGATATTATCAGTGTATTGATCTTGTTATTACTTACAAGTATATTATATACAAGTTATTACTTATAAGTAACTTATTGGATAACATGAAATATCTTTATAATTTCTTTTTTAGACCAGTTCAACATCCCTGCATATTATTTGCGTGATAGTAAATAATTTAGTAGTATTATAGTGTCACAAGAGCCTATACACGCTTGTACCAATCTTTTAACTTAAAAATATTTTGGCAAATTACTCAGTAATATCATTGCCTCTCTCACTCTTCAAACCGGAACACAGCAAACCGGAACACAGCAAACCGGAACACAGCAAACCAAACACTGGTATTTGGCAGAAAAACTTTTTGTTAGGTCTCTTCATCATACCAGTCATTGTAAGTCCACTGCTGAACTTAGGCCTCCTTAAGTAAGGGAGAATGTTGCTCAAAACTTAAGGAAAAAAACGTCATTATCATCATCAATACAGTCATTTGATCAGATTGGCCACTGTCGGACATAGGCCTACCCAAGAAAGGCAAAATTTTGCTGGATTTTATTGCCATGTTTGGCAAGTTTCTTGGAAATCGCAGAACACAGCGTTCATAAGGATGCTGCTGTCAATCTCCACCCTGTCCATTTGAACTGCATTGTTTTGGATGGATATACCGCCAACTGTCGGTTCTGGTACCTTAGTCGCCTCTTACAGCATGTAGTACAGAGAGAGGTACTATTCTACTCTGCCTCTGGTACCTCATCGCAAATTTATACTACTAATAGATCCACCTCATGAGATATACCTTCAAAACGTAAGTTTTATATTAATACAGCAGTGACCGATTTCCATTACCAAGAAGATGACCAAAAAATAATTAAAAAATGGAACAACCGTTTTAAATGTATTAAATAATAATTTTATGAGTAAAAATCACTTCAATATTAAATAATATTTTATTTGTATTGGAGCTTGTTAAGTAGAAATACCCGTTTAGATTAGAAATGTATAGTTCTCCCATCAACAGACTTATTTCTATAACTTCAGTTTTGTGTCAATTAAATTTCAGAACTAAACTTCGGAGACGACTTGAATATTTAAAAAGTTATCCGAAAATCTAGATTTTGCTTGGAAAGTTAATAGATTCATGAATTATTGAATATCAATGTCTAGAATTCATTGAAACTTTAACACTGTATTTACGTCAAATCAGATTATTAACAAAAAGAAACATCCCCATAATCTAATATCAAAATTGGTGAACGAATAAAAAGTTTATACAGAATATATAAGACGTTATTGTGTTTCTCTTTAATAATGAAAGAATTAATTACAAAACGCATTTTCTTTACATTTAAACTATTACACGAAGTTCTTATAATAAACAAAATATTACTTTACATCTAATAATGAAAGAAACAACATTTAAAGCCTTTACTTCCGGGATTTTTATAATCAAATTTAAATAAATCTTATTGGTAAGAAGCATATCATAATTATATTTTTCCATAAAATGTCACAACCGTCAGTCGTTACATCTAGTGAAGTCACGTCTAAGAAAAATAATCGGAAATCAAAGAAGTTTTCTTTACATATATTTTATAAAGGTACCCCTTATACATAGGTCGTACGCATTGGTACCTCACTCTGATTTATTTATACCGCCAAAAAGTATTTTTCCCGTTTTTATGGGTGAGAGAGGCAGTAACATTACTGGGTAATATGACATAAAATCAACACAAGGTAACATTCCTGTAACAACACGAGCTCTGTGGCAGCACAACAGACCGACTCACTATCACGGAGTCCGTATACTTGTCTGTCAGCTAAATCAAATAAAAAAGTCTTTAGCAAGTTGGCAGTGAAATCAGAGCTATTACAATAAAGACGACAAACGATCCAAATCATGTCTCCTCATAATCAAAACGATTGCTATTTCAACCCTAATAACAGATAATAGATGAGGGTCCCCGAACACAAGATTATATCGGCTCGTAACTTCCTCCAGAATTAGATCAGCCGTCGTACATATGGAAGTGCGAATTAACATTATTACTTATTAACGCCACTCTCGAGTTAGATAAAGATCCTGCTTTAGTTATAACTTCGGTGAGAAAAATTTAGAGTTAGTGTTTTATATCTATGAGTTCAGGAATACGTAGTGGGGGAGGAACTTATGAATGATACATACAATTTTGTTCCATCATACAAATTCGTGTATTATTTTGTTAAATATTTCAATAGAATCTCCCGTAATTATTTTTTATTATTATATTGTGACAATCCCTTTCACTACATACTTAAAACAAAGTCGCTTTCCGCTGTCTGAAACTACGCAACTAGTATTGTTCCGTTTTTTTTAATTAGAGTGATTCAAGAGGAAATGTTATATGTATAATGCATGCATAATACAGTAAGGGAGGCTGATAATTTTAGAGGATTCCGATGTGATGTCTTGAATAAACAAATTGTTTTGGGATTACATTGCAAAATCATACTGACTCTATGAGATAGATCAAATAATGTACTATAGTATTGTACTCCTAAAAAAATATATAAACATAAACGCTCGCAATGATATATATCAATCTTTAAGAAATTACTAAAAATAATCATTGTTTTTATCCTCGTTGCTAAACAGAATTAAAAATAAAGATATTTAAGGTTTTTACGGGAAAAGAAACCATGTAAGAGAAGCCGTGTAACTCTGCTAATTTATATGAAAGAAAGGAGAAGCTGACTGGTTGACTGACATATATATGACTTGAACTTTTGCACAGAAGTTTCTTTTATAACGTAAACGATCACTAAGAAAAAGGGTTAAACAGGGGACTTACAGGAGAGACTCCAAAGTTAGTGCGAGACATTGTAGTTTTGTAAGTTATTTAAATGAAACTCAGTAGGAAGATTATTTATTGAGAGTCATGTCACACGTCTAAAATAATAATTCAAAGATCATATTAAGGTGGCATTAATGTCATTATGTAAGTTTTACGAATTACCGCGAGTGAAACCGCGAGGCGTCGCTAATAATAAATAAAGAGACAACCGACAATCATACCAGGAACCATCTTTATCAATGTATTCCTGATAAGATAAAGGAAGTGAATAATAAGTAATTTCATACGGTTTGTGAACGAATAGAAATATTATTATGGTTCATTAGGCCAACGTAATCGTGATTCAGCGTATTGCTGTGATTGATCAAACCTCAATTTAGGTAATCATTGCCCGGATTGCGAGCTAATGATAACCTTCGCGTTCATTCAGTGAATGAATTACTTTGGCCTCATTCCTGTATTATTCTTTATCAAATTACAGGAAGAAAACTTCATCATC
Source organism: Heortia vitessoides (assembly GCA_020976665.1). Classification (NCBI taxonomy): domain Eukaryota; kingdom Metazoa; phylum Arthropoda; class Insecta; order Lepidoptera; family Crambidae; genus Heortia; species Heortia vitessoides. The sequence continues at coordinate 18,169,877 of JACJUM010002819.1, read as the reverse complement.
ATTATCAATGCAGTCATTAAAAGGACACTAATAAACATAGGGCTATCCAAGAAAAGTGGAATTTTGCCTATAATTGCTGCGCTGGGCGAGCGTGTTGGTAATCGCAGAGCGTAGCTTTCGTGGCAAGGATGCAGCTGCCTATCCCCAACCTATGCATTTATGTTACACTATCTCGTATGGATATACCGCCATCTGGTTCTGGTACCTTAGTAACCTCTTACGACACTTTGTACAGAAGGAGGTGCTGTTCTAGTAGGTCACAACATTCTGCCGCTACCTCACGGCACGAAGAAAACGTGACATATTTTATTTTTTTACTAACGCCACCGAATTTTGTCGTGAGTAGTGCCCGTTTTAGTGAGAGTGATAAACAGGTATAGTAAATGCCTAACTCCTTAGATACTTACTTGCTGATGATATAACATCTGAACGTTCTTCGGTTGATAGCATATCGGTATATATGTAAGCAAAAAATTTTTGTTATATATTATAATATTTGACTTTTATTAATGATTCCATGTAAAAGACCTTTTAATTTCATTAATATGCCTAAACTTAATTAAAATGGCTTTTTAAATAATAAAGTTCTAAATTAATTGCTTTTATTTTTTTTTTCTTTCTGTAAACCTGCGCGTTCTATTTTACGACAATTTTATTTATGATCGTTTCTTATATACAAAATCATCTATCTACCGAAAAAGGGCGCGTTAAATCGGTTTGGAATAACGTTAAGAGAATCAGATAAGATAATCAATTGTTTGTTTATTTACAAAATCATGAACATTTTTCAGAATAAATTGAACATGTTTTTAACTTAATTCGTTGTTCATTATATCAGCCATAGAAAGTCCACTGTTGGACATAGGCCTCCCCAAGATAGGGGAATTTTGTCAATTATTGCGAGGATGCTGCTGCCCAATCCACACTGTAGTATTTAAGCTGCACCGTTTTGGATGGATATACCGCCATCTGTCGGCTTCGGTAACTTCGTCGCCTCTTACGACACTTGATACATAAGGAGGTACTATTCTGCTCTGCCGGTACCTCACGGCCGTTGTTACAGGTAACTAAATACCTGTTCATTATTCATATGTATTTAATAACAATGTAATATAATTGTAATAAATTTTAACGTAATATGGTTATTCGATCTGTTCGGAGAATCCATAGTTCAGAATTAAGTGTTGTTACAGATGACCTGCTTTGACAATGAAATAAATTCTTTATTTGTATATGATTTAGTTATATTTTGGCTTGCACATGATATTGTCATATCAAAGCGCATAGCTCACATCACATAAGACCGCAGGTTCTGTTAATTAAGCTGCAAGTGGTTAGTGCTTAACTTGATGCCTAGAAACAGATCATCCGCTTGTGGTTATTAAATTGGTGATTAGATTGGATGTTTGTGTTACTGATAAGTTTATCATTCGCTGTAATAATTAAATGCCCTTAATTAGGATAAGTAGTAATGCGAGAGCTAATATACGTAATTGCATGTATGTGATCTCAATCGTGATCAGATATCAGTGGACGTCTTATGGCTGATATGAAGATGACATGTTGAGTGATGAAAAATTAGTTACAATTTTTTTTTAATCTATAATTGACCAAGCCGTGGACACATATCAAAATTATCCGTACTAGTACCTCTCTGTGCCAGGAATGAGGTACCGGAACGGATAAATAGCGGTATATCGATACAAAACAGTGACGTTCATAAAAAATAAGCTCTTTCACAAAGATTCGCTTTGCAACTACTGGAGAGGCTTATATCTTACGTATATATACGGTATAGTACAATAATACTTTACCCTATACCAGGTGTCTGTGAAAGACGACTGAGGTACCGGAATCGACAGATGGCGGTATATCCACCGATAGTGCAGCTTAAGTCCAACAGAACCGAGATAATCAGCACCATTCCCGTCACGAAATGCCGCTCTGCGATTCACACCTCGTCTAACCACCTCACTTTCTCAGCGCGGCAATTATGGGCAAATTTCTCCTTCCTTGGAGAGGTCAACCTTCAGCTGTAAATGATTTATGGTTTCTATGATGATGTTGATGATTATAATAACATTCTATATAAATGCAACACATTCAACAATTGCCAAGTCGTAAATATAGGCCCATGACATATACAAAATATCAGGCAAAGTAAATAACTAAAGTTTTAGATATATTGAAGGAATATAAGGTTTCAATTGTATATCATCTGATTAAGTAATGAACCATAAAGAAGATCACCCTTTATATCGGTCTGAAATGACTATATTCAATTGACGTAATGGATGGGGGTCAATTGTTGATGCATCCACAAGATCTTCATCTCATCAAATTAGGGCGAAAGCAATTTCGACCTTATCTTGTACGTGCCAGGAATGATATCGGAGTATGTTTCATTTTATCATGTAATTACTATTGGTTATTTTTGTAAACGCTCATTTACTTTTATTAATATAACTTTATTAGGTTAGATTACTTTCTTAATGAAGGGTGAGAACGTGTTAGGTGACAATTACTTCAGTTATGGTTCGCAGGGAATAGAGCGTATTATGAATTGATGATCCTGTCAAGAAATTTCTAGTATGTTTTCTTGTAATTGCTGTATGGTACCGGCAGAGAAGAATAACTACAACTGCGTCTGGGACTAAAGTACCAAAAGCAGACAGATGGCGGTATATCCATCCGGAATAGTATAGCTTAAATTCATAGGGCAGAGATGAACACCCCCGTCACAAAAGCTCCGCTCTGCGATTACTAACACGCTTGCCCAGTGCAGCAATTATGGGCAAAATTCCCAATTTCTTGCTCTATGTCCAACAGTGGCCTTCCAATGGCTAATACGCTAACTCTTATATATATGAGGTAGACGTCATACAATGGTCGTATGCGCACTGTCACCTAGCTTATTTCTACCACCAAATAGCAGTGTTCGCATTGCTGTATATTGGTTTGAAATGTGTGAAAGACTGGGTAAATTGAAATTATATTTTCAAGTCATAAGGTTAGCAACGCGACATTGATATCCTTGTGTTATTACAAGCAATTATAAAGTAAAAAAACACGTTTTGATCCTAATGCAAAGTCGTCCCTTATTTAATGTAAGCGAGCAACCGAGACTTAACACAAGCATGGCAAAAATTTACACAGATAATTCATACTGTTATTTTTAATACGAATGTGTATCTGTCTGTTTGTTATGCCTTTACAGCTTAACTGGAGGATGCTTAAAATTAAAACATGGAGAATTTCTGCAGGGTGTAGTAAAACCCACTCAAACAAAGAAAAAGCTCGGGCATGGTAAGAAATTAAATCTGACGGCCTTCAAACGAAGAAATATAAATATAATTCCAGAAATGTAATTACAAAGCTTTAATATTACCTAAATCAACAATTCAAAGAAGTTATAAAAATAAACTGCCAGGATGTCGCACCACGTGTGCCAAATGAGACAGGATCATTAGGGGTGGTTGCCTCTCTCTGTCGTTCTTGTGGGATTTTGAATAGTTTTGTCTCCCTTTTTTTGTTAGGTGAAGAGATTTGAAGTTTGTTGAGGCAATGGTAAGAGTAGACTGAGTTTGTTGCCATGTGGGCTGTTTTAGTCAGTCTTGCACTGATAAGAGAATATGTTCAGTTCTTGTTTGTTTTATCATTTGAATGTATGTGGACAAATGTATAACTTTACAAGCCTTGAAAAAACCTTTTACGTTAGCTTAGGGTTAGGTTAGATTTTTAGGATAGAATTAAGAATAAAAAACTATTTTAATAACCTAGCTTTAAACTAATTGGTAGTAAAAACACTTTTTAATGGCTTTTAAACGCAATTTTTATAAATAAAAATTTCGTGTTGTTTATCTGTACTGAACTATAAAAGTATGAAACCAATTTAAATATTTTTTTCTCACTGTGAACAGTTTCATCCATCAAAACAGATGGGATAGTTTTTGTCTCAATTTATAGTCGCAACAATACAAAAAAATTACTTGTATAATTAAGACAGGACAACTTCTGTCAGGTTAGCTGGTAAGTATATATATTTCTCATATTATGTGACTGTTAAAATTTTCTTAGTTTCAAGATTGACAAAGATGTTAGTAAGAATATATGTTACAACTACGTAATAATTGTAAAGACTTTAGATTGGTTTGATTGTTTATATATAAAGAATAAAATCAAAAGCTTGGACCTATGTAATAAAATATTGATAATTAACTCCTGAAAAATAATATTACTGTGCCAGTATTTAGAATCAAAACATAAAAATTATTCTTATGCTGAAAAGTAATATAAAAGGTCAAGCGTCAAGGTCAATAAACTGTTTTAGTTAATTCTTGTGTAATTTGACGTGAGATACCGGCAAAGTCGAATAGTACCTCCCACTGCACCAGAGGTCGTAAGAGGTGACTAAGGTAACAAAACCGACAGATGGTGGTATATCCATCCGATATAGTGCAGCTGAAATGCACAATGCGGGAGTGGGTAGCACGCTGTCCCTGTCACGAAAGCTGCGCTCTGCGATTGCCAACACGCTTACCCAGCGCGGCAATTATGGACAAAAAACCTCCTTTCTTGGAGAGGCCTATGTCTAGCAGTAGACTTCTAATGGCTGGTATGATGTTATGTAAACGTAATAAAAAATTAGAATGACTGGCAAAAGCAATGATATAAATTATCCTAAAAGTACAGAAATTTTGTTAATTATCAAAACTTTATCTGGGCACCAACCTTGCAAGTTATTTTGTAACTAAGCGAGTTATCTTTCACAGTGAATTGCAACAAGGTTCTGCTTTAGAATTAAATGGGTCTTTAGAGGGATGAAATAATTAAGTCAAAACTTACATTTCTTCATCCAGGTATAGCTTAAAAAGGATGAAATACTTTTCTTTTATATCTCATGATGTTCAATTTAAATAAGATTCTATGTAGGTAAGTGTTCAACAAAAGTTACAAGCCTTGACTGGCTCTTATCTAACGATACTAACATTAATACTCAGGGATAGCATTGGCTACTCTATCTAATATATCAAAACTAATTTGCTTATGGTCTAACGTATATTTTTAACGAACGCTTAAAAATATACGGCAAAGGAAAAAAATGTATACACATGATATACCAGATATTTGAATTTTTATACTAGGACTTACAGCGTTGGTTTCACCCGCGTTATAGAATTTTCATACTAACTTTGCACCCCCATTTTACCTCTTTAAAGGATTTACGCATGTTACATGACTTTCAATAAAGAATATTTATACTAAATTTTATTAATAGCTTAGCAAAAATATCATTATAAGTTAGTGCATTGAAAAAGAATCTAAGTGCAAAATGTAAATTTTTTAATTTTTTATTAGTTAGGCCTAGCGTTGATATGTCAGTCAGTCAGTTAGTATCTTTGTTTTATATTATCATCATAAGACGTCTATTGCTGGACATAGGCCTCCCCAAGTAATCTCTAATAGAACCGGTTGCATGTGTCCAGCGCGTTCCTGCGGTTTTAGTCAAATTGTTGGTCCATCTTGCGGGTAGACGACCAACGCTGCTCTCTCCGCTTGTTTTATATACATAGATATAATATTCCTCAATAACTTGCAGCTATCCATCGCCGGACAAATGTTAAACTTTTCACTAGATTAACAGTTTAAAATGTTGAAAGAAACTCAATGGAAGGCTTTAAAAGTGTTCATTGAAAATGCTAATAAACCCATTTGAATAATCGAGTTAAGATATTCCTTTTCCACACTCTAGTGCACAGAGGACTTCAAAGGAAGACCTAGATTGTATCATTAATATTCTTTCATGTTCACGTGTTCGTTCGTCCGTCTAGTGATAAATCGTCCGTTACAACTATATTTCGCTGAATTGTATTCATCTGTCTATATTATGTCGTGCCTAATGAATACTTCACTTTCACTATCGCAATAGTATCTGTGTAATCACGTGCGCATTTCACATGTTTTACTTTTTATTGGTATTTGGTGATATAATAAAAATTATTATGTATATTTGCTGTGGCGTGTGTTTACAGATGTTTTTAAATATAAATTAGGATTTCGTAGTTTATGTATTTGTACAAATAACATAATTTGTATTTCTTTTAACAAGCCCAATGGCGCAGATGTTAGTGTGTGAAATATATGTATTTAAGTAGTATATTCGTTATTCCTCTGTTGTCTGATATCCGTTACATAAGTGCTTTAAGCGACTTATCATGGAATCAGGTCAATGTATAAGATGTTGTAGATTTATTTATTTATAATTATTATTTATTTTAATGATGCTTTTCAGTTGTGTGCTTAGTATGTAGACGTATTTTTTGTGCAACATAATACAGAACAAATCCCAGCGATATCAAATGTTCTTAACATGTTTGTACCAATTTACATACATAAATACATAAATATACTTAATTAAGAATTTATATACAGGTTTCTTTGTGCATAAGGTCTTAGTTGTACCGATTAGCAAACTTGTATGCCATTTATAATAAACCAGCCGTGCCAACTTCGCATGGGTAGAGATTTTTTTAAATATTTGGCTAAAACTGATCGTATTCTTATAACCTTGCACCCACAATCCAAACCAAAGCGAAAGTTTTATAGAAGGAAATGTCTTTTGTTCAAGAAGTTATGTTTGTACTAACCTAACAAAATGATAAAACAAAAAAATTATGACTTCATCTATTTTGATACGTGATAACTTGTCAAGATCTACTCTTATCTGCCAAACTAAGTTACGATAAAGCTTTACTTTCTGGTGAAACATGCCATAAACCTAACATCGTGTGTAAAATGGAATATTGTTACACTTAATAAATTTATAATTTTAATTTTTTTTAACTTTTCTATTTTTAGTATATATTAGTGTCGTTGCACATATTGGCAGGACCTGAATTGTTCAATAACATAATAGGAGTATTTACTTTTAGTTCACGAGGAAACAAATTTAGCGGGCTTAGCGAATTCAAATAATTTTCAGGGATAGTGGACCACACCTCTTATAGTGCATAAGTTGTCAAAAGACTTGTAAATCCCGTGTCCCCTTCGTTGCCGCATAGCCCGCACATACCTGATTTAGATTGACATTTCTAAACTCGTAATATGTTTCGAATGCTTTGGCCGATTTTAATCATTCTAAAAATTACTGAGTCTTAAATAGAAAACATTTTATTGGGATAAGGAATCATAAAGAGACATGAATAACATTTTTTTCCAAAAATGTGGTTAAAGTGACATAATTATAATAGCTGGACATATGGCACCCCTAATTTTTTTACAGACATTAATATATTCTTGAATATTGTACAATACATTTTCATTTAATCATTTCAGTTTTTGCAGCGCATGCGATGAGTAATTTGTTGATAATGTTTTCACAACTCGGCTTACTTTACTGAAATTTTGATGGAATCCGTAATTTTTTTTAATAGAAATTAAGCTTAGTTAAAAAAAAACTAATGGTGAAAGAATTAATGGAATCTGTCCAGTAGTTTTTGAGTTTGTTTGTGCCAAACATAAAAAATAGAAAAATTCAACGACAATTCAAAACAATTCTTTATAATATTGGTACAGATAAATTTAAAAAAATCAAAGGTAGAAAAATAGTTTGCGTTATTATCAATAGATGGCGTTTGTAGGTTTTATTTTATTTTAACGAGAAAAAAATATTGCTTCCTACTATTTGTTTTTTTAATTTTAAGTGATGTCCAAATGTAATAACCACTGCTCAAGACACAGCGAGTATTTTATTTGTTTCTATTCATCAAATTCTAATGTTAATTCGAAGTAAGTTCGTGATATAAAATAAAAAGGCCAAGCTTCAATATTAGTTTTCAATCGTTTCAGACTAGAAACTTATCAACTTATTCAAACTGCGTAAAAGAAATTTAGTTTGCGGTCAAATCAATTATTTCTTTTCACGACAGTCAAAGTGTTTTAGTTATTTACGTGTTGTTTTAATAAATTAAAATAAGATATTTTCATTTGCGTCATCATTATCATAGTACATAAAGTAATAATATAAAAACAATAACATTATTTTAACAAAATCCGTGTATATAGACAGATGTTGAGATATAAAATTATTCAATATAACGCCCAGTACTGGACAATGCCTTCCTCAGAAAGTGGTAGATTGCTCTTAATTGCCGCACTGCAAGCGTAGTGACAATTGCAAAACGTGCTTCATGAGGAGATTGCTTCTGCGATCACGGCGCTGTTGCATTTGAGCTACACTGCTTCGAATGGATATACCGCCATCTGTCGGTTACGGTACCTCAGTTACCTCATACGATACCATAGTACAGGCGGAGGTAGTATTCTACAGTACTGAAAAAATATTATTTACTAAAATTTTAAACTTACAATTTTTAGCAAATGTTCGGAAATTATATATTTTTTTTCATATTTTGATTTATGGATTTGATCTAGATTTTTTTAATTCACAAGGGGAGGTGCACGTGGTGGGGGATAGTGAATTAAAGTGTTAGTCTTGAGTAACATGCAGCATAGCTTTAATATCTAAAATGTCTTTATTCAATTCAGATAATTGATAAATAAGAATAATTTCATACTATATATCATACATTGACCTGATTTCAACTAAAGTCGCTTAAGGCACTCGTGTTACAAAAGACAACAGGGGAATCACAAATGTAATTCTAAGAAATCTATTTAACACCCAGACATGTCTAAGATAAATAATAATCATAAAAAAAAATCTAATTGGGGATCGAACCCACGACTCTTGGCGCCGTCAGACCCGTCATTTATCATCTTTCAATATGCTTGGATACCAGATTTGCCTTTGTTCGATTCTGAATTAACATAGAATAATTCGTTCTCCTATATATGATATATTTGTCAATTAAAGATTCCAAAAAAATATTTTATGACACGATAAAGCGAAGTCACGGGCGAAAGCTGGTTAAACAAGTAAATTTAATATTGGGTAACGTGTTTATTTGTATGAAAATTAATTAATTAACGCCGAGCTAAATATCCAGCGATGGCCACTTAGCGAAATTAACTTTGTAAAGTGGAGCTTAATTGTTGACCTGACGTGTGTATATAATTTTATATTTTATAATTTGAAATTATCTAGGTACATTTATTAATTTATCGACAGCAAATAATTATGACAACACTGCAATATCATCATCATCAGATCAGCCGTAAAAAGTCCACTGCTCAAAATGCCCCCCATAATTGCCGCGGTGGGCTGGCGTGATGGTGATTGCAGAGCGTAGTTTTGCGACGTATGTATGAGTATTTCACTGTTTCCTTAAATTATTTTTTTACACAAACCCTTTTACAGGTAAATAAACTATGCAGCCATTTTAAATCGTAATTTGATCTGAGTCACGAATATAATGGATATTAGATATTTATATATTAATCCATTATATCACATCTGCATTTCCAAGTAGTTTCCTTTTTTTGTTACACGTCAAATTTTGTGTCGAGAATTTACTTCCGTTGGGGCTCATTTTTATATTCATTTTTGAATTTGTTTTGAAAGTATGAAACATTGTCATGCAACTATTTGTTGAGTAATAAGTAGAAAATAGTGTGGCGAAACAATGTGTTCTTCGTAAGATTACAAGGGCCTAAATAGCCCAGTAGAATTTAAATTAGGTTATGTTATATGTAGACGATGAAAAGATTATTGAATACACTGATTATATTATAAAAAAAAAAATCTGATTCGGTATAGTCATCTGCCGCTTATATATCAAAATATTTAAGAGTTAGAAATAGGGAAAGTATAACAGGATTGAATAAAATTATCTTGACCAATGCACAAAAGCTCAAATGAGAGTTGGCTGATAAAACTATTATAAAACTATAATTATATACAAAGATATTTTAATAACGATGAACAAAACAACATACAAGAGCTATTTATGAGAACAATGATATAAAGTCAACATTTCACTGTACATGGACGAATTTCAAACTTCAAAACACAGAAACAAAGGGACAAAAACATTCTTGGATATCGTATCACTCCGCAAGAAAAACACGTCTATCCCCTACATAAATAGTGATAAGGAGGAGTGCAGTTCTTGTTATCTGAAGCTGACACGTGGTACTGACTGCCGGATTTAAGGCCCCTATGTTTTATGCATACAACGTAGCGTACGATCAACTTTTATTTAACTCGCGAAATTGGACACTCCCTTGTGAGTTCTCAATGAACTCGCTCGGTTTATTCAGCTCCAGAAAGTGTCATCACAAATTTACCAATGCAACTTCAATTTGCATCGTGGTTTTTCAAGTCAGATGTGCATAATTTGTAGCTTACGTAATATCTTAGTGTACTAAGATACGTACGTAAGTATGGCCAGATCTGAAGTTAATACAGCAAGGGGATTTTCATCTTTATTTACTCGTATATCTATACTGACATTGTAAATGCGAAAGTATTTTAGTCTGTCTATTTGTCAGTTCACCGGTGAAGCTCTCTGCTGGTTAATCTGTTTAACTGGTAAACCGATTATGATTTATGCAATTATGACCTGTGGGTAGGTTGAACCTTTAATATTGACAATGAAAAATGCCAAAACATATAGTCATCGTCATACCAGCCACTCTACTGCTGGACGTAGACCTTCCCAAGAAAGGGGGTACGTTGCCCATAATTGCCGCGCTGGGCAAGCATGTTAGCAATCGCAGAGCGCAGCTTACGCGACGGGAAAGCTGCTGCCCATCCCCGCCCTGTACATTTGAGCTGACTTTTTTTTTGGATATACCGCTATCTATCGGTTCTGGTACCTTAGTCGCCTCTTACGACACCTGGTGCGGTGCGAGGTACTATTCTACTCTACAGGTACGCCAACGCCCGTACCTCACGGCAAAACGATAAGATTAGCATTAACGAAAGGTTTATGATGTTTCAAGCAACGTCTTCTGTTTTAAGTGTTTAAGTGGAGTTGCCTTTGTTTGTTGGTCCGCCATGTTTTATGTATTTAGCGTAGCGAGCGACAAACTTTTATTTGACTCGCGATATTAAATAATCCCTTGAGCTCTCAAAAGACATGTTCAAGATTGCTCATTTTTTACTGAACAAATACTGATTTTTCTCTGCACAGAAAAGCTCTAGATTCTCTCTACTCTCTACAAGACCTGACTAAATTAGGTTTCCAGAGAATCTATAACATCTCTATCAAGATCAATAGACACTGTGAGTGCATAGAAAGATGTTCTCAACTGTATGCCAGTTTTTTCTATTTTTTTCTAAGACGAATCGACAATCACAGCGGCTATATGACGGGTCCGATGGCGCAGATGGTAGTGATCATTCTATCTTAAAACATTGACCTGACTTCACGATCAGGTCAATAAATACATTGACCTAAAATCCCAAGTCTGAAGACCTATCATCTAACAAGATGTTGTGTGTAGTTATTATTATAATTATATTATTTGCAAAGGTAGGTCATATCGGTCGTTGCGGTAATCGAATCACTTGGCACCTCACGTCGGGTACTTGTCTATTAGTTCCAATCGGTATATTGCAAACGCTAGGGTACTTCTCTGTAAGCAACCTTAATTATGTTGTATAGTAGAGTTTTATTTATGACGGTAAAGTCTAATGATGTTGAATAATAAATTACTTAAGTATATTTATCACCAGGAAACTTTTGAACATCCTCAAAGATAACTCGTAATTCTATCAAGAATATATCGTTTCTATTTATATATATTGTATATTTCTCTTTATCTGATTGTCATAAATACCTAATTATGATAATCATTAAGAAAACGACTAGTTTACTGAAGTAGTTTACAATTTACTAACGACCCACGCCGGCGTAGCACAGGTGTAATAAAGAAAAAAAAATTGTTATTATGTGCCAAGATTTAAAAGATAGACATACACCACGGACATATTGTAGACCTTTTTAAGGTTTATAATACTATATATAGTACATTATTTTGATCTATCTCGTAGGGATCAGCATGCGTTTGTAATGTAGGCAAATTTGTGTTTATTTACGATATCGCAATAGAAAACTCTAAAATTATGAATAATTTTCTTGTGTTATTGTGTAAATTGTGCATGTATTATATATTTATAACATTTTCTTAAATCATACGGTCTATTAAAGAAACGTATCAACATTCGTAGCTCAGTTTTCAAGATATGGACAGTCAGACAGCGGTAAACGGCTTTGTTTTATACTATGTAGTGATTTGCATTGCTCCTTATCTTTAAATTATTTACGGCCCCGATGGTGCTCCTGTCTTGTGCGGCCAAGGTCATGAGTTCGACCGTCGGCTCCACACAGGATAAATATTTATATGATGATATTTATGTTTGTTCTGTGTTTGGGTGGTTCCTGTTCCTGATATCCGTAACACAAGTGCTTCAAGTAACTTATTGCGAAATCAGGAAATTAATTAAAAAATAAATAAACATTTTTCTTCACCTTTAATAATCTATGCGAAGGTTGACTTCTAAATTATTTATTGTTTATACATAGTTTCTTATCTGGTACCGTTCAACGAATTCCGACAACTGATGTTTGACCACAAGCAACTTTAAATAAAACCACGATATTAGACCTTTGCCGGTTACGTCAGAAATAACTTGTGGGCAGAAACTTTATATATCGATAAAACTTGTGCTATAACTATTTCACAGGGTTGGATCTAAGAATACTAAACTAACGGTTTAGATGAAAGATTTACAAAATAAATCAGTGTACTGCTAATTACCTTTGTCATTGTAGGTTCCTTTATCAGATATCAATTCAGCTATTGGAAGTCCATTGCTGGATATAGGACATCTTATCCCTGGGCCAGTGTGTGGAAAATTGCAGAGCTTAGCTTTCGCGACGAAGATGCTGCTGCCCATCCCAACCCTGTGCATTTGAGCTTGTTTCGGATAGATACTCCGCCAAATGTCGCCATCAACGTTTCTGATACTTTAGTCACCTCTTATGAGACTTGGTGCAGGGAGAAGAACTATTTTAATCTGCTGGTAATTTACAGCTATGCCGGCACTGCATCATCAAATCAGGCATCGGAAGTCTACTGTTGGAAAGAGGTATCTCCAAAAAAGAGGGAAGTTGCCCGTAATTGCAGCGCTGGATAAGCCTGGTGGAAATCGCAAAATGTAGCCTCGCGACGGCTATGCTGCCCATCCTCGCCTTGTTGCATTTGAGCTACTATATTTCGAGTGTACATACCACTACCTGTCGATTACAGTAACGCAATCGCCTCTACCTGGTACAAGGAGAGGTACTATTCTACGCGGTTGTAATAAAAAATTATGATTCACCCAAAATGTTGATCCTGTGCCTAGACAAATCGTCTAAGGTGTTTTGGATATCAGAGAACAAGAATCACAAATGTAATGCCTTCTTAAACAAATATCTATCACTTAGATATAGTGAGAGTGAGTCCATCAATAGACATACAATGTATTGAAAATTTCATGTAGAAAACCAATTCTATGGCTTAATACTATAGACAAACATTAATAAACTTTATTATTAAATTGGAATAACTAAAGATAATATTTACTTATAAAAAATCGACTTTAGGTGGGACTAAAACCCGCGTCTTTCCTATCCTACATAAGGTAGACTAAAGGTCGCCTGTATTGGTAACTCAATCTCTCCAATTTCTACCACTAAATTGCAGTGTTCATATTGGTATCCGGTTTGAAGGGTGAGAGAGGCAGTGCAATTTCTGGGTACATGTAACATAATCTCGAAATCACAAGGTTGGCAACGCGCTAGTGATATCCTTGTGATATTACGAGCGTCTATAGGCTGCAGTGACGCTTACTATCACGTAGATTGTATACTCGTTTGCCAACTTGGTCAAACCAAAAAATACGTAGAGCAATATCAGGTATGGAAAAAATGTAAGTTTGAGTCCCGTCTAAAGTCTGAAACAAGCTGATATTTTTTCTTGTGAATATTGTCTTCATAAATTAAAACTTAATTCAAAAGTTTTTATGCTGAATAACTTAAAAGTAATTGGAATGACTGTTCACACTTATCATCATAAGTAATAATAGCTTTTGTTCCAGGAAACCGTTCACGAAATGCAATATTAAAATTTAAAAATGACAAGTCATTTTTTCACTCGTTCACTTTTTTAAAATGAAATTATGCAAAACTGCTTAATGTAATGTAAATAATATTACATTTATATTTTACCTAAAGTAAGTAGATTGTCTTAAAAAGTCCCTCTGATATATCTTACTCTTATCCTTATTTTCTAGTAATTTGCTAGTGAGAAATACTAATTTCCAATTTAAAGAGTGAAAAGAGCAGTGAAATTACTTTATAATGTGACAATATCCTAGGCGAAACTCTAGTGATATGCTTGTGACAATACGAGCGTTTCTAAGCCTTAGCTTTAATTATCCTAATGACGCTAGCCATTATGCTGATGGTATACTTAATATACATCTTATAAATATAATATAAAAAAAGAATGTGTACAATAATGATAAAAACAAAGAAATCAAAACCCCTTTAAGACAGCTTCATAATTCAACATGCAAATAAGGTTTATACCCACTATTCGCCACAAGACACAATTCTTTCACAAAAAACCGATCGAAGTCGGTTTTACATATTTTTTGTTAGCGTTAGTCCGGCTCGGTCTGATATCGTAAATACGTAATCCATACAAATTGGCCCGCTCCCGCCGACCGCTGTACCGGACTGATACCGGTATTGTCCAATACCGCTTGGCTTTCCGATACCGGCCGGTGAATCCCAGTTTTACACTTCATTTACTTGACGTATAGCGCTCGGGAGATTTAGCGTTTTTTGCCTCATCTGATAGGAGAGAGGAAAACAGAAACGGACGCCTCAAGACAATTCAACACAACATTTTTGATTATACACTCAATTTGCTCTCAGCCCTTTTTTTCTAACGGTTAAAAAATATTTTTCAAACGAGAGAGGTCTGGTCTTGAAACTTCGCGAAATAAATAAATTAAATGAATCTCGTTCTAAAGTCGATATAAAAAAAGTTTATATTTTTTTTATTCCAAAAGAGGTTTTACTGTTCTCAATAAATAAGTATTGGACCTTTATGACCAAAAACGGGTGTTAATATAAAAAAGTAAACCATATTCCTTTAATTGATGTAATGAGTGATTGCTACTAAGCAAGAATATATTGAACAATGAAGTTTATTTGCAATGAGAATTGCACAAAAGTTATGCATGGTATTACTTCTGTTATCTGTATTATCTCATACTCATCAAATTAATAGAATTCTGCATCTGTTGGTGCTCAACTTATAAGAGTTCGGTACCAACAGATGCAATTTCAATTCTAGAATTAATTAATCCGCACATAACATTTCGAACACTAACCTGACACCGAGATAAGTAGCTTAGAGTTCTCGTGTTCAGATCCAACAACAGTGGATTCACAAATAAAATACTTAAACACATATTTCACACCCAGATATAGAAAAAAACGTATATATGTATATATCATGTAAACTCGAACTCGACTCGAACACACGATCCTCAGCCCACGAGATAAGATCACTGCCATCTGCGCCATCGATCTCATCATAGAGTTATTTAAGCCTTAACAAAATATAAGCCTTGAAGTTATAAACAATAAACTGACTTTCCTACACTCGAAGTATCCATCCAGTTAGCTAATAAAAATACGACTTCATATTTCATACTGCTATATTTAATAACTTCATGTTTGCAATATCTTAACCGTGAGCATGGCAGTGCGCCAGCCAAGTTTAGACACACATTGTGTGTTTATTCACCCTGTAAACAGTATTTCACTTCTATCGTGGACTTACTTCATTGTTTAAATTGCAACCTTAAAACTATGCTTTTCACTCGTATTTGTTTAACATTTGTGTTTAAGTATATTTTATTACCGCCAAACAGCTATGCTTGCAATATTGTGTTCCTGTTTGAAGGGTGAAAAAAAAGTAAAGTAAGTAAGTTAAATTACTGGGTAATGTGACATAATCACTTCAAGTCACAAGGTTGACATCGCGATAATGATATTTTTTCTACTTTCACACGGACCGTATGCTTGTTTGACAAGTTAATCACATAATAAACGCTGTCTCCGTACTTTATTTACTGATGCTGCTTCTCTTACTTTATAACCCTATTTCTGATGTACGTTATTTTATGTATATATATATATATATATATATATATTGATATCATTTATTGCGTTTATTTATACAAATATGTATGCCACGTTTATCTATTATGTATATATATTGCCTGCACGACTATATATATATTTTTTTCTGTTTTGTGTAATGGATGACTGGGAGATAATGCCATCTGGCATTAAGTCCGCCATTTGTACATTTTGTAACATTTTGTGCAATAAAGTTAAATAAATAAATAATAAAACAAATAAATAAATGAAAAGTACTTAGGAGGCCGAACAACTATACTGTGAAAATTTTGTCCTAGTTATATTATTATTTATTTGATGTAAAACCATATAACGAATAAATATAGAATAATAAAAATAGCGAACTTGAATATCGCCAACATGCAATGCTATATATTTACCATAAATAGTATATATTGTTTTTTATGTTTTGTACAATAAAGAATATTATTATTATATTAACAAAGCAGTTTAAACTAATCATAAAATAAACAAAAGGAACACAAAATAGAGAAAAACAATTTTTATCGAAACTGAAACAAGACTCAAATTTATAAAAAGACTGCAAAATGACTGTAACATAATTACGTGACAAACACATCTAAATTAACATTACAATTTTCATATTCCTAACATTAAGTATACTTATGTATTCACTATGCCCGAGGAACCTGAAAGTTAAGTGTTATTCTCAGAGAATACTCAAGCTAATGAATCAATTACAAGGCAGCACCAAAGCTTTGTTACTCAAAGAAACAAGGACTAATTAACGTTGCCTTTACCAGACTTTAATAAAAACTTCCACCGCACTCTTAGCAGGGCAAATAACGAACAGAAAAAGTTTAAAAGACTATCGATCTCTAATAGCAAAAAGTAATTTGCAGGCTCTCGGTTTTAGTGGGATTATAGTCTCTGCACGCTCTAGAAGACAAATTAAAAACGATTTTTCACGTAATTCCTGGTTGTGCAGTAGATAGAGTAATCTATACAAATCGGTTTAACTGTAGCACGTATTACAATTTGGCAGGCGTTGGCGAGCTTATGACTGTTTTGGTGGCTATTTGTTTAAAACGACAGTTTTTTCATTATTTAAGGTTTTTATAGACCATCATTTATTATAAATATCAAGTGTTTAAACCTTGAAATAAACTGCTTAAATATTCGTTATTACTTTCAGTTGAATATTGAGTACTCATCAATTATGTATACAATCTTTATATTGTGACTAGATTCCAGCTTATGACTTTGGTTTAAATAGCATTCCTGCTCTGGATGAAAAGTAGTCTTTTGTAGTTAGAACTAAAATCGTTTCACCGGTTTATCAATGAAATCGCAACAAATATAGATAGATAAATAAACAGACAAACACCTTCAGTCAGTACTCGGCTATTTAGTTCAAACGTGTTGGAGACCTATGCAGACAACCGTTGTAAGAGGTCTATCTGATGTAATCTGATATAAAACAATTATTATCATCATTGTCACAATATCAGCCAATGGAAGTTCATTGCTGGACGTAGGCCCCACCAAGAAAGGGTCAATTTTGCCCATAATTGCCGCGCTGGGTAAGCTTGTTGTCAATCGCAAATTTCACGATGGGGATGCTGCTATCCATCACCATGTGTATTTGAACTGTTTACGACACCTGGTACAGGGGGAGGTACTATTCTACTCTGCCGGTACCTTACGGCTCATGCCGGTATATCATCATTATAGCAGCTGTAAATTGTCAACTGCTGGTGCTGGTGGGAATCATAGAGCGTATGTTCAACACGGAAAAGGTGCTGCCCATCCCCGCAGTTTGCATTTGAGCTACGCTGTTTCTGGTGGGTAAACCGACATCTGTAAATTTCGGTACATCAGTCACTTCTCAATATGATACAAAGAGAGGTACTATTTACCTGTGCAGCACCCCACGGCAATACTACTTTAATTGCTAATTTATTAAAATTAAACGAGATATTTAGGTAAAAAAATAGCACTGAGATATTACATTCCAATAAAGAAGTAAGTATCAATTTAGCCACCATATAGTCTGCAATAAAAGTTTTGAGGTTTCCCAAATTTGCAAAACAAGGTGGTGGTTTCCAATTACTTGGTGTTAGAACATATAGAATATTTAAAATTTAATTATTCACTTTTTTACCTTATTTGCTAGTTGTAAATAAAATGACAGATAAAACTTTATAAATCTGTAAAAAACGTTCGCATATTCAGTTATAAGCGATTCGATATTTGCGAGATATTTTTTTAAAGATCTCGCGTGAATTATTCACAAGAATATTTTTTCTTGATTTATATGAAAACTAGCATCACTCTGTCGTTTCACTCGCGTTAAATTGTATAACTTGGCACTAATTTTACACCACCCCTTCTACGCCCTTAAAGGATGATTTTAGAAAAAATATATTTACTCATGTTTTACGTTTAACGTCACGTAACTTTCGAAATAACTTCAGACATTGCATACTAACTTTGCACCCTGTTTCAACCTCTAACGGAGGAATTCTCAAAAATCCATTATAGGTGTTCCCCTACGTTATAAAAGGACCCCTAGTGCAAAAATTTTTAGTTTCTAACCTTAATAGTTTAGGCCCTGTGTTGATATATCCCTAACTTCTCCTTATTATATCGGTTTTGTATTTTCATCGAATATATATATATATATATATACTCGATCGAATTGAGGATTACAAAAAAGAAACAATGATATAGTAGAAAAGTGAAAAAATTCAGTTATAATAAATAATAAAGATTATTTTAATAAGAAATAATTTAACTTTATAGCGACAGCAAGAGTCTGCAATTTTCTTTGTATCACTAATATCAAGATTTGTCGGTCGAAGTCGGGGTCGACGTGTTATCTCAGCTTAGAGACTGTCTGAGGAACGAAGGATGTTCCGACTTATGTTCTTAGCAAAAATAGAATTCTCAGCGTATTCTAGAGCTTGTTAAAGTATAAAGTTATCTTATGAAATCCCGATCATAAAAATATTATAGACGCTTAATAAAGTTACTTTTTAACGGACTTCGTATAGCAGTTACCTTGCCGTTAGTCTCTTATCTGTTAAAGGTATAAGAATCAAGCTGAATTGAGTTGCCAACTGCCGATTATATCTGTCAAAATGCTTCTGCAAATTTTTGATTAACTGCAAGCCTCAATTGACTTATAACTAGCTGACCAGACAGACGATATCCTGTCTTAACTGTAAATATTAATTTTACCTCTCAAGTTGGATAAAACCTGTGTATAGTAAGAAAAATAAAAATTAAACATTTAGGAAGTTTAAAAATTCATCCCGGGCACACACTGTAACAAGTTTTTTTTTATGTAAAGATAAAGATTTTATATATATTGGACACAAATAAACACAAAACAAAACATTACAAAAACAAGAAACAGTACAAGAGGCAGACTTATAGCTAATGGTAATTTTATATAGGCAATCCCTAAATGGAGAAAATATTAAAATTTAGTTTGAGGTAAATCCACCTAATAAATACGAACAAATTAGTTGGTCGGGTTATTGTAGTAGCTAAAATTGTTAAAGAGATAAGAGAAAAAAGATTGAATCAAAATCGTGTAAAATTGAAAAGAAAATAGTTAAATACTTTAACATATTTAACATAAGTCAGTCACTGACTATATAAATGGCTGGAAACTAGTGATAAAAATAAATATGAAATGATCTTAGGTTTGATATAAATAGTACGGGCTATAATACCCGGCTGGGCTGATTTCTAAATATGTATATTTTTAGAATAGCATTCTTGCTAATTATTTCTATGATTTAAAAGTATTGTAACGTTACATACCAGTAAAATAACGTTATTATCAACAAGTTTTTTTACAGTGTTAATTGATAACTTGGGCAATGGCTTGCTTTAAGCTTATGTTAAAAATCGTAAGCCTTATTCAATCAGTATATACTAAATAGCCGAAAGGTACCGGCAGAGTAGAATACCTCCTCTGTACCTGGTGTCGTAAGATACGACTAAGGGGGAACCAGAACCGACAGGTGGCGGTATAACCATCCAAGATAGTGAAGCTCAAATGCACAGGGCCCCCGCCCTGTCTACACTATCTCAGCAGCATCTCCGTTTCAAAAGCTGCGCTCTGCGATTGCCAACACGTTTGCCCAGCGCGTCAATTATGGGTAAAATTTTCCCTTTTCTTCGGGTGGCCTATGTCATGCAGTGGACCTTTAATGGCTGTATTGATCATGATATAAAGAAAAAACGTTGATTTTGGCTTATTACAGTTTGATCCAACTTAAAAGATAAAATAGTTTATATCTCAATAATAAATCGAAATATTTTTGTTAGAAAAACATTTAAGTATAATTTTTTGATTCCACAAAGCTATCCGCGCTATGAACCTTTGTATTAAGAATAAAAAATTATACCATAAAAGTTTCTTCAGCTAAACAGATTGAGTTTTTATAAAACTAGTCAATACCGCGAAGCCATCTTTAACTCAACTCTTTCTATTTGTAAGGTATCACTTTTGCTGATAAAGTTATCTGAGAAAAATGTATTTTCGTTTTTGCGTAACAAACACTTTATATATGATATGTTTGACAATAAACAGCAACTGTTTCAGAATTTTCCACTCCGTCCGAGTTGAACGCTTATAACAATCGATATGTATAAAAGGGAAGCTGACTGACTGACACCTGCTATTTTTCAAGTTATAAATTCAGTATAAAGTTTGTTCAATGAAAGTCATGAACAACGTGTATAATATTTTTCCGAAAATCATTTCTTAAAAGTAAAAGAGGGATGCTGTTCTGTGATTTTCAAAGTTAATTAAATATATATATATATATAAGGAGAAGCTAACGCATAACCTACATAATAAGGTCAGGCGCACTCAGTATTACATATCCCACTTATTGAGAAAGGATAAATATTTACTAGCAGTGCCCGCGACTTCGTCCGCGTAGAATAGTGACTTTAGGGGGTATAGTAGCCTTTACCCCATTTTTGCAACATTTATCACTGACACTTCGTTTCTATTGGTCTCAACGTAATGTTATATAGCCTAAAGCCTTTCTCTATAAATGGACTATCCAAAAAAAAGAATTATTCAAATCGGACTAGTAGATCTTGAGACTAGCGCGTTTAAACAAACAAACTCTTACGCTTTATAATTTTAGTATAGATTTAACACCACGCTATTATAGATATAGTAAACCAATAATAGTAGAGCATAAATGATACTAAGTTTATTCTGCAACTTAGCGCAGGTGAAAAGGCAGTGCGCTGTTTTTAAAAAATAAAGAAACAAAAAAAATCAATACCAGTAGATTCTTTTTATGATACCCATTTGCTAAGTTTATTTGCCAAAGGTTCCCCAATATAGGTATTATTCTAAGCCTTTAAAGAAGGCCAAATACCGGTTGTTCATGTTTTGCATCATCATAGCCACCGTCAAACGTTCAGTGCTAGACATAGGTTTCCCCAAAAATGGGGGAATCTACCCATAATTACTGGGAAAGTATGATGGCAATCGCAAAGTAAAGTTTTCCGAGGGGAACGCATTGGGTTCATATACCGCCATCTGACGGCTCTTACGACACTTTGTACGCTGCCATGGCAGAAGACTTCTATTCAGCAAGTCGTATAGTTCGTAAGTTATTGAGTATTTTATTAAGGCAGAAAAACATGTAGGATCTCTTGTTTTTATAACGTAAGAATATATATAAGTAAATAATGATTGCCCTTGATTTCCATCGTGTCACGAGTAAAAACAGTAATTTAAGCGTTATCTTGATTAAGCCTTGCTGCTAATTTGTTCCAATGGAGAACGAATTCAATTGAGTCCAATTAAATATATCCAAAGAGCTCACAATTAGTCGATTCATCCATTAATTGTTACTTTCAAGCAAGGGTTGGCTTCAAAGGTCACTTGTTAACCTTTAATGTTGTATGGAGTTGAAGTAACGAATTTTCGATACAGCTAGACGGAGATAAATCAATCCCAAGCTATTATGCTAGTACGCGAGTGAAACTGTAAAACTCATAAGAGATAGATCATATAAATATATATCACCATATAAAGGTCGTCATAAATTGGTATCTCACTCTCACCAATTTCTACCGCTAAATAGCAGTGTTTGCATTGCGGTGTACCGAATTGAAGAGTGATATAGACGTAATATCTTCAAGTCACAAGGATGGCAACGCGTTCATGGCATCATCTGCTGGATGCTGCTGCCGATACCCGCACTGTGCATTTGAGCTATACTATTTCGGTTGGATATACCGCTTATCAGTCCTTAGTTGTGGTCCTTAGTCGCCTCTTACATCACCTGGTGCAGTAGGAGGTACTATTCTACTCTGCCTCACGATGCTAGTGATATTTAAGTCAACAGCTATGGTGATTATCACGCGGACTGTATGCTTGTATGTCAACTAGGTATAAGAAAAAATAACATAAGCAATAAGTCAACTTCTTAAATCTAAATAGCGTATAGAATGCAGTTCGTTTCACGATAATAGCATGTGTAAGTGAAGATCCAACATCATAACAGCAGCCGAAAAACGATCACTGCTGGTCATAGGCCTACCAAATAAAGAAGGGAATTCGCCCATGATTACCGCATAGGGCAAGTGTGGTGGCAATCACTGAACGCACTCTCTCGCCTAGAAAGTTAACGCCCATCCTTGCCCTATTGAATTTGAACTACGCTATTTCGAGTACCAACAGATGGCGGTATATCCAATATCTGCCATCTTTCGGTTCCGATACCTCAGTCGCCTCTTACGACACCTGGTACAGAGGAAGGTATTATTTTATTTTGCCGGTGTTGCCAGCAGAATAGAATAATACTGCTAAAGATCCACACTTTCATACTTATTGATGAATGCGAAAGTGTATCTTTGTTAGCATTTCACAACAAAATGGAAGAACAAATCTTGAATAAAGAATTTTAGGATGTGGAGAACTTGACTTATGAACTTGAATTAAGAAGACGGACATAGATTACTTTTGCGAGATGAAAATTAGAGATATTGTTATATCTGTATATCTCTACATATAAAAAAAAGTTCTTTTTGCAATTTCAGATCAAATAGCATTTTGCAAAATGCATATAAAGTGTAAATAGTAATACGTATAACATTTTTTAAATACTTGTCTTTATATATATATATACATATAAAAGTATAGTTTACTAAATTAACCAAAAGTATCAAAACTAAATGATGTTGAAACAACTGAACTGTAGGTACACAGAACTCCGCAAAAACTGATTTTCAACAAGCTCAGTTAGTAAGAACGATGCTGTCTGCTCATAAAAACTTTAAATTAATTCGTAACGAGGCAAATTTAATTAAGACCTTGGCAGCACATAAACTTTACTATTCTCGTTCGGCTAAATATTGTTGTTTGACTAATAAAAGTTGTTTTAGCTGGTCTTCGTTAGATAAAGATTAAGGAAACTATATATATTAGTTAAGAATTATACGTTTGTCACAGAGTAAGAAACGTAGGTGATAAATTAGTAAATTAACGGGCCATATGACGCCGATGGCAGTGATCCTATCTTTTGCTCGAAAAGTTGTGGGTTTGATAACCACACAGAGCAAATTTTTATGTGATGAATCTTTTTATTTCTCCTGTGTCCGGGTGTTAAATATATTTAGCTAATATATTCCGTTGCCGTGTTTTAAGCAACTTATTACGGAGTCAGTTATTTATGTATGGGATGTTATGTAAATTTTATAAATATATATAAAAATATATATTTATAAAATTTTATTTTAAATATAAGAGATATATTAGAAACTCAGACAAAGAACATAAAATAAGTTATTATTTTAACTAGATTTACACAGGGCGGAGATGTACAGCAGCACCCCATTTATTAAAGTTACGCTCTGCGATTGCGCAAATTTCCCCTATCTTGGGAAGGCCTATATCCAACAGTGGGCTTCTAATGTCATGCTAATGATAAAATTGCCCACGTCCTAGATGAATTAGCCTCTTATTAGGGACTAGATTAGACGGGCCCGATGGCTATGGTAGTCCTATCTTGTTCGGTCGTTAGTTTGATTCTCACAAAGAGCAAATATTTATATGATATCTGTGTTTGTTCCGTTTGGGTGTTTATGTATTCAAGTAACACAGTGCTTTAAGCGACTACAAGGAAGGCCTATGTTCAACAGTAGACTTCCAATATCATGCTAATGATGATGATAATAGAATAAATGATAAGAAGACATATCTCCTTTTTCCAACTACTCAACATCTAGTTTTTCGAAGTTAAATACTTCAAAAACAGCTACAGCTCAATACCAACTTAAAGTATCAAAATACGAGTAACAAAATTCATTTCGTCCGATACGGCCGGGCTGAGAGCAAGTGTTAGAATAAAGTTGAAAATCAGATCGGATTCTGGCAACCTTTGGGAGTTCCCTAGGGATCAGTGTACGGGTAACAACCAGCTTGAAATTAATGTTTTTGAGATTTCTACTTAATTGAAGCAATTTCGCATAGATTTCAATTCGCAGTATAACCGCGTTTAAAGAACAGAGATAAATAATTCGAGCTTTGTGAAAATCATTAAGCTATCCAAATTTTTCTCTTCTATGATGAACTGAAATTATATCATTTAAATTACGAATCCTTGCGATAAATAATAATTAATATTTTATGTCTAGATGATCTTAGCTTTGATGTTGTATAACTAGCTAATTGTTCAAACCAAAATACCAATTGGTATTAATTATTTTTTTTTACGTTGTAAGTGTGAAGCCATGATTGAACTAAGAATATTTTGTGACTCGATCGGCTCATTACTTATACTTTAAATATATATAGCAATTTATATATATACAAGGAGATGCCATCGTATTTGAATTTTGATATTTTTCACAGGTGTTACTTTTAATACGTAAGAAAAGATTTTTGAAGTTCTAAGGGAGTAAAAAGGACTGCAAAGTTAGTATAAAACATCGCTGTTTTTGTAGTTATTAAAATAAAATTCAATATAAAGGTTCTTGATCAAAAATCATGACACACGTGTTCAAATATTTTTTTTAATTTTAGGCTTTAAAGTTAGTATGAAAGCACTGACAGTGTGTTATTTTTTTCTTTGTATGATTGCTAGTTTTCAAAGAGACGGTAAAGTTTCTGCACTAGATATTAAAATGCTCCAACTGCTTAGTTTCAAGACATGGGTTTTATAACCGTCATTGCTGATGGAGGTTGCGTCAACGTTCCGGCCTCAGTGACACGGGACCTTCATCACAATCAGTTTTTGCAGGATCTATCCTGGTTTGAATTGCATAATGAACCTGAAGTAAAATAGGTTAAGATATAACATATCAGATAGTATTGCTGCCCGATTACAGATTTTGATATGTGATTCTATCCACACCTCGCACTGAGAGTTGAAAGATTTATTGCTTTAATTAATTTAGTTTATTCGAAAGTATCAATAATTAGTTCTTATTGAATATAAAATAATTTAAATTTGAATCAATTGTTTGATGACGTTGGTAAAACCTATGAATAGGATTGTAGAGTCATATAAGATTATATAATGCTGCTGCCACCTTTTGGGTTTTATAACAAAATAAACAGTAGGTACATTGTAAGAAATTTAGAAAATAATCTGCAAGGAATAAAATTGATTATTGTTGTTATAGTATTCTCATACCAATAAGTAAAGAATATTAAGGTCTTTAAAATAAAAATATATAAAAGGTTATTGGTAGTTTTAATGGATCTAATGAATTCGTAAATGTAAGAAGATATTGATGTATAAATAGTCAAGATTGAAGATCTCAATTTTCACAATCCAGAAGGCTGTAGGTTCTTCGCAACAGGTGTCTCAAATGCCAGGTCGTTAAGGCAATAGCTATCGGTAATCTGATGCGATTACGCCTCAAGTTATCGATGTCTGAGCCTCTACAAATTTTGATAATATTCTATAACTATACATACATCTGAATCGAATGATTTTTAAGCCTCGTATGTGTAGTCTAGAAGATGCTCAAGTCCCAGATGAACTACATGAATTAGGTTATTAGTAGGGATTAGATTAAACGGGCCCGATGGCACAGATGGTAGTAGTTCTATCTTGTGCGCCAAGGGTCGTGGGTTTGATTCCCACACAGAACAAATATTTATATGATGATATTTTTGTTTGTTCTGTGTTTGGGTGTTTAATATATGTATTTAAGTAATACAAGTGTTTTGAACGACTTACGATGGAGTCAGGTCAATGTATGAGATATTTTTTGAATTTAATGAAAATAAAAAAAAATAGGATATTTAATGTTGTTTCAATGTTTTTGGGTTTCTCTGTGGGATTAAATGTTTACAAATCTTTCAACTAAAATGTATGTATTTACAATTCTGAAGTCATTCTACACATTTTGAGCATTTTATAATCATTAAGCAGATGTTGATATGTGGTGGATACTTTCAGAATGAAGACTAGAATAGAAATAGAAAGTTTTCAGTATTTGTAAATTAAGATACATTTAATGACTGCAATGGACATACTAAAAAATTTTGATTTATTGTATTGCGTTTGTGAAAAATAAACCTTCACAATAACATTTAGCCAAACCAAATCTAACAATACTATATTTTCGTTTAATAAAATCCGGGGAACAAAAAGGTAACAATGGATTCACAAAAGGCTTGCAAACAAAATATACAGTCAAACCTTTTCTGCGCCTCCGGAAGATGTTCAATCGATAAAATAAAAAGGAAAACTCGCGGTGATAAGTTTTTTAGCGCAGAATGTGGTATGAATTTTCCGAATTTCATCTTTTATGAAAAAATATTTTCGTCCCAAAAGTATTGGGGAAAATAATATTTGTCACGCAAAACAGTGTTACTGGTAAAAATAGTTTTGTTGTCAATATTTTTGGTGTCGTATCAATTGTTGATGCCTTAAATGTATCACAACATCTTACTTACTCCCTAGTATTCTCAGTTAGCATTTTCTATCTCAACTTTAATTAAATTCAATTGAAATCTAAAATAATAGATGGGTCTATTAATATCAATAGCAAAACAATTGAGGGTTGTAAATGGAAAATGTGCTATTATTTAATTAGTCCATAAAATTTACTTTTATTGCAGATGAGGTAGAATTCAAATTGCCAACGCCGAGGTTTACATCTGCAGAACGAACTGTATGAAATTTATTAGATATAAAATCTACAAAATAATTTAATAGTAACTTGGTGAAGTCTAAAAAATATTTGGAATAATAGGAATCCCAACATTTTGCGTCAACATTATTATGTGGATCTAAAAATTCACTGAAAATATTTTTGCAAATAGGGACGATTTTCGTCACTTCACGAGCACTCCACCTCAAACAATAATAAACGGCTATAGCTTGGTCCCATAGCACATTTCTATTTTCCGATCCCTTTACTAGGTTGTAATGTTCGAAGGGATCAATGGGAACTTCGCTCCCGAAGGTAACGTAAGAGCCAAATTACAAAGGAATCCAAACTAAATCCGTAACGGATTGATGGGCCCAAATTGGCCAAATGCGTCGATAAGCCGACGTGGGAAATACTCGGTTAACGGAGTAATTCCTCTATCTCGATTTTGTAGTCATTTAATATAATAGAAGTGTTTCAGTTTCATTTGAGGCTAAGAATGTCTCTTGTTATACATTTTTTTATTTAGTTTTTAAACCTGAAAATGATACATTTAAAGAAAATAATCTGATAGTCGCAGGGAGTTAAAATATTTAACAATTATAATCTACACTATAAACAAAAATGTCTAGTGTCTTATAAAAAATAAAACAGATTTTATTAGTAATCCCGTAACGTTATATAATGTACATTAAATTTCTGGAGGTCCAACTAATCATATCTACAAAAGTAACCCTTGTGATGACTACTTCACATTTAATTTGTTACAACTTAAATTTCAATTTGCCGATACAAGCGACCTTTGATCTTACTTAGCTACGCGTAGAGACCAAACTCCTTCGAACTTTAACTAGTTCCCTCTACATAGACACACTCTTGCCAAATGAGTAACGCGCAACGACAACAGGCTGACCCAATGACCTCTAGTTATCTTTGAAGGTTTTTCCACAATATCCTCGAGGGCAGGCAGGCTTTGTTTAAGCTGAGATAAGGCATCCCCTGATTTGAATTAGAAAATTGAGCCAGTAAATTGGAGCGATTTACTGTGAAGCAATTTATTTGCAAATAATGCGGCGAGTGAGTTTAATTTTGCCGGAGATTTTTCTAGCACGTTTGGATTTCGTTTCCCCGCATCTGCTACAGCCCGTTTAATGTTTATTGTCACTTTTAATTTGAGATGGAATGGGAGAAGATCACGGATTCGAATTTAGGGAATTGTTTTCTTTTAGATCTTTTCGGTGTTTGTCTTTCGATTTGTTATTGAAAAGTTTATCTTTAAGAATTAATCTATGGGTTTTCTATTCACGCATTTGTTTTTGTATTGAAATATCTTTCATTATTAGTAGCATAGTTATAATATATTTTTTTTTACATTTTTCGATCATGCCGTCTTTCTGCTGTATATTTTGATCCCGGCAATTATTAGTCAAATATAATCGGTTCCCATGGAAACTATCATTTTAACCATAAAACACATTAGTAAGAAACAAAAGTACATTTAATTTAAAAAATTCATACCAAAATTATTATCCTCAATTAATAAAGGCAAATACTTATTATATATTAAAATTAAGTTAACCAAAAAAAATTTTACCTCTTAAATTCGACAAGAAATATAATTATAATAGATCTAATTCTCTACGGTGAATTTAGTCGAGGAAATACGGAATTTCACCCAATTCTGAGTAATTCCTTTGCTATCCCATGGCGGCTGTAATAACGTTTTACAAAGACAGAAAAGTATATAACGAAAAAACAATGCAATACAGGGAGCAATTGGAAAAGTTAAGTATAACCTATTTGGCTTTTTGAGAACTGTATATCAATTAAGTGCATGATTTAAAATAAACAAAGGGATTATTTAATTCCTGTAAAAAAATTATTATCCCGAGTGAACTTCTTAACTGCTGAACTAATTTTACTAAATACTGAAAAAAACTAAATTAACTTTTACTAACTAAGAGAAAAATGTTCCTCATAATTTATAGTTGCAATATTTTGTTTAGTTTAATATTTTGTTAGGTATATAGTTAAAATACGTCTGTCGGGTAAGTTAGGTATTTATAATTCATATCATAAGTATACCTGCTTAAATTAAAGGCCGGTCGGGCTTAAATGGTTATGAAGAAGTTAAATTACATACATATATACATACATCACGCCTATGTCCCATCGGCGTAGGTAGTGACTATGGCTCTCCACTTGCTACGATCTTGGCATACCTCTCTCGCTTTTCTTACTCGCATTAGTCCTTTCGCATATGCTCGTTTATTCTTGGTACTTCTGACCTGGCCCTTGTATAATACGTCTTTTGCCTGTTTAAGATATGTTTGCCTAGATTTCTACTTTCACCTATCGATTCAAAGCATTTAGCAGTATTTAAAATATTCTAGATTTTCTTATAATTAGGTTAGAAAATTATTTTATCAAAAAGGAAGAGTTCGTGAGACGACCTAGGCAAACATACCGTAATCAGGTAGAAAGAGTGTTAAAGAAGGGCCAAGTCAAAAGTACCTAGAATAAACGAGCGTGTAAGGACTCAATCGAGTGAAGGAAGCGAGAGAGTTATGCAAAGGTCGTAGCTAATGGACGTCCATAGCCTCTGCCTACACCGATGGTACACAGGCGTGATGTATGTATATTTATTATATTTTATACTTGAATAGGAAACTATACTCCTCTAAATCTAGCTTGATTAGAATGACAGACGTTAATGTGGTAGCGTCGCACAAATTCTTTACATTTGACATTATGACGTTTGGCATTATAATTGTGATTAATGTTATTTACCTGAGAAATAATCAAAGGTTCCTTATATAAAGAATGTAATAGTCGTAATAATACGTATATAGTATTTTTTAACTATAAATTAAAATAATTAGCATAGCACAGAACATTTACTACTGTACACAGTCCTCCGCAACACAGAAGGATTTTTTTCTACAACCGCCACGCTGTCCAAGCGTTGTAGTAATCGCAAAACACAGGTACGCGACGGGAATAATACTATCCAGTTGAATTTAAGCTACGGTATTTCTGATTGATAAACGACCATCTATCGGTTGCGGTACATCTTATTATCGTAAGAATAATACCTAACCTGGTACAGGGTAGGTACTATTTTTATCTGCCCAGAACATAATGTAAACACACTTTAGTTTCACGTATCATCAAATCGGATTATATTAAAGGATCTATTGAAATCACAAGTATCTACTCACTACTATTGTGAGGTATTACGGAAAATGATTTTTGAAGTACATAATCTCTCGTTGTATCGTTTCATGTAAATAAAAATTATCATAGGTTAAAATAAATTTAATCTCTTTTCTTGGAAGAATTTCCTGGATAAGCAAAGTTACAAAATACCCCGATTAAGTACGTTTTTAATACTATTAACTTTGCTAGGTGATTTCTTCTTTCCATTTAAAATGATTACTAAATATTAAATCAGATCAGACAATTGATTTGTTTTACTAGAGAATTCATTCAATTCTAAAAATTGACAAGAAAAATATATAATGCATAAATAAAATTAAGTATTACTAAATCAAAATTGAATATTTTATTAAATATCTAATTGAATGCAATGAATTTTTTTTGTGGATATCTTCAAATTCACTGATCCAATTTTATAAATAATATCAGTGAAGATAAAATTAAAAATCTCGAGACAGCGAACTCATTGGGAATTGGCAACTTCCAAGAACTCTTTACTTTCATTACAAAGAAGTAGGCAACAGTAGATCGTATATAAAACATGAGAAAGGATCGTATGAAAAATGTCAACTTGTCGATTGACCTTTTATTAGAGAACCGTTTATTTATATCTTCCTATTTATACATGTCTAACCTTTGTGCTTGTCAAGATGCCAGGTAAAAAGAGTGTTCGTTCGATTGGATAATTGACAATACTTAATAATAGGATGTTTACCTAGAAGACCAGTTAAAGTACCTGAAACAAACAGATGTATAAATAAATATATTTACAATAACATATTTTTTTGTAAATATAAACCTGATAGATGTTGCCCTATCATTACTATACTTGTGTGATATTATCATGACAAAAAATTACAACGATAAATTGATATATAGCCTATCCTATATTTCTAGTTGGATTAAACTGTACAGTGAGCAAAACTTTATTAAAATTGATTCAGTAGTTTAAAATTTCATTCCAGACTAACACTGTGATACGAAATTTTTATGTATATTTATTCGTTTTTTCAGTAGATGCTATCGATCTCCATTCACCTAGATTCTGACGAACATTATTTCACATTAATTGTTCTCTTCGCAAAACAGATATTTATATTTTAATCGTGATAGAAATTTATCATCGAAGTTTAACACTAAAACGTGGATCCACATTATGAAACAATTGACCTTTATTGATAAGATTCTTAATTATGGTAATTACAAGCCAACGTTAATTATCCGACGAGCTATGGAGTATCTTCTGTATAGCCCGTTGTTCCAAATGATCTGAAACCTGTTAAGTAGACCGAATTGTAAATGAGAGATACGTTGGGGCACAGTATTAATACTCAGTGGATTGATAAATTGAAGAGGCAGTAAGCATGGCGCAGAGCACGCAGAACTATTAATGGTTAGTCGAGTAGTTCTCATGTTAAGGCAAACACATACAGAGCCAAGGTGGATAGACGATCTGGTTTTTTTTTTCATAACAGATCAAAAAGCAAGTATTTACTGCAGCTTATAGATACTTGTAATATCACAAGGATATCACTAGCACCTTGCCAACCTTGTGTTTATCACATTACCAAGTAATTTTAGTGTCCGTCTCCCCATTAAAACCGGAACTCAGCTATGCGAGCTCTGCTTTATGTTGATAGAAAAAGGTGAGAGTGAGGTCCCAATGCAAATGACGTTTGTTTTAGGTCTACCTCTAGTTTTAACCGCAAGATCGAGCTAGACGAATAAAACCGAAACCAATCAGAATATTTTTCAATGGAGAATATTTTGATGGATGATTTTACGAATGTCACGATAATGCCCCTAAAATTATTATGTTATGTATTTTAACACAAATAATTAAAGTTTATATAAATGGATAAATTTTAGTGAGATTGCTTAAGTTATATAGGGAAGAACCGAATTTCATCCTACGTTATCAGGCAATTAAATCTGGAATTATCAAGAGATACACAAGACATGTTTAAATTTTTTTTTTACGACCCGCGTCACTAGTTTTTCCCAACATTGTCCCAAAGGAAGCATTGTAGATACTAAAGTTGTTGAACCATAACACGAGTCCAACCACGCATGACACCTCTTTACCAACACAAACCTGTCTAACACAAATCACAGGCAAACATACACTTTATTACACGGGAATAAAGTCGAAGCGATAAGCAAAAGATTTGCTGTGCATTCATGTATAAGGTTTTATGTAGCACAGTTTACTCACGGACGTAATAACCTTTGAGACAGCGAAAAGAAAGCAAAAGATTTTCGAAATATTTCACTATGATTTATTTTATGACATCTCATATGTTTACTTTGTTATTGTCTTTGCATTTTCGTTCTATAAATATGTGGATGCAAGTGTGGCTTATGATGTCTTGGGGAGTGTTTATTTCCATATTGGAGGTGAATTTTTCATGTATGCCTTTTAAAAGTACTATTTAGTACCGATAAATATGGTTGAATTTGAAACTAAGTAAATCGGGATAGGTGCATAGTGCAATATGTGGTATTCCTGTCTGATACCAAAGCTCTAGGGTTCCAAAATGATGATTTGAAGATATTATACCACATGACCCAGTAATTTCACTGCCACTTTCACCCTTTAGGTCAGAACAGAGCAATGTGAACACTGCTATTTGACGGTTGAAATAGGTGACAATGAGGTACAGGACCTCACGCTTTATATATATATTCTGTGTTTGTGTAATAAATATGTATTAAAGTATAATATATAATTTATAGATAAATAAAATATAATTGTTTCTCTGTTACATGATATTTGTAGCATAACGTATTTATTTAAATTTACGCGTACACTTAAAATAAAACTACTCTTTTAACGACTTTAAAGAGCGGTTTATTTAATTTTTTTCATTTTTTATTTGAATTTTTTTTACCGTTTTTAATTGTAAACAAAGATAGTTTATACTATATGCTTATCATATTATTATTTCTTATCATATTATTTCTACATTTTTACTTACTTCAAAGCTTACTTATACATACAACACTAAAAATGATAGTGTGCTTGAAAGTCACTTTCCGCTGTCTGTCTGTCCCCATGTGTAATAATTAGATCTTTAAAACTACGTAACGGAATATGAAACGGTTTTCTATACAGATAGAGTGATTCAAGAGTTTAGGTATATATTACACTCATAATATCGTTAAGAGACATTAATAATTTGAAAGGTTACTTCCAATGTTATATCGTAAATAAACTTCTTTTTTTTTTCGATTACTTAACAAAAACTAACTGAAACCGACTAGTTACATAAA
Source organism: Heortia vitessoides (assembly GCA_020976665.1). Lineage (NCBI taxonomy): Eukaryota > Metazoa > Arthropoda > Insecta > Lepidoptera > Crambidae > Heortia > Heortia vitessoides. The sequence goes on along the minus strand of JACJUM010002819.1, from coordinate 18,136,095 downwards.
AATAATGTACTATAATAGGTGTACCCTTAAAAAAGTCTACAAAAAAGTCCTCGGCGTTACATGTTATCTTTTAGACATAAACCATTTTTTGTCCTCTTTGCACCCGTTTTCGATCTTAGGTCAGGGCTGGTCGAAAATAAAAGAACATTTCAAAAGATGGCCTGACACTGTGATGGTTATTTTAAAGCACCATGATTCAGATATCAGACATTAAAATAATTACAAAAACAATACTTAAATACATAGAGCTCCTATCAGCCAGCTATGAACATACAGCAATATTCGTCATAATTGTTTGTCTTTGGTGGGGATCGAACCCCTATCCGTTAGAGCCAAGCATAGAGATACTAACAAATACGACATCGGGCCCTTCTATTAATGCTTTATAACTTAATTTAATTCCAATCGAGACGTATCGAGGACTTGTCGATCAAATCCGATCATTTTCTACAAAAACAACTGACTTGAATATAACAAGAGGGTTTTTTATAAAGTTTTTCTTGGAAAAGGATACAATGGTATATATTTTATATTTATATTAAGTATTAACTAAAAATAAATCAAATTATAACACATTAAATTACTATGCATATCAATATTATTATTATGTAAGATATGCGTTTTTGTATGTTTGTATATAATAAATTCGAAAACACTGGACAGATTCTAACAAGTCACTTTCATAAGTGAAATGCTAAGCTATCATTTTTTTTTTAAATATTAATTTGATCGCATTAACCGCTGAAATCAGCGAAGAGTAAAGTTAAATACTTTAACACCCGACAGACGTTATCCTGTTTGCGATTAATAAATAATTGAGGTACAAAAAATTCGAGAAAATTTATATGGTATGGTTTGATCATGTAGAAAGCATGGATGAAGGTAGATTGACTGCACAAATATATTGCGGAAGTGAATTAAAGAGTTTCTATATGACGACTGAGGCAAACATATCATATATATACAGATGTATATATATATATATATATATATATATATAAAGATGACAAACCGACAAAAGTATCGATGTATCCTGGTTTAATAAACAAACGCAAGGATTCCAAACAAAGCTATTCCTGTACAAAAGGGACTCAGATGAAACAAAATTTACCCAATACACCTCCCCTTTAATTACATCTGCTACATTGTTTGCTACAAATAGATCAATAGTTCGAGCACCCAATAAAATTTTAGTTCAACGAAATTAACGAAAATGAGCCACAGCAGAACATGTCTTTTTTCCATGGTATGAAAGACTAAATTGGTATGAAGTCCTGCCAGTAGGGTGAATATACTGCGGGTATGAACTGCTTTGGTAATTACAGCTTTGCCGTAAGAAGAAACAAAAGACTCATAGATGTTATTTTCTGCGCAGACGTTGGTTTTGGATGATGTCACATAGACAGAACAAAGCGTAACATTGACTCAAATCCTTGTTTGTGGCGTGTTCGTTACATTTTGCTGTTTATATTAAGTCTTATTTCGAAAATAAATATACTCTTCTCAATTGTAAATAGAAGAGAAACGGTTGGTTCTTGGCGGTGCGTAGGAGGTACACTCGAAGCTGGCCCCGACTGACGGTTATTGTTATTGAATGCTGATAGCTAGTCTGGACAGTTGGTTTCTTGTGGAAATCTATAGAAATTCCTTTACCCAACTGCGAATATTACAATGTTTTAAGTGTAATATACTATCGTAAAAATGATAATGTTATAAATATAATATTTTGTATCGATGAATGTGTGTTTGTTTGTTACACTTTCACGGTAAAACGGCTATACGAATGGTAGTAATAATACACTTTATTGAACACTTAAATATTACAGATAATAGTATTTATGATTGTACAGAGTGAAGTACAATTGGTGGCCTTATCGAATAGTGCAATTTCTTCCAGGAAACCCTTGCATGAAAAATGTGTGAAAAATATGAGGTCAACTACCTGGTACCAAATAAAAAAACTTAATAATAACGTAATAACATGCCACACATTTTTAATAATAAAAAAGATAATTATAAAGCAATGTATTAACCCTGAAAGTCATATAATTAAAAAAAATACAAAGAAATAGTATAAATATGTATATAAAGTACATTTAGCAAATTAGCCAGGAAAAAAACTACGTGCTAAAGTCAAAGTAATCATAGTGTTAGATAATACTCCTTCACTCCCTTCTTAAATATCGGCAAAGACTGTACGCATGAGGTTGTTAGGGGAATGTATTCGACAAACGAACAGCATATAGAACTAATTACTAAAAAATATAAATTGTAGTGTAAAATCAAACAAATGCTAATTTTTTCTTAGAAGAACACTAATCCTTTGGGTCAAAATATGGTTTTTTTCACCAACGGCTGACTTGCTTTGTTTTGCAGTAATCAAGTCTCTAAGAATGAAATATCATCATCACATCAGCCACCAGAAGTGCACTGTAGACTCGCTAAGAACGGGGGAATTTTGCCCATGCTGGGCAAGCGTGTTGGTAACCGCTCAGAGTATGTTTCGCGATGTGGATGTTCTGCCCATCCCCGCACAGTGCATTTGAGCTTCACTATTCTGGATGGATATACTATCATGTGTCAGTTCTGTTATCTTGGTTGCTTCTTATGACACCTGGTACAGGGGGAGGTACTATTCTCCTCTGCTGGTACCAAACAGCAATGAAATATATAAAATGTTTATCTCGAAAATAAAACAAATCGAATGACTATTAACAAAATATAAAATAATTATAGATATAAACATGATATAATCAAATCTTGATGAGAGTCAATAAAATAATATTTGACATTTACACGAGGAACACGGAAAAGTTGAAAAACGAAAATAAAAAGGCAATTACAGAAGTTCTTACCCAATTATGACAAAGACAATGTTTGGACCAATAACGTATTAGTAATTGCTGTGGTTCACATCAATTATATTATTGTATTTATTTTCTTGCGAAAACTGAAGAAAAATATCAACGAAACATGTATTTTGTTATTGGACATTATCATCCTCATATTGATGCTAGGTATAAGCATTAACAAGGACATTATTTAATTCATGCATTCAACTACTTTCTTAGCCGTTGGTTTATTCATTAAAACACCCATCGAAAATTTGCCCGTAATTGTCACGCGATGGGCAGACTTGGTGGCAAACGCAGAGCGTATCTTCGCAATGAAATGCCTTTCACACCCTGTTGCATTTGAGACACGCTATCTCGGATGTATTAAACGGCATCTGTCGGTTCCGGTACCTCAGTCGCCTCTTACGACACCTAATATACCGGTAGGTACTATTCCATTCTGTTGATACCCCACTAAGCAAATATCACATGGATGTCACTAGCACGTAAACAATTTTGTAACTAGAAGATATTATGTTATATTGCCTAACTCTTTACACTTAAATACTACAATGCGAATACTGCTGTTTGGCAGTCGAAATAGGTGAGAGTAATAGAATAATAGAGAGTAGTCTTATTATAGATATATAGAGAGTACTTGATTTATATAATTACGTTCTGTTGCAAACATACCATATATCGCATTGCTGATTAATTAATTCTCATATTTATTGTTATTCCCAGTAAATTTTCATGAAGAATGCATTATTATGAGGTTAAGGTAAATCGAGTCAAGGACATGGGGACTGTTTTCAAACCTTCTGCTCTCCATCTCCTGCTGAAAACTTTTGAAGTCAAATCAATATTGGGTTACGTAATAATGGAACTATTCATTTTTTTAATACACACATAAACATTTTTGTCTGAGTTCGCATTCTAATCCTAAATGAATTCAAAATTTATCAAGTTAAAAAAGTCGTTAAATATTTTTATTATAAGTTGTAACGTTAAACTATATTAACTAGGTTTGTGTCTTTGTTATATATACATAAAACAATTGGGCCCATCAAAACTGCGGCAGAAGTTAAACATAACACTCATTCAGTTCGTTTAAATTCATTTGTGTGTTCTAAGTATCGTAATATAAAAATTAACGGCTACAGCTATAGATTATAATCGTTATAATGATATTAACAGACTCTGAGATCGAAAGATTAAGGACGAGTGTGTTCTATCAATTAACCTAAATTACTATTACTGAGCCATTGCTATGCTCAATCTCAGATTCCTAATTATCTTTATTTAAATAGATCTACCACTTATACTTATTATAAAATCGTCAAAAGTTATAATACAATTTTAATTTAAATAAGTTTTAATACAATTTAGTATATTTGTGATGTGTTGGATGGACCGCAGTAAGCTAACCTTGATTAGAAAGCAACAAAACTAACGCTTATTTTTGATAAAATATGTCTATATACATGTATATATACATATATATATATATATATATATATATAAAATGAGAAGGTTGCTGACAGCTTGACTGATAAATCGATGCAGTGTCTAAAATATAAAATAAAAATCTAGTTTCTAATCCTTATTGGGTTAGAAATTTGAAATTTTGCACAGGTGTTCTCTTTTTACAACATAGGGGAGCTACTAATAAAGGATTTTTGAAAGTTCCTAAGGAGTAAACATATTCGAATAAAATTTATCTTCTTGAAATTTATATGTCTTCATTTAAGTCATGAAATAGGTGTAAAATATTTTTATTGAAAATAATCCCTTAAGAGGTTAATAAGAAATTCAAAGTTAGTATAAAATTTCTACAGCTTAACGCAGGTGAAATTGCGGGGCGAGTCCATGTATATTACATTTTTTAGTATCACTGATATTTCTTCCTTCCTTCCGCTACGCATGTCCCAGGTCACGCGATCTCGACCTCGGTCAAAGTCCGGAACTTTGCGAAGTTTTGTGATTTAAAACCGAAACATGTGCTGACAAGACGCCGAGGCAGCTTGTAAAAATCTTACTTACTTGGTATCTCTGCAGCCTTCGACACGATTTATTTTTTAGGTAAAATACAGGCAAATAAAATTCAAGCAAATTATGAAAAACAAGATGTCAATCGAAATTAAATATAGTCAATGACTCATATTACATTTTGTCATTAAAGTAGGCTTTGGTTGAATAGTACCTACATTTTACTAATCAGCAAATTTAAAATATATCGATAACAAAAGATCATTTTTAAAAAAATTAAAGCAACATTAAAGTTTACTTTTGTTGGCATTCAGTAACTATTACATTTTTTATGGGTAATATATGCCTATGTTAATACTATAACTTTTATAATGCTTGTAAATATGTATACGTATATGTGTGTACTTGAATATATGCCTATGTTAATACTTTTGTAATGCTTGTAAATATGTTTACGTATATGTGTGTACTTTGGGAGGCCTATGTTATTTGGGGAGGCCTATGTCCAGCAGTAGATGTTTTATGGCTGATATGATGATGATGATATGTGTGTATGTAGATGTGAGTATTGCTCATATAATGCGCGCTGAATATACTCAGCAGATTTAAATCGGTTTCGAACGTTCTTTCTTGTATAAAAAGTTTAATTAGGAATAATGTAATGTTGTAATTTTATACACGCATTATTTTTTAACTCAAATTACAGCTATATGTTTTTGTTGCATTAATATTGTTAATTTAGGAATAACGAATCTGGCCCACTGAATATCTAGGTTCTATTAATTGTATATTCATAATTTTATTATAAGTTAAGTATTGTAATTCTTTTCAATAAAATAATATGTTGCGATTAAATATTACATTTGTTAATAATTACTAGAAAATTATCAACTCGTCTCAGGTTTCAGGCAAGACCAAGTTGATATTTTACTAGTAAATATTATTTAAAAAATAATAATAATCAAATTTTCAAAGCATAAAGCCTCTAATGTAATTTTAAATGTATTAATTTTTTAATATCTTTGGACAATCTTTTACATATTTTAATCACCATACAATAGGAATAATTTGAATAAATTATATGAGTCTTCGTGATTGCAAACGTAATTTGTCATCCTGTCCTCCGTGAAAATATCGCTGTGCTTACTCGCATCGTATGTATACTAACTAGTAGTGCACATAGCACTTTTGATTTTATTTTACTGAATATATCATCGGCGTCATCATAGCAGCTGCAATACATACACTGCTGGACCTCCATCCCAAGAAATAAAATGAAATTTGACACAGTTAATAGAAATAAGTGTATAAAGCTATCATGCATTTAATGAAGAATAATAAACATTATATACTTTTGTGTTGAAAGACATATAAGAAACTTAATTAACTTTACGAGAAGGTCTTCCGATTTCTATTTAATTCCGCGACCGGCTAGATCTGCTAGAATTATAACCTGATGCTTGGGTCTTGGTGAATGCAATTCATTACTAATGCCATCTGTTGACTGAATGCATAAGTTTCTATATCTGCTTTTCTACTGGTAATACTGTATATTGTATTTACAATATAGAGATAAAAAATAAAGTACAACCTCAAAAAATTGTTTTAAGATCAAAATTTGACCACCAGTGCTTATAAATGGACACAAAGATTAATCTCAGATACTCTAAACTATACTCGAGCACTGAGATCTAGGTAAGAAGAATAGATTTTAAAGCAAGCAGAAAATATTAATTATTCTATGAAACGTCTAAGCGTTTAATTTAAATTATCCGTTTTCCAAGTAAGTCTGATAAGGCAAATTTACATTGTAAAGGGAATTAATAAAACATAATCTTGAAGGGCCCTATATAAGGGTTGTCGGTACGATGCCCATCCAAGACAAATATTTAAATGATTAACTCTTGTGTTAGTTCTGTATCTAAATATGTGTATTTTAAATATTATATTTAATTCCTCTTTTGTCTGATATCTATGACACGATGTCATTGGTGATCACATCGTGTCTTCGTCCGCGTGGAAAAGTTTCTTTGGATACCACAATTGTTTACCTTAAATAAAATAAACTTCTAATATCATATTTGTTTAATATAATTTTGTTAGGTATATTTTTTTTTACCGAATCAACAGCTAAAAAAACAAGTTTCTAGCTTTAAAAATAGTGATACTACCTTCCAATTTTTTATCTTCCTTTTTACCCCTTATAACTCTTAATTCGAATTATAAAGTAGCTCATATTCTTTCTCAGAATCTAGACTTTTGGCGTGTTGGCTTATCAGATAGATACTCAGTTACTTTCGCATTTGTCGCACAGCTGTCGACGTATACCACTTTTTATTTGAACATTTTTATCTGTAGCGTGTGATTTTGGAAATAAATGGAAAATTTTAATGTTGATTTCGATTAAATATAATATTATTAATTTTAGTAAGGATTACGCTTAGCACCCTTCACACTTGGAACACATCAATACAAACTCTGCTAAATAGCGTATGAAGTGATTTCTTTTTATTGTTTTATTTCTTATATAGCAATTACTTCATATATTTTAGTTAAGATAGTGTTTCTATGTCTCCGTTGTTGCTAAATCGGTATTAATTTGGGTATTTATTAATTATTACGTATAATATTTAGTATGATTATAAGTATAAAATTATTATAGTTCAGATGGTAGTGATGCTTAGTTGTGTGCTGAAGTTCGTAAGTTTGTTAAGTATTTATACGATTAATATTTGTGTTTTTATATGTCTTGGTCTTCGTTTAGACCCATTAACACTCTGTTGGACGTAGACCTCCCCAGGAAAGTGGGTATGTTGCCTATAATTGCCAAGCTTGGCAAGCATGTTAGCAATCGCAGAGCGCAGCTTTTGCGACGGGGAAGCTGCTGCCCATCCCCGCCCTGTACATTTGATTTAACTTTTTTGCATGGATATATTGTTATCTGTCGGTTCTGGTACCTTAGTCGCCTCTTACGATAACTTACAGGTGGAGCTACTATTCTACTTTACCGGTACCTCGCGGCTTTATGTGTCTAAGTGTAATTTATATGTATCAAAATATAATATTCCTCTGTTGTCTCATATCCGAACGCAGGTGCTTTAAGCTACTTATCTTGGAGTCAAACCAACGTATGAGATGTCGTGTAAGGAAGACTATTTATTATATTATCTATAGTCTTTTAGATATAGCTATATTTTAACTTTCATTTTAGAATATCCTTCATAATTAAACCTTTGCTAACATCATAAACCTCCCTAAGATAGGGGTAATTGTGACCATAATTGCCGCGCTGGGCAAGCGTGTGGGCAATCGCAGAGAGCAGCTTTCGCGACGAAGATGCTGCTTCCCATCCTCACCCTGCGCATTTGAGTTGCATTGTTTCGGATGGAAATACCGCTTTCTACGGTTCTAGTTCTTTAGTCGCCTTTTAAGGCATCTGGTACGGGGGGGGGGGGGTGGTACTATTCTACTCTGAATGCATAATAACATAATACCAATACGTTCCTATATTTTCATCTGTCATTCTAATCGTGTTTAATTAATATATTTTTTTATTAGACTAGGATGACAAACAAGCATACAGTCCACGTGATAGTAAGCGTTAATGCGGCCTATACACGCTTACCACACGGATATTACTAGCGCGTTGTCGTCCTTGTGACTTGTAGATATGTCACATTACCCAGTTATTTTACTACCTTTCTCGGCCATCAAACCGGAACACAGCAATGCGAACACTGCTTTTTGCGGTAGAAATAGGTGAGATTGAGGTACAAATGCTGAAGACCTTTGTATGAGGTACCTCATGTAGGTAATATTCTCGAGCAATAATCTAATCAGTTGCTTATAATCAAATAACATAACAGTGATAAATGTAACTTTCCGGTGTATAAAGCCGTTAGCCCTTAACTTTAGGGCTGCAATGATAATGTTATATAACCCTCCCCTCGTAAAATAAGAGATATGTGTCGGTAATTTATTTTATGCACCATAAACATCCAGAGATAAACAATAAACTGATATAGCGAAAAATGTTTGTATAATAAAATGTTTTTGGACACTATATCAATTTTATGGCGTATTCAAATTCACTTACGACCTATTGAAAACGCGGATCGCGTGGCTCGTGTTAGCTACTCTGATATCAGAGGGTAAGAAACGTTTGAAATCACTAAAACTAATTTCTAAACAGTATTTGGTTATTTATTTAATGATTGTTATTATTATTTATACATATATATAATTGATTTATTGGATTGTAATAATGAAAATACAAACATCAGATTGACCTCACTCCAAAAGAATTCATTCAAAGCACTTATTTTACGGACATCAGACGGCAATACTAATAATACTTTAATACTTATTAAACACCCAGACACGTAACAAACTCAAAAATTCATCATTCAAGTATTTGTCCTGGGGGGTGACCCATGGCGCACATGGTAGGATCATTACCATTTGCACCATCGAGCTCACCGGGTTGAGGAAGCAGATATGTATATGATCGAAGTATACTAAAATCGATAATCTCCACTCTGCTGGTATAGATGAGTGAGCTAGCGTATGTGTGACGTAATGTAGATTATATATACTTGGGACAGCATCTTTAGTGTTCAGTAATTTTTCAGAGATGTACAATAAATATTTTTTTCGTGTCTGGGTGTTAAATATGTATTTATGCAGTATTTTTGCTGTCCGATGTCCAATACATAAGTGTTTTATGAGATTTATCCCGTATTCAAGTCAATGCATAATATGATGTGTAATATGACTATATTCATTCAGCAGCGTTTAGTGGGCACTTCTTTTAGGACACAGGCTATCAAAATTGAAAACATGATTGTCCTAATAATGTTTTTAATTTCGAAAGTCTGTGTAATTGTACATGGTATTTGCCTTATGGTTTGCTTACATCTTCATATCGGCCATTGGAAGTCCACAGCTGAACATAGACCTCCACAGAAAGGGGGAATTTGCCCACTATTGCCTCGTTGGGCAAGCGTATTGGCAATATTACAGCGCAGCTTTTGCGAAGGAGACGCAGTTGTGGTAACCCACCCCTGCCCTGTGTATATGAGCTCAATATTTCGGATGGATTTACCACTATCTGTCGGTTCTAGTTCCTTAATTGTCTTTTACAGTATCCAGTACAAGGGGTGGTGGTGTTCTTCTCTACCGGTACCTCACGGCTTATTGCTTGTACAATACCTCATGTATTGTTTATATACTTTTTGATTAAGCCAGAATCCATCTCTTCTGTCCAATGCAGTTTTCAATAACTTAATATTCCCGTAAATCATTTAGCGCATTAGTCCTCAGTAATTTCCTCTCCGCCTTCCTTTTTGTCCACGGAGGAAAACTCCGAGAAAACCAAATTACATTTTAAATACTCCTCCCTGCGCTTATCTTGTTTGAGTAAACAATTTAACACTTAGCTTGTTTTTTTTTTTGAAAACAGACTTTGGACAGTCTAGAAGAAAGATTGAATAAGACAGCGTGCGATGCACAGAATTTTTTTTATATATAATTTGGCGGGCCCGCTGGTAGTGATCCTATCACGTGTGCCTAAGGGTTCAATCCCCACACAGAACAAAAATTTATATGATGATATTTATTATATATATGTAAAAATATGTATATAAGAAGTATTATTGTCAAAATAAAAAACAAAACTAAGTTTTAAAGAGGTAAAATATATGTATTTCTTTTAACTAGTAATTGCATCTATGTTATAAAATTTATAACAATAAGCAAATAAATATTGTAGACTCAAAATTCATTTACATTAAAACTTCTAGACTAGTGTAATCGAAAGTCAAAACAAAAATAAGTATCCAAGATGGCAGCTGAATTCGCCATTATAAGTTGCCATATTGTTAGATATAATTCGATATCGCGTATGTAGCATGAGCGTATAGGGTTCAAATTTCATCAATTATAAATTGACTTTGAGCTTTATTTACTGCAGCTATATACGCGCTTTTATATACATCTATTATAAACTCTATTATCAAATTGCTGATCAATGTCTTACTTCTGAGCCAACATTGATGCTGATGTAACAAACTGTTTTTTACAACAGTTTTCCTGTTCCATACAAAATGGCGGACAATAACGAACAAGTTCTTTCATAGTAAACTGTCCTATTGTGTATCCGTCTATACAAAATCCTGACCAAACATAATCGTTCCAAAGCAATTAAGCAGTGTAGTAGTCAATTCATTCTCTTGGACCTTTAAACTTTGGGATCAAGCTTATTTTTTATTGCACCAGGTCGTCAAACAAACATACAGTCCAAGTGATAGTAAGCGTCACTGTAGCCTATTTTTGATGCTCGCAATATCACAAGGACATCATCAACTGGGAGTTAACTTTAGCTGGGAGCAGAACAACTGGGAGCTTTTCGTAAAATAGCACAATATACACGCCACAAAATTAAAGTAACTTTGTATAATGCCTTGGTGAAATCACACTTTCAACTACCTTATCGAGATTTGTGGGATCAGCTGCGACCACAAACCTAAATCCATTGCAGAGATCTAAAATAAAATCATAAGACTTATTTCAATATCTCTTTCACACACCAACTATTCATATATATATAAAAAAACAAAATATTTTATCTATCTCAGTTATACAAATATTATATGTACATGCATCTTAGTAAAAAAAATTGTTACAAATTTTATCAAAAGTAATATAACTAAAATAAAATGCAACTATCAGCACCTGAAACTCACTATGAAAAGAAGACTGTTCTATTTGGTGGAGTACAACTATTCAATAAGATACCTAACATCATAAAAGAGTGTAAAAATATGTAAATATATTTAAAAGTAAATTAAAATTACGTTCAAAGTCGTGTACCGGCTAATTGTATATTTTTATTTGAACTATGATAATATCTCATTGTAAATACATTGTAATTTCGTATGAGAATATAAATCTTTTAACACAACTCGTTGCCAACCTTGTGACTTGTAAATATTTTTTCATAACTGTAATACAGCAATACGCACACTTCTTGGTGGTAGACATAAGTAAGAGTGAGGTATTAATGCAGGGTACCTCTGTATGAGTTCTACCTTAAGAAGAGTATACTTATGGAGTTCTAAAACAATACAATTGTAAGTACCGTCTGACATAACAGAACCGACAGATACAAGATTTAATAGGACCTAATATTGCGGCGTAAAGTAAAACATTATGTTTTAAATGTATTGTACAAAAAATAGGTTTACATTTTTAACTGCATTCAAAGCCTTAATTATACGCGCCCTGATGGCACAGATGGTAGTGATTCTGTCTTGTGCGTTGGTGTTCTTGGGTTCGATAACCACCTAGGACAAATATTTGAAGTAAAATATTACTTTTTCTGTGTACCGTGCGTTTAATATGTACTTATATTTGTGATTCCTCTGTCTAATGTCCAACTAGTGCTTTAAGCAACTCATCTCGGAGTCAGGTCAATGTATCCATAATTGCATTTTTGGGCGGTCCGACTTAAATATACCAATATTAAAAACTCTTATAGATTTAGAACCGTGAGGTACTGACAGAGTAGAATACAGTACCAAGTATTATAAACGTGACTAAGGCACCAAAAGCCATACAGTGCAGCTTAAATTGTATAGTGTAGGGATGGCAGCAGTATCTTGTACCTCAAACTTCCACCAGCTTTAACATTATTTCTATTCAAATGTTTCTTGTAAGAAATTGCATTTAGCGATAAGGCCGCTTTTTGTGCCTACTATTCTGTGTTGTTTTCATTGGTGTACAATAATGAGTATATTATTTTTATTATCATTATTATTTTCATCGTGAAAACTGCGCTCTGCTTTACACGCGAACTCTGTGCGGCAATTATAGGCAAAATTTCTAGGCCTATGTCCAGTATTTGAATTCCAATGGCTGATTTAATGATAATGAAATAAATAAAATACATCTAATCCTCAAGTAAGTGATGATCCCGATAACTCGATAATGCATAATTATAACATGAAGTAAAAGATCATTGAGACTCCTATTTCAAACAAGTCTGCCAGCACGAGCTCGGTCTTAAATCCAACTTATGTTTCGTTACGAGCCATCAGAAAATGTACTCGTAATTACTCAATTAACATATCATTTATGCACATACATTTTCTCTATTTTAATATCAACGTGTTACTACACCAATAAGGCTAGACTAAGATAGATCATGGCGGAATTAGTGTACCGTATATATGTGATTAATTTTATAAAGACACCGAGCTTCGGGATGATGGATTGTTATAGTTCATAATGTGTAATTATACGTTTATCGAGAAGCCTTTTAGGTAATTTAATAAAGAAGTGCTTCACTTAATTAATGATGTTTCTTATTTGTAATGATAATAATAATAAGAAATTTATGTAACAAGTTCTTATAACCTTATATATCTATAATAATAATAAATCTCTCTTATATAATAGAGCATGTGAGATGTTTTATAGCCGCAATATACCGGCAAATAGAATAGTGTGAGGTACTTCCAACTGCATCAGTTGTCGCTAGAGGCGGCTAAGGTACGAGAACCGACAGACATACCGCCATGTCAATACAGGATAGCGCAGCTCAAATTCACAGAGCGGGGTGGGCAGCTGTATCCGTCGCAAAAGGTGTGCTCTGCGATTACCAACACGCTTGCCAAGTGCGGCAATTATAGGCAAATAACCTTCTTTCTCGGAGAGGCCTATGTCCAGCAGTAGACTTTCAATAGCCGGTATGATGAAGATGATGTTATATATTTATATATATAACATCTCACATGCTATGACTCCGAGATAAGCCACTGAAAACACTTGTGTTACAAATATGAGAACAGTTAAAAACACTTAAATGTATCTTTAACACTCAGACAGAAAAAACTCTTAAATAAATGTCTGTCGTGGTTGAGGATTAAATTTACTTGACACTTAATGCAATAAATTGGCCTTACAATTATTTCTTAAAAAATATATACACTCATTTGCAAAAAAGGGCGGTTTTGATTTTAATTCTTCTTTTAAAAAAAATACGGTACCAAAATGATTTTAATCATTTGTACATGTTACCGGCCCGTTTTAAAAATGCCGTGGATTTCAACAGTACGTTCTAAATTAAAATTTTCGTTTGATACCCGTTTTTATAGAAAACCACTTTTTATCCTACATTTTTGGTGCGAAGTTCCAAAAGATAATATAGGTTTTATTACTTTTAGTAAATTTTTATGATTTTTTTTTATATTCCTACCTGTCAAAGCTTAATTTATTGCTATTTAGCTGTTTCAATAATGTTAGAGAAAGTGGTTAAAACTACGAAAATTATTGCACTGCTCGAAGAGGGCTGCAGACAACGCTTCGTGGCTCAGAGGCTAAGTGTGAGTCGCTCGACGGTTCAATGGACCTAGCAGCGGTATCAAGACACCGGTCCCGTCAAGAGAAGGCCTGGTTCTGGAAGAAAACCATGTACCCAATCACAGGATGATCGCTTTCTTGCGAGTCGCGCATTGAGAAATCGCAAGTCTTCGTATGTGGACCTTAAGAAAAACCTGGAAAAAGTAAGAAATGGGCATATTAGTCTATGGACGGTCAGAAGGAGGCTTCTCGCGGCCGATATACGCATTCATCACCCAGGCCGTGGCCATAAGTTACTCCGTGAGCACAGAGTTGCTAGGTTTAGGTTTGCTCGAAATTATGAGTCATGGACTCAAGAAGACTGGAAGAAGATATTGTTTTCCGATGAAGCCAGGATATCTCTGAACGGTGAAGATCGACATCAGCGAGTGCTACGAAGATGTTATGGGCATGGTATGTTTTGGCAGAAAAAATTCAATGGATCGTACAAAGTTAGTCTTCATTCAAAATTTAAATATATACTTCACATCCACACATGGTAAAAAATTAATATTTATTACATGAAAATAGTATATGGTTCAAACCCACTACTCGTGACGTACAAAATGGGCCCTAAAAACATGTTTAATAATATAAAACCACTATAGACTATATTTTTAACACCTTTTATTCATATTCGTCAACATCGTAACACAAAAAGGGATCAAAATATTTTGTTCGACAGTAAATCATGCCGCTAGCACCGATCGATCAACATGGGTATCAGAAATATGAAGCCCTTCTCCTTTCGCACCCTTAACAATTGCAGATGAAATCTTGCTTGGCCCCTTGTTTTTATACGGCATCCAAACTGAGTGATATCACCCTTAGTTTCTCCCTCAAATTGTAATTCAAGTGTGACTGATGGTATAGTTCACGGCGTTAAAATAAAAGGAGAATATATTCAAAATAATATTAGACATGATTAAGTTTATTTTCACTTTATCCCACCAACAAGTCTTCTAAATTTTTTGCATAAATATAGCTGAAAATACGAACAAGGATAAATCCCGAAAAAATGTACCACTCTCGTGGAATTTACGATAAAGAGCTGATTGCAATTTTATTATTGCTAAAATCAATAGATGGCGCTGATTGATTTTAGAATTCGCCTTCGGGAAAATCGAATCTAATATATTTTATTATTATTAAAAAATACATCCCAACTAAATTGTATCATAAACTAAAGTAAGCTTGTTTTCTTACCTCTTCACGCCTTATCGAGTCAACCTATTCTTGTATAATATTACATACATATTATTGTTAAGCCTTGGACAAACCAACAGTCAAGAAGTCATCATGAAGGTTCATTTGGATAACGAAAAATGTATAGGATCATCAAGTTTCACATGAAAAACACATCAGTCAGTAGAAGTCCACTGCTGGAGACAAGCCTTCACAAGAAAGAGAGACTTGCCGATAATCGCCGCACAGTACAAGCGAGTTGGCAATCGCAGAGCGCAGCTTTTGCGACGGGGATGCTGCTGCCCATCCCCGCCCTGTGCATTTGATCTACACTGGTACTTAGGTCGCCTCGTACAGGGTGATACTATTCAACTCTGCTGGCACCCCACGGCTATGCCCGGAAATATGTGATAATAAATTCACACACCATCACAAATTTTGACTGATAGACACTCTGATATAAGAATCTGACAATAAAGGAATTACGAAAACAAAATAAAAATACATTTAAACTTTGATATATGAATGTTTGTCGTAGGCGGGGATCGCAACCACAACCTTTAGGGTGTAAGAAGGACACCGATTACACCATTAGTGCTTGTCTATATCTGTTCTGTTAACCTAACCGATAACTATTGATTTTGATAAAATTTAACATCCATGTCACTGAGATTTAGTAACATTTTTGTTATACACAACTTCGTCCGAATGGCCTTAATTATACGCCTCTAGAAATTTTATTGTCCTGAGATAAAATAATCTAAGTCATACCTAGAGGTTCAGCTATTAGCTGGTCGAATTCTATCAAGATAAGTTCTACCGGTAAGCCAAGTAAGCGTAACGTACAGACCAGACATTCAGAATAACCATTGTAATAATGGATAAATATTTCTAAAGTATTTTTTTCTTTGCTACCCTTTAAAAACGCAAAAAAGCCGAAATACATTATGCTCGAAATTGTATTAGCAAACACAAACGTAGTTTTATTATTACATAAATAAATCGGACACTTAAATTAGGCTTGAAAAGTTCTGGCTTTTAGACGAAGCGCTTAAAGAGTTTTGTTATAATAAATCTTGTTAGGTTTTATCTCTTTTATGTCATCAATCTAGAAATAACGTAATAAAAAGTTAAAACAAATAGCCTTAGTTGGAATGAAATATGTTTTTATTTTCTTTATACAGTTCATAACTTTTAATGAAATATAAATATTATGACGCCTAAGAATAAATTGATCATCACCATTATATCAGCTATAGCAATAAGGTTGCATTTGGCCTGCATCTAGATTGATCCAACAGGCTATCTGCTATTAGTTTAGCATGCTAAAAATCCTGCCCCCTACAGCTTGAACTTGCTAATTTGCCGGGCTATGTAGTTTTGGTTTATTTACAGATCTCGCAAAGGCACACCAAGCATTGTCCTCTCCATAGCTCATACGGCTATTATGACTAGACTAGACTAACAAGACCTGAGGTATATGATAACTTTTATAACTCTCATATGTGTCTTACTAACCATCATATGTATTATAGCTAAAAGTACACATCAATTTTATTAAATCATTACATTAAGAAGCGACTGAGGAAACGGAGCCGACAGATGGCAGTATATCTATCCGAAACAGCTTAAAACTCATATGAACAGAGTAAGAATGGACAGCAGCATCCCCGTAGCGAAGCTACGCTCAGTGATTATAGCTAGGGTGAAATTCCCCCTTTTATGAAATGAATATGTCCAACAGTATATATACTGACGACGACATCTTCCGCTACTTTTTAAGGCCCTACTTCAAAAGGAGCGGCCTTCCTAAAGTCTCATCAGGTGGTGGATCCACCGCAGAATGGTGGATTATAATGACTGCAAATTCATCAGATACCTACGGTTTAACGTGTTGATTAGGTATAGTAGAAATGTTGATATGGTTGATAAGTATTCTCAAATTGTATATCTCTCCTCGCCTCTTTCTCATTTCTCTCTTCCAAAAGAACCCCCCTCCCCCCTGAAAATAACAAATACAATCAAAAAATGCGAAATCAATCTAACTATTTACGCATGATGCAGTGAACAAAGCAAATTGGGATTTATGTATTTAATAGTTCTTGTTCTAGTTCGACCCCTCTATTTATAAACATGCTAATTAACAAGCGTGAAAGTAAATTAAATAGAAATTACGGATATGAGGCAACAAATAAATTATTATTAAAGCGTAGTTACTACTTTAGTACCTAGTCGCGGAACAAACATGAATATTCATCAGACAAATGTTTGTCCTGGGGCGATCGAACCAATCGCCTTTGGTGCATAAAACAGGGGAAACGGCGCATAGAGCGCGCCAAATTGAATTAAATTTATTTAAAAAAAAAAACATGTACCAGTCGTTGTCCATTTTTGGGCGTCAGCGACTTTGCCTTTTGTTGCCTGTTTGGCGGGCGTAGTAACAAAAATCCCTTAAACTATGCTGTTTCAGATAGCTTTGTTGCCACATCCACTATATAATACCACAGTGGCTTCTTAAGACATTTGGTTTAAAGGTTACTTCTATTTTGCTGACGCACTACAATAGCAAAAAAATATGTATAGTTTTAAAATGAAGACATAAAATTATTTCCTATATAGACCTGACTAAATTATCATCATATCAGCCATTGGAAGTCCACTAACATAGGCCTCTCTAATAAAGGGGTAAATTTGCCCATAATTGCTGAGCTGGGCAAGCGTGTTGGCAATCGCAGAGCGCAGCTTACGCGACGTGGATGCTGCTGCCCATCCATTGCATTTGAGTTACACTGTCTTGGATGGATATACCGCCATCTCTTTGCTCTGGTACTTCAGTCGCTTGTTACGACACATGGTACAAGGAGGTACTATTCTACTTTGCCGGTACATCACGGCTAAGAAACTATTTTCCTAATGCCCTTCTGAATCATTATCCAGGAGCTCAAATGGTAGCGGTGGCATAGTTCCCCTTAGCAAAGTTATTCGTTTCATTGTCCTGCTTAGAGAAGTTTCAAGAAGTTGTTTGAATCTATTTGCTGGGGGTATATTTTAATATTAGAATTATCACGTGATGCTTGTAGATGGTCAAGCTTATTAACTTATATTGTGATATTATCATCCTACCAGCCATTGGAAGTCCACAGCTGGACATAACCCTCCCCAAGAAAAGGGGAATTTTGCCCATAATTGCCGCGCTGGGCAAGCTTGGTGGCAATCGCAGAGTGCATGTTCCGTGACGGGAATACTGCTGCCCATTCCAGCTTGGTAAAATTTTATCTATACCGCTCTGGGTAGATAAGACGCCATGGAATGGGCAGCAGCATATCCATTGCTTTGCCACGGGCAATTGCCAGGAAATTGCCACGGGCAAATTCCCTCTTTTTTGAGAGGCCTATATCCAACAGTGAACGTTTTACGGCTGCTGCTAAACTTAGGCAGCTTAATGTGTACAAGCGTTATATGATAATCGTTTCTTTATTCTTAATAATAAAATATGTATTAATAATTTATATTATTAAGAAATTATTTATATATTTTATATTTATATTATTATTAAATAATTGTATTAAGAAATTAATGCGTGAATGTTGGAAATAGAGGAATATATAATATGTACACAGATTAACATAAAATCTTAGTTTGGTCTATCATCTACTCACTTATTACGTCTACACGAGTATACTAGTACCGAAGGAAGCGTTCAAAGTGAACAGAACAAAGCGAAGCTCGCTAAACTATCCTTAACTCAAACTATTAGGAACCGCACACGGAAGTTGGAATTTTAGGAAATACCTAAAGTACAACCAGTTACATCTGGCTACGATATTACGGACATGACATAATGCTTGGAAAATTCTTCTGGCTAATAATAATAATTAAGAGAAAAATTTCCGTCACAAATTAACCCATCGTCTCAACTATCTGTATCTTTGAAGGTAATTGTGGCAGACTGAAAGAATTATAATAAAAAAAATCTATGACTGAGACCATCTACAGATGGCATGGATATAATTGAACTGAATGGAGAATGAATATTGGAGATCGTGTTATTTCAAGCGAATTGTACATCCAAAGAAAATATGTGACAACAAAAGAAAACATACAAAGAAAAGTGTGGCCTTATTTATATATTTATTTCAACCGAAGCTTTATCATCATCATCATTACGGCTTTTGGAAGTCAACAGCTGGATGTAGATCTCCCCAAGAAAGAAGAAAATTTAACCCATAATTGCTGTGTTTGGCAAGCGTGTTGGTAATCACAAAGCGCAGAATATACCGCCATCTGTCGGCTCGGGTACCTTTGACGTCTCTTACGACTCCTGGTTCAGAGGTACTTTTATACTCTGCCGGTACCTCAATGGTTGTCTATAGTTTTACATTCGACCAAACTAGTGGTCTTATTTATTAGCAAAACGAAATTTAACAAATTTATCAATTACCCACTAAATAACAACTTCAAAACTATATAACTTATAGAAGACAAAGGTAAATGAAAAATCAAAGAGATGTTATTATTTTTATATGAAATATATTAAAATACATAGTATTTTATGATCATACTCTTTTTATCAATGATGACTAGGTCAAAATATCAAGCAAATAAAGCAGTTACCGAGTTTTACTTACAAATAACATGATATTGTGTTGTTTGCTTCCTTCACATTACACGAAATTGTCCCTAACAATTACGGCCCTCAACAAAACGGGCTTTTTCATCCTTGTTTACAAGTGGCTTACTTTATACAACCAAGAAGAGAGATAGGGGAAAAGGAGAATTGATACGGCTCTATATTATGTAAATTTCGTCTCAGTCTGTCCTATACAAGGGTAAACAACCCAAAACAAAACAAATTGAATCTAAAAACAAAACCGAGATATCTTGTGACATGTCAACAATCATCAAAGTTCGGTAGGATAGGTTTATTTCATCGTTTTATAGGAGTTTCTTATGTTTATGATCAGCTTCCCGGGATTTTGAAAGGGAGCATTTTGGACTTTATTACGACGGTTGCAAAGTTCTATTTGCAATCAGACGTATGAATTTAACTATTAATACAAAGTAACGCGATACTTTTTATGAAATATGTATTCCGTCATTTGGTGGACCTACTAGGCATAATGCTTCATGCTTAGTAGGTACGAATAGCTTTTAATAACTTAGAAAATTTTGAGCAAATTCTTTAAGCAAGTAATGTTAATGATTAATTTGAAAGAAATCTGAAAAAATAACCAATAACTGGCTATACTTGTGATATTACGAGCGCCTATAGGTTGTTTGTTGACTTGGTCTAATAAAAAAAGCCACACAACACACTAAACACTGTAGTGGTAGAAACAGATAAAAACGAGTTACCAATATTGATCTTCGTATATAGGTAACATGTGAAAAAAAGGAATTTAGAAGAAACATGTAAACACCACAATTATAATTATTATTATCGCTGCTAAAAATATTTTTCCTAACAAATAAAAAACATCTTTGAAACATTTGCTAACGAAATTAATTCTCAAATCGCAATTTAGACAAAAAATAAATAATATACGAAAGATAGAAACACAATTTAGGCAACAATAGAAATAAGCCAAATGTTTTCGTGGAAGCGCTTCGTAACGTACGTACCTCAAAAATTCCGCCCCCGGTGGTTCGGAAAGGAATTTTTATTATCAATATTATAGTGCGGCGCGATGTTTATGTGGTTCTTTTATTTATAGTTTTCTGTATAGGGTGTGCGAGAAACAACTTTTGGCTTTCGCTTTAATGGGAGACGTTTATGGAGATTAAATTTTGTTTATGCTCGCGGTTACAGTTTCCGGGGCGATCAATAAAATCTAACTTAATAAATGCAACGATAACAGAGGTCCTTTCACAAAATTTGCGTTGTATTTCCAAATTTTTGGGATACGATTGTGATAAATCACTTATGAAAAGTTTCACAGCCGTCGGTGTTTATGGCTTTTTGGTGATTAGATATTTTGATTTGATAATAATAAAGAACTTTTCTTTTTAAACAATAATAATAAGAAAAAATTATGATGACAAGATGCACAAATGTTCTGATTAAAGCTGCAAGAGAGAAGATCAAGATTGGTCGTATTGTAAATCACTTGGAAGACCTAGGTTTAGCACTGTATGTCCTACAGCTGCTATGGTGATAATGATGAATATAGTGCAGTACAATGAATAGCCTTATCGCATAGAGCGATTTCATCATAGAACAAGACAGAGGAATTGATAACACTATTATGCTAGACTGGACTATATTTATAATTACTATTATTGTTTGTGTATACTGTATATACACAGTATAGCTTCATATTCTGTGTATTAATGTAATGTGTGCGTAAATAATGTGTTGTATTAACAAACCTTGTATTACATTAGACCATACACACACATCCACATCTACATGCACACAACAGAGCATAGGTGTCTATAAGAACAAGCTAGACCTAGTTTAGGTACCTAAGTATCAAAATGTATTTTAGTATAAGTTTCCTTTTGTCGTTGAATAAAGTTATTATTATTATTATTCAGGCATCTTTAGATGAAAAAGAAATACAACTTATAGTCAGGCAGTTTGAGGTATCTGATAATTGAACTAAGCCATAAACGTTAATATGCAGATGATATATTGGATATCATCCACACAATCACTCTTTTTAACATTGGGTAATATGAGGTATAATAGTACAGAATACTCAGGCGCATTAAATTCTTTAACAATCAGGCTCGCGGTTTATTTTTAATTTACAAGTAAAAACAAAACTCCGCAAATGTATTACCTTAAAAAAGAAGGTTGTAGAGTTGTTGTAGTGTCTACTTAAAATCTTAATAAAATAACCATACTTAAAGATATCAGAATATACATGTCTAAACAGATACTTGTCCAAGATTTCCAGTAACTGTCGAGACAAGAACAAATGACGTTTAGTACAAATGGAGGTACTAATTATCAAGTATGTAAATATATATGGCATTTACACGATTCATCGTATTCTAATATATAATTTACTTAAAAGTGCCACACAATAAATCCACTCCATACACACGAAATTATTCAAATGAAGATTTTTACAAACCTAATCCCATTAATCTTACCCTTTTAGATCTGAATATCAACATTTTCGACATCAAACCGACAAAATCTTTCATGCAAGTAAATCTCACTAGAACGATTAGAGACCCAACAGCAACTCTTCCGTAAGAAAGGTAAAAGCATCCCTTATATTTTTTTCAAGCCCCCTTTGGCTAGCATTTCATTCCAAAGGGTCGGGCACGTTCTAGATTTCCTAATACATTATTAAATTCCAACATTCTCAATAGTAAACCGATAAAATTGATGCGAATTTAATACACTTCTTGTTCTGATGATAAGTGGGATTTTCCTTAATATTTTTTCGTAAAACCAGACGAAGTAATGTACTAGTAAATCATTTCTTCTTTAAGTACCAAACAATTCATATTTCTTAGGCATTAAAATATCTTAACAATGTCTTAAGAATAATGAGACTAGCTCGAAATTTTTCCAAATCCTGGTGGAGAGGATTTTTTTACTGAAATTCGGGATATACGAGACTCTATGTAAATATTAGCAAATGATTCTGTTTTAGATACACGCACAAGCTCATATTGAATTTATTATTCCTTCTTGTTTATCTTCATATTTATATCATCATTATTATAGCAGCTGTAGAATTTCTACTATTAGACATATACGTCCCCACAGAAAGGGTAGAAAAGTATTTTCTCCTGTATCGTAAGGTCCTCATCATTCTCTAGCTATTTTGACACGTCTTGAAGTCTTTTATTTTGTATTAAGTTTAAAAGAAAATTATCAGTAGGTATATCTGAACTATAAATATATTATTTTTTGCATTTACGCGCTTAGCAGTATCGATTCAAATATCTTTAACGGTTCCAAATAGCGATTCTTTAATAATTAAATATAACTTCAAATATCATGACATATCATTAGCCATAGGGTACCGGCAGAGTAGAATAGTACCACTCCCTATACCAGGTGTGGTAAGAGGTGACTAAGGTACCGAGCGGACAGTGCATTTCAGGTGGGCAGCAGCTTCCCCCTCGCGAAGCTACACTCTGCGATAGCCAACACGCTTGCCCTTCGCGGCAGTTATGGGCACAATGGCTTTATAATTTTAAAGCTTCCACGTAGGCAATATTTTTTAAAGATTTGTGTAATATATAACAATAAACGTCTGCGACCTTTACGTCTCCCAAGTTTTGCCAGCAAATCTGATTTTCATCGTGTTATGCTTGAGACTCTCATAAGATTAATTGTTATTTCAAGTATATCTATAAATAAAAATAAATTTGAAGTGTCTATCTGTTATATCAAAATAACTGCTTTTTAGAATAGCCATATAAGGGAATGTACTTATAACAAAAATAAGCTTTTTATCTGTTTATTTAAGGTAAACTTCAAAACCGATGAGGAATTTCGCTGATAGATAGCTCATGTTATAAGGAGTTACTTAAACTACATTTGTTTTAAATCTTAACATAAAAAGAGCTTATTTGCTATGCAACAATACAAAGATCTAATCTTTTACGAAAACAAAGTCTTTAAAGTTATAATACTTAAGAAAATTATGAGCATATGAACTGTGTCTTTCCCGTTAAACATTTCAAGCAAGTCAGCCGAACGTAAAACTTTCAAAGTTACGCCGTAGACGGCACTAACAGTTCCAGAGTTTTAAACACTTGCATTCTTCGCTAGAATTATTGCATAATTCACACTTGTTATAACACTAGCAGTGATATTGTTACGTTTTTCTATTGGTGGTTGATTTCTTCTCTCTCTGCATTTGTCGGACGATTACGAGTTGTGTATCTTGATTGATCATTTCAATTGTAATTTTACAGATAAATATATGCATCAGGCGAGACATATAGCAACCGTGAATAAAAAGTTTGCAATACGGTGTCATTAAAACCAATATCAATATTTATGATATATAATCAAAAAAATCTCAATTTGACATTAAGTTTTTAATAATACAGTTGTAACAAATTCTCGAATGCATTCTTTGAATTGCAACAATTCCTATAAATTATAATATTTTTTTTGTTGGAACTAGCCCAGAGATAGTAAGCGTCACAGCAGCCTAAAAATGCGCGTTATATCACAAGGACTAGCGCATTTGCCAACCTTATGACCTGAAGATATTATGTAAAATTATACAGTTATTTGAATGATTTTCTTACCCTTCAAACCCAGCAGTGTAAACTATTTGGCGGCAGGGGAGAGAATAAGTAGCAATGCAGAAGACATTTTTGTTGTTTATTTAAATCTTAGTTAGTTAGTTACCTATAATATAGTCTATATTTAATTCAAGACGGCATTAATAATTATAGAGTTTAGAAAACTTGCACTACCATTATAGTACCTTTAGAGTATCTACCGATGAGCTCATGTTTCCCCGAGAAATTCAAAATTTGCCCGTAATTATCGCACTGGGCTGGCTATACTCATACGCCTCCCCAATAGATTCCAAATAAGATCGGTTGTATATAGCCTGCGTGCAGTGCGTTTTTGTAGTTCTTGTAATCTGTGGTCAGCCTTTCAATCATTATATACTTTTGAACAAAGCTTATAAATATCTTGTACCTGAACGCTTTTTAATTAAATTAAGTTACTTTTAGCTGTTAATAAATTTAGTTAGATATTAAAAGCAATATATTTTAAAGTTGAGGGAGGCCGTCTATATAAAGGCGTATAAAGGACGTCCGCAATGGCTCATTCTTATTTTTATCGCCAAACAGAAATGTGTATGTGTGTATGTGTGTACGGTGTAAAGAGTGAGAGAGGCTATGAAATTGCCGGGTAATGTGACAATATTTTTAAGTCACAAAGTCGACGAGGCACCTGTGATACCCTAGTAATAATACAAGCGTCAATAGGTTGCGGTGAAGCTTACTAATACGCGGGTCATTAGCCTAAAACATACTCAATTAAGTTTCTATGTTAGTTCCTTAAAAAAGTAACGATCATTTCATGATGATTGGCATATTTTCCGTACAATCAAAACATAATAAGCTACCGGCACTATCACCTGTATCTATACTGAGTCAACTGAACGTAAAACTTCCAAAGTTGCTCCATAGACGGCACTAGCAGTTCCAGAGTTCCGAACACTTGCATTCTCCGTTTGAATTATTGCATAATGCACACTTGCTATAAAACCGGCTATCGGATTGCTCGCTGTTTTATTGGCGGCTGTAAAACGTTTTCGACTTATATTACACTGAATTGCTTTGGACTATTGTTTAGAACTCGATTTTGTTTTATAACACGATTTTTCTTCGTATTTGCGATGACGTATTTTATTGGCTTTGCTCTAGTGAAGCAAATTTCAAATAAAATAAATGAAATCATTTGTTTGTTTGTAGACGGTGCACTATTTACAAACTTGTACAAATAATGCTGTTGTTTATATTTGAAAGAGTAGTAGTATATTTTGCTGTTAAATGATACGATTTATTATATTTAATTCGTCATAGATTTATCTTTATTATTGCAAAATGATCTGTTTACAACAAGTAATAATATTTTGAAATATCCACAATTAAACAATTACAACGAAAATGTCAACATTTACAAATGTATTTTCAAATGTAGAATTGTAAATGGATGGAATTAATGTAAGTCTAAAGTTCCTAAAGAGAAACCGACATTTAATAGATACACTTGAGTGGACTAATAACACGAATGCATCGAACAAAAACCGTTTAAAATTAAACCAAAATTCACATTTCAGTCCTTTCATCTGATAAAAAGAAAGGCGAACCAACAAACGAACGTAAATCAAACATCGCAGACAGATCTCAGTCCGCATTTAAAAGTGGTTTCAGCGCTATTTTTGGAAGTGCTTTGGCGAGATCGTGTCAGATCTTTAGGGAGTTCTCGTCCTCATGAAATAAGTGGATTGAACGCTTAATAAGATAAACTTGGCTTTCATATTTAGCAGTATAGTGAAAATTAATAGCTATATATAGTATTTGGTAGCTATATATTAGAAGCTACGGATTTTAAGTTCAATTTCAGTATCCCATTATCATTTGGGTTTGGTCCAATATTATTTGTATCCAAGTATGGTAAGGGGTATTCATCATGTTGACGGAGTTATTTATTTATCTTCATTTCTAGTAGATAGATACTGGGAAAACTTCAGAAGCCAAAACCAGGCCTTCGTAACGTGCTTATGATGACTTTGTTGGAAACTAGCTCTCTTCCCATAATTCCACGTAAACTTAACTTTATATCGTGTCCCATAGGATTTCTTGAATTCTATTTGGATTTTTAAAAGTTGCCTCAATTCTTCACTGGAGACCGAATTATTTACGTTCCAAATTTGCCCTTATACTGATTTTCATTAAAATAACTTCAAAAACAGCAAAGTTTTATTGTAACTTTGTACCCGCGTTTTGCACCATTAAGGGGTGAATTTTCAAAAATATATTTTATTGTTTACGTCTACATGTCAGTCAGACAGCTTCTTCCTTTATGCATACAGAATATAAAGTATAGATTACGTATCGACAACTCAGCAGAATTGAGGTACCACAACCGACAAATGGTGGTATATCCAACCGGAAAATCATAACTACATTTCAAAAGGGGATGGAGGCATAGAAATAATAAAGCCTCTAATCCTAGATAGATAAGCGATGAAAAGCTATGCTTATTATCACTACGCATAGAGCTACAATAGAGCGGCAATCTTGAGCAACCTTCCCTCGTGAGGCAGGCTATGCCCTCCAGTGGTCGTTCTATGATGTCGACTCAGCATTTAATTGTTTGAAACAATAAATGAGACACAATTTACTTTATCCAAGCTCATTACACTGCGACTAAGTAGTAATCTACCTAATGCATGACGTATACGCAAATTTAAGAACACTTAACAATTTACAAAATAATAAGCAATTACTTCAACGTCTTCAACCATAATGTTCTAAACTGCTATTACCAACCTCCATGAAGCCCATATAATCGCCCGCGTACATTATACCACCGTTACGTCTTTATGACTCCCAAGTTACGTGACATTGTAATAAAGAAACCAGACGCTTAGGATTCCACAGACTACATTAACCGAAGAGGAAATATTCTGAGATCGTAGTGCAGTCAAAATTAGTTGCGATACCGAAGTTGGCGATTACTCCAAGATGTCCACCGACATAGAACGTCTTCATGAAGTATGTTTTATTATAAAAATAATCGTTAGAAGCTAATAGAAGAAGAAATATACGTATAAATTATCTAGGTTATTACTAATTGTACAATTGACCGTTAATTCTTTATTTTATTATTTACGAGTATCTAATCGTTTACTTGTAATATACATAAATAAAAATTCTATTATCGTTTTCATTTAATACTATAGTCAGCAGACGAACTATTTAGAATCATTTTTGTTAATTTCTTGTGTAATTAACTCAGAAGTTATGGATAGTATCTAAAAGCTTACGCGCGATCTTGAATATTAACTTCTTTACATTATTTTACTTTTTTTACTATTTCTTAGTATATTAACAAC
Source organism: Heortia vitessoides (assembly GCA_020976665.1). Taxonomy (NCBI): domain Eukaryota; kingdom Metazoa; phylum Arthropoda; class Insecta; order Lepidoptera; family Crambidae; genus Heortia; species Heortia vitessoides. The sequence goes on along the minus strand of JACJUM010002819.1, from coordinate 18,108,122 downwards.
AACAATAGTTATTACTTCAACTTGTAATTAGGTCACATGATATAATGAAACTTAATAGCACTATTACTGCAATTTTAAAAAAGCATTTTCTAATTACAAGTGTCTTTACAGCTTTAAATTTTCGGGACATTGAAATTACGGACCCAGCGTTTAGAATTCTTTGCATTATTCCAGTACTAGACTGAACGAATTTTCTCAACGGAACGCTAAAGGGAGTTTCAAGTCTACAATTGTCACCTAAATCCGTCTAAACACATTTCAGAACATTATGTTCTAGTATGTGATACATTACAGGAGTAAATAGCACTTTTTGGAATGGAAACCACGACAAAAGTAGGGCAAATGGTTGAACGTCCAATAAAAAAAGAACCTGATATAAATATATGATATAAAAATATGTTACTTCATATACAATATAATTACACCGGAATTAAATATCCATCAGCCACTAGTAAACATATGTCACCTTTATGAAGAGCTCGGTGGACGTTGGGCCGATATTGATGTTCTTAATTGTTCCTATGTTCGTTTTCAAACAACACTTGTGAATATATTCAAGCGTGACTCGTAGCCCCATGATGTATTTTATCTTTTGTGTCAATTGGTTGTGTATTTCGTGTATTCTTTTATTTTGTTTTTCTAATTTTCATAATTACTAACGTAAGGGCCTTGGGGTACCGGCGGAGTTCCGCTGTACCAGTTAACAATAAATGATGTAAGTTATTATTAATCAAATATTACTGCCCAAAAAACGGTGGACATCTTATGATCAGTTTCCTCTCATAACAAATCAGTATCATCTACCGAAAAATATCATTAAAAAAATTGTCGTGGATGAACGCCATTACGAAAGTCCCATTTAGAGGTAGGTACAATCTCCAAAAACGTGACTGTTAAATCCATTTGCAAATTAAATGTAGTAAACTGAGGATAAAGCGGCGGGTGAAACGCCTCATTTGAAACACAAATTACTGACTTTGGAAACTGACAAGACATATAATTTGGGTTTTATAATAAGATGACCCGTTCGACTTTGGAGTTCGAAGTTCGAGAGAGCGAAGTCACTCAAAGTTTACGTGTTTTATTTAGCTGTCATCAACATTCCAGCCATTGCAAGTCCACAGCTAGATATAGGCCAAAAAAGGGGGAATTTTGCCCATAACTGCAGCGTGGGCAAGCGCGTTGTGAATGGAAAGTAATGAGTATACGAATTGACAATCACATTTTTTGTCCGAGGTAATATATTTTTTACAGCGATATATGTGGAGCGGTGTGCTGAACATGCCCAACTACCACCTCCAACATGCTTATTTGATTGTAGATATTCTTTTTTCTCTTTGAAAAGATATTTATACATTTGAGGTAAAAAAAATATAGAAACTGTTTTGCTAAAATTTAATTTAGTTTAAACTTCGGCGAACTAAAGAGAATGTTCAATAAAATTACGCTAACTCATTCATAGCCGGATATTACATTTTGCGACATGTGTATTCGTTTTATTGTTATAGCAACAAGTAAAAAGAATTGTAACGTATATTTTTAAGGGCGGTGATAAAACACAGTTTATTAAGGAGACAGACGGTGAAAAATAAACTTCGTTTCCTTGTATAATCAAAATACAGAGTATTGTTTGAAAAGGTTTATTTTTTCAACTACTATTTAAGTTTTTAAGACGCGGTAATTGTATTTTTTATGCACGATATTTTGGATATGTTTTTAAAGTAAAGCAGCAGACGTAGAACTCTTATAAAAGTTTTCTGCGTTAGTACCTCACTCTCACCTATATCTGCCTCCAAATAGCAGTGTTCGAGTTGTTGTGTTCCGGTTGGAAGGGTGAGGGAGGCGGTGAGATTACTTGGTAAATGTGACACGGCATCTTCAGTTCACAAGGTTGGCGACATGCTAGGGATATCTTTGTGATGACACTAGCGTCTATCAGCTAAGGTGGCGTTTACCATAAGTGGACCGTATACTTACAAATATATGTATTACACAGAAAAACTGGTGGTGATTTAATTATTATAGGGCAAATGTGTTAGCTTATTTCTATTAAATAAGGAAATGTAAAGAAAAACACAGCGACGGCTTATAATATTTTTTTTCAAGTCTAGTTATGTGAAAACAATTTTACCTCCTCAAATATAACAAGCTAAAATTTTTTTATCAACGAATTCTAATTCTAGCAAATTGCAGTGAGATTACGCCAGAGTAGAATAGTAACTTCCCAGATACCAAGGTAGTAAGAGATGACTAAGGTACCGGCAGGTAGCGGTATATTTACCTAAAATAGAGTAGCTGAAGTGTAACAGGGTGGGGATAGGCAGCAGCCTGCTCTGAGATTGCTGACGCTGGCTCATCACAGCAACTATGGGCAAATTCTTTTGTGAGGGCGTGTTACACAGTAATGTTTTTAAGGTTACCATGATGAATTTTATCAATACAGACACATCCAACAAAACCGAAGTACAATTTTCATATTCAATTTTAGAACTGTATTTTTGAAATTGGAAAAGCTGTATTACCTTACGAGTATGCTCCAAGTGCTAATGAACGCTTCAAACCCTGAACTGAATTTAATGGGCCGATCAACTGGATGCGCTCGAATTTTTTTCCCCATGGAAAAAGTAAAAAAGTCGAAAATGAATTCGTCAGCGAAACGGTCCGACAGATTACCATTTGTTTCTCCGCTGTTCCAACGCTTCCGAACGCGGATACATTGTCGAAAATTATTTTTTCGCCGGGCGGCGAATGCCCGTGTTTTTGTCTCTACCAATTTTTTATGGATGCACACGAATTCATCGATGCGTGCGATTTAATGCAGTATGTCGAATGGAATGATTCCCTCGGCACTTTTTGGAGATGTTCACATATTATACATAGGAAATAATGTTTGATATATTAAACACATCTCTTAATATCATTGTCATTTCGGCTATTGAAAGTCCACTGCTGAACATATACCACCCCGAGAAAAGGAGACTTTTTCTTATAATTGCTGTACTTGCAAGCGTTCGCAAGCAATCGTAGAGCCTACTTGAAGTATTTAAGCTGCGCTGTTTTGAATTTTAATACCGCCATCTGTCAGTTCTGTTAACCAATTGTAGAGCGTACATTAGTTGCCGCTAACGATATCTGGTACAAAGAGAGGTATTATCTACTCCGTTGGTATCCCACGTCCATTCGCGCTTATTTCAAGCTAGCTTTAAAAATAAAAATTAATGTAACTAAGCTTTATCAATATAACTCTATCATCATTTTTTTCTTCCGCAATGGAAGCAAAAGGCAATTGGCAAAACTATAGTCAACATATGTATAATCTTATTTCTAGCTCCAAACACGTATACAGCAACCTAACATACTAAATTCCTTGCAACTTTCTCATTATTTTTACAATATTTGAATTTCGTTTTTTACTTTTAGACGTGAAGGTCAATGACTCCGTTTTTCATATCCTGCCCTGTACCTCGTTGTCATTATAATGGTAAGAGACAGCTGTCGCTTCTGTAAAAATTAAGCAGTTTTTATCCAGATTTTTCCTCTTATATGTATAATAGGAAATATAAATTACTTGTTAAAATATAATGTTTATATTTTAACAAGTAACTTTTCAAAATCTATAGACAAGTCACGTTTAGTAGAATGATTACAATGATTTGTAAATGTAATATACAAATATTCTCTAATTATCATTATATGTTTTATTACATAATCATTTTGGTTATTTAATTCATTTTAAGGGTTTTAACAAAATAAACAGTTAAATATTTTTTTTACATTGTTGCACTTGCGTTAAGGTTATCAAACCGAAGAAATAACTAAATTATAAATCTTAATACATCCACCAAATCTTTAGCGTACAAGATAGGGTATGGGAAATATACCAATTGCACTTTTGGGTCCGTTAAATGATTAATATTTAAATAATTATACATATAATATATTATCCGTATAGAAAGAAATGTTGGGATTATTTAGACATGTAGAAAGGATGAATAAAAGTAGAATGACTGCACAAATATATAGAGCGGAAGTGAATGAAAGAGTTGGTATAGGCCGACTTAGGCGAACATATCTTAACCAAGTAAAAGAGGTATTAAAGAGGGCCATGTCAGAAGTACCAAGAATAAACGAGCGTGTCTAAAAGGACACAAGCGAGTAAGGGAAGTGAGAATGTATGTAAAGATCGTAACAAAAGTAGATCCATAGTCTCTGCCTACCTCGTTGGGGCACAGGCGTGATTTAAGTATGTATAGTGTATTACGTACGCACTAGAAGTGCCCGCAACTTTGTCTGCGTTGAATAAAGACTTTGGGCAGCGTGTTTTCTTGCCAATGGCAATTGTAGAGAGTAGCTTTACGCCGAGAATGATGCTGCCCATTCCTGGCATGTAGCATTTGAGCTGTGCTGATTTGGATGGATATACTGTCATCTGTCGGTCCTAATACTTCAGTCGCCTTTTACGATACCTGGTACAGGGGGAGGTTATATTTTACTCTGCCAGTACCCCACGTCTAAATTGTTTAAGTTACAAATATTCTTATTTATCCAATGTTAGAAGCAATCAAAAATAGTTAGGAAATTGTAACTAGTAAAGCAGATGCGAATGTAAAAAAATATTAAGTACTAAAAAAATCAACTATATCGAATTTAACAACATTTTTTGGTTGCAATTTTCTGATGAATCACACGGCGACAGCGGTTGTCTTTGCAGTGGACATTTTGTTTTGATGTAAGCTAGATATATACGTATAAATTGAATTGAATACTAGATACTTCCGATTTTGGAAGCGGAAGCGGAAGCGGGATCTAATGCGTATACTTCCAACGCTTTGGAGTTACTCAGTATTAGGTACAAAGTTATTAATTCAAGTCAGCAATGAGGCAAGCATCAGTAAATGTAGCCGTTTAATTTAACATCCATACAATTTATTATATTTTATACTTGCAGTACCCTGCAGCTTCACTAATTATCGTACCCGCGTAAATTATTTCTTATAACATTAGCTTTCTGTCAGTGAAAGATCTTTTAAGTTTAAAGTTTTCGTAAGAGGTGACTTAGGTACCTCAACCAAAAAATGACAGACAGACAATATATTCATTAGAGTGGGGATAGAAAGCAGTATCCCTGTCGCAAAGATACGCTTTATGATTGCAATTACGCCTGTCCAGCGCGGCAAATATGGGTGAAATCTACCCTTTCTTGGGTAGTTCTGTGTCAAGCAGTAAACGTTCTATGGTCGATATGACGATAATGTTAACGATTTGGAAACAACATAATAAATGTAAGAAACTGATCATCATAACACTTTAGCCATACGCTACCAAGACGTCAATTTCTAGACATAAGCCTCTCCAAGAGATTTTCTTATCGAGTCGTTTGTATGCAATTTACGTCCAACGCGATCCTGCGGTTTCATTAGCAAGGATTTTTGCCTATAATTGCCACAAAACGGCAATTACGGAAAGTAATTTCGCAAAAAAGGTACTATTTTATAACCAGATCCTTCCGAATTTGAACATTGCTGTTCCGAATTTGAATAAGTATTTGTTCTTACTGTTCTATCCATTCCTAAGAATAGATACACAAACAAAAAGAAATAAATATAAAGAAACTATTAAAAAATATATTACTAAATAATGGTGCAACTAAACTCAAACGATTGTTTGGACATATAAAAAGGATAGGTGGAAGTAGAATGACTACACAAATAAATAGAGTGGAAGTGAATTTAAGTTGGTATAGGACTATTAAGGCGAATATACCTTAGAGAAAAAGTACTATAGAAGGGCTAGATCAGAAGTACCAAGAATAAACGATTGTGTAGGAAAGGTCTAATGTGAGTTAAAGAAGCCAGTAAAGTATGCCAAGATAGTAACAAGAAAAGAACCATAGTCCACAGAGACTATATTTACCATATTTACCATAATAAGGCCCAGGCATGTATGTGAATTCAAATGATTTTAGAAATATAATTTTGTCAACATTTAAACATAGGTATTCAAAAGAACGTTTCATATTACCAGATGGTTCTTAAAACTAAGTTTACAGCACGATTATTACACGAGCGTCCAGAAAAGAGACTGCAAGGAAACGGATTGGAGGCTATTAGACTTCAGACTATAAATCAAATTTTTTTTACTTCATTTGCAGTCACTAAGAATGAATCAAGCGTGTCTCTTAGGACCTTTACCAGTTGGACGTGACGATTCTGATAGAGAACTGCTGCTGCTGATATTTTCACTCATATTTTTTAAGACCCGTCCAATGATGGCAGTTTAGTCTTAAGATAGGGTTGGTGCTCGATGACAGTTGTGATATGTGTCTCTGTCTGCGCATCGTAAGAGCGTAGACTTAAGAGATTTATTGTTTTAAAAAAATATTTGATTTTAGGGCATTCTCGGTTTATGTTTCATTTCCAAATACAAAAATCCAGGGCACTGAAAAACAATTTTTAATATTTTCCTTGCCAGAAGTTGAACCCGAATCATCTGCGTTTAGGACAAACAGTTAACGAGTCATATAATATAACATTTCCAAGAATAGAAGTCCCAGAATTTACACTCAAATTTCGTAACAAACAATCATATATACCTATAGAATTAAAAAGTCAGAGGGTTTTAGGTCAACTAAGCTTAAGGTCAACTGAATCAGGTTTTAAACTATAACTAAATATACCTAATAATGGTTCCACTGATACTAGTTAATGCTAATACAGTAAAAGTGAATCATAAAATTAATAAATAAAATTTTACACACTAATATTATTTTCATGTTATGTCAAGTGACAGACCTTCTGAGTAATTTTTGCAAACTTGTTAAAACATCTCGTAGCTTAAGAATCTTGACTAAATTTCTTTGCTTTAGTAAAATCGCGCTCGCTGTACACAATGCGTTCGAGCTACATGCAGCATGTACTGTAGCATTGTCAGCTCAGATTTATGCGCTTTCGACACTGAGAGAGATTGGGTATTTTCCAATTTCACTGCCACAGATGTATCTCAGAATTTGTGTAAATCTATCGATATTAGTTGACAAAAGCAAAAGAAATATAAAAGTTAATTCAGAGAAAAGGCATAAAGCCACTTAGATATAAGTCTTCCAAAGAGATAAAAATGTTACGGTTTTATCATCAATAACTATCTGAACATGTTTAAGATAAATGCATAATAATTGAGTATCAGATAGCAAATTTGAATTTAACATTTATAACATTCTGTTACATCATTTAATACAAATAATTTTCTTTTTTATATAAAATCCTATAAAAGATCTTAAACAGAGACCAGAAAACATTAAAATATGTCTTGAAAAGTACTAAAGTCTCTTTTGCTGTAAATTAATTTGGAATCCAAAAACAAATGGTGACACTGATTTATAATGAGTCACCCTTCGTTGTTAGAGAGTGTATTTTCTCGATAGAGAGCTAAAGTGACTGAATTAAGTTAATTATAATCATGTTGCTATATTTTGGGTTCAGTAGACAACCATTTCAGCGATTACCTGTAACAAACAGACAGAGAGACAGTCAAAAATATGTATAAAGACGCATGTAGTTGCTACTTAAAATATACTAATTATCTGTGGGGTACCGGCTGTCTAAATTAGCACTTCCACTGTAATACTGGAATCGACAGAAGCAGTTTATCTACCTGAGACAGCTCATGTGCAATGAAGCGGGAATATGCACCATCACGCCTGCCCAGCGTGGCGATTAAAATTTCCTTTTTGAGGCAATCTTTTGTCCAGCCGACGATCTGCGACATGACTATGATGATTTCAATTTATTCATAATTTTACCAATATCTATAAATTTAACTATCGCCATCCGATATTGATACATTAGTACGAACATAATTATAGGCGTTGTCAATTATATCTCCTACATTCATACGAATTCAAGGATATTCTGCTATTACTGAAACTGTAAAAAAATGTATGGATCGGTCTCTTAATGTTTGATACTGTGAATATAATTTAACATCATATAAAAAGAACAACTAGTATCATAGTGGGTTCGGACGAGACTCGAACCTGCTTCTTTCCCATGCCAAAGGACTGCACTAGCAAGCCCCGACTGAAGTCTTATTTTAAATATAAAATAGCATTTTTCACTGTGTTTACTTGATCGATTACTTTTTAAATAAAACAAACATTCTGTGAATACGTTTAAACATAATTTCTTTAGGTAGCCATAATTTATAAGGATATAAAAATGATATAATTTTTTTTTCGAAATCATTTACAACTATTATTAATTATTTGGATTTTTGAAATAATAAAATCAACATAGTCAGGTCATAAAAACTGTGTTTTCTTAATCGATTACTTCTTAAATGAAACAAAACTTCTGTTAATCCGTTTTAACATAATTTTTTTAAGTAGCCATAATAAATAAGGATATGAAAATGATATAATTTTTTTTTGTTTCGAAATCTTTTACAATTATTATTAGTTATTTGGATTTTTGGAATAACAAAATCAACATAGTCAGGTCATAAACACCGGCATGCAATATTTAGTATAAATATTTAATTATTATGTAAGAGATTAATTTATTTATATTATTTTTATTGCGTTTACTGCTAATAGTCACACTATTGATGATGTTTTTGCCGCAAGCCAACCAAAACAACAAACAAAATTTACAAAATCATTTTTCACATTCTGTTTCACGTTACAGTAACCGCTTTTAAAAGCCGTCAAAAACTTAATTTGATTATTTATCACTCGCAGTTTTTCTTGCTGGCTCTTTCCTGGTATATTGCGTGACGAACGTTAACTGCATCTAACCTAGTTTTAAGATTGGCTTGCAGTCGATGACAGATTTGATTTAGGTCTCCATCGGATCACGTCATCGGAATATTTCGATTCAGCAGTTTTTTCGTCCATTTTAAAGTGTTTTTAGTTAGGCATACTATTTCGTTGCAACCTCTGTATTAAATGTATTTATTAAATTATTCCAATACTAATAGATAGATATAGAATGTTTGCTATTTTATTATTAGGAACGAAGTTAAATTTGAAAATGCATAACGTCAATTTTGTATTGTTAGTTAGCTTAATTAAATTAAATCAAATAAATTCAGTTATTTGATAACAATATATGAATACATAATGAAATATTATTTAATTTTATTTAAATTTGAAATACTTTTAATGGGAATGGATAGAAGGCGTATTAGAGAGCATCTAGTGTAAAGCACATTGGTTTATACATTTATTCGTGTATTTTTATATTGTGGAATCAAAAAATAAGGATCTGAGAGAATTGAAAGAACGATCTAAGTGAATATTAAGTGCTTTTTCTTGGTATTTAAAATATGGCAAGATTAATGTGTAATTCACGTAATTAAATTGCATTTGTTTTAATATTGTAATCAGCTTGTTCCTGCAAGTACTGGTGTTTTTTGAGCAAATAGAAAGTGTTTTTTTACAAATTAATTTCCTAATTAGAAGTAAAATTAAACGAAAAGCAATTATTTTTACACATGATTAATTAATGAAAAATATTACAAAGTATTAAAAATAAATTAATGAAATAGTTATGGTAATAAATGGATTTAATTGATAACCTATAAATGACAAGTGATTTTTCCTTAAGACACAAGGACATTTTAATGCAAAAATTCCAACGGAACGTCACTACAAATACATTAAAGGCACTTCCTCTCACCTAAGTAACCCGTAAGTACGTGAAGTGTTATGGCTTTCGAGTTTCCATAATAGTACACTCGGCCACGGAAGTGAAGTTTTATGTTTCACCTCATATACCCGCGCTGGGAGTTGGGTGGTTCAGTTACATTAGCCAAGTAAAGCAAAGAAGAATACAGAGAGCAAACAAAGAGATTAGAAGGGAATAACTTTATACTGTTATGACACATAATTTCGAATACAATTGAGTGTGAAAAACAGAAAAATAAACCAAAATTGTATGGTTATATAAATAATCCAAATTTAACAATATGGTTCATCTTCATCATCATACCAGCCATTGGAAGTCCACTGCTGGGCATAAGCCTCTCCAAGAAAGGAGGTCTTATGTCCATAATTGCGCTGGGCAAGCATATTGGTAATCGCAGAGCGCAGCTTTCGAGAGGATACGAGCGCACATTTCGATATACCGCCTTCTGTCGGTTCTGGTACCTTAGTCACCTCTTACGACACCTAGTGCAGTGGAAGGTACTATTCTGCTCTGCCGGTACCTCATAGCTTACCTATAAGTTTATTAAAATTGACCACATAACAAAAAACATTTTTGTAAATAGATCTATTAACACTTAATAATAGCAATTTCTAGTACCAATAAACTCAATCTAAACCATAATTTCAACTCCATATAAAAGACGAAATATAATACTGAAATTGTATCTCAGCATAAACATATAAGAAGATCGCTACTAGCTATTCCATTTATCGATATAATTCAATTTCTTAGATAATATTATTCATCCAAAACGATTCTTTTTTGGATAGACTTTTCTTCGTGTGTTATAACACGGTATAACACGGTATTCAGCTATATCTACATTTTAGATTTCACATATTATTCTCCCTATATTTCACTATGATGAATTAACATCCAAACTTCGATGCGAACTATCTCTGGTGCACACAATACACTAAATTTATTCACCCAAAATTTTATCAAATCACTACCAAAGCCAAAACTTTCGTGCACAATTGTACTCGAGCGTTCATTGTTTAAACTTTTCACTCGTTTCTCAAGTGGTCGTGTCTGTGACGCGGAGGTGGTAAAGGTTACGACCGAGGAAATATTGGACTTGCCCTACTGTCCCGACCGCAGAATAAGAAATACAGTAGAGTAACTTAAATAAAAAATAAAATTAAAGATCAATGACCTTTATGATTCTGTATGTTAGTGGAATAGCCTTACTGACCTGTCTACAGAAATAAAAAATACAGTCGAACAAGACATGCAATAAAACTGAAATCACCAAAAAATTTCAGTGCAACGGTGGAAAGAATTTACATGTACCTTAATAAAGTTGAATTTATGAGATACCAGAATTAACAGATGGCGGTATACTGAGACGAAATTCAAAACTCAATTTGGGCAGGGTTGGGGAGCAGCCGTAGCAACAAATTGCTACCGCGGCTGACCAGCGAGGCATTTACGAGACACTTGTTATATTTTTCAGAAATATTTCTAATCGTAGGATTAGAAAGGATTAGAATGAAAACAATAATAAAATTAATGTTTTGACAATAATTAATATTGTTCAGGCATCTTTTTCATAAAAAAGTCTCAAATATACATACTACATAGAAATTAAATAGACTATTAAGAAAAGAAAATTAAAACAAAATTGTTAAATATCTATCAATTTAAAAGCTTTGCTTTTCTTCTTTAAATTTTGTAGTAAACCATGCATTAGTGTACGTATTCATAATATATTGATTTTATCTCTTACATTTTCTTATCAAGGTACATTCATTTAAACAAAAATGAGTTATTTGGTTGTCTGGTTGTAGTATACCAGCAAAATGAGATTTTATTACAAGAAAATATATTTTCGAAGAATTTCTTTTATTTCATTCAATTTTCATAAATTTTATGTCAAATGCAGATTGTAGTAATTTTTCTATAATCATATAGCATAATTATTGAAATTTAAACCATTCTCACATTTCTTTTCAGACATCTTCAAAGCAAACATTTCCCTAGAAATTTTCTTTTTGTGAATTCCATTTCGAAAAATGCTATCCGCCGCTTCCAGCAACTTCTTTGTCATCTCGTAACTTCATTTCTGGAAAGTTCCAGTATAAAACGTTTATGTCGTATGTTTGATAGGTATAGTTCTTCCAGCCAATTTCGATTTGTAATCGATTTGGTATTATAGTGATTTATTTGATAAATCCTCCCAATATATATAATACTTAGCCGTGGGGTAGAATAGAATATTACCTCTCCCTGTACAAGTGTACCGGTTTTGTAAGAGGTGACTTAAGTACCAAAACTGACAGATAGTGGTATACCTATCCAAAACAGAGTAGCTCAAATGCACAGTTTAGAGATGGGCAGCAGCATCTCCGTCGCGAAAGCTGCACTAACACACTTGCCCAGTGCGGCAATAATGGGCAAAATTCTCCCTTTCTTGAGGAGACCTATGTCTAAAAGGAGACTTCCAATGGCTGTAATGATGGTATCTTTATAACATTGAATGGATGGATAAAAGTTGAATGACTACACATATATTTAGAATGGAAGTGAATGGAAGAGTAAGTATAGGACGACTTAGACGAAAATATCTTAACTAGGTATTATCTTAAGAGGTATTGAAGAAGGGCCAGGTCAGAAGTACCAAGAATAAACGGGCGTGAATGAATGGACTAATGCGAGTAAGGAAAGCGAGAGAGGTATGCCAAGATCGTAACAAGTAGAGATCCATAGTCTCTGCCTACCTCGATGCGACACAAGCGTGATGTGTGTGTATGTATGTATCTTTATAATATTTACGTATTCACTGCTCATATAAAAACTACTATTTACACGAATATACAATTAAACACAAAAATAACAAAAAAAATTAAGGTAAACTTTAAAATCCTCATACATTTATTATCTATCTTAGGCTCCAGTCCCAAAATATTATGTGTTAATACAATCTAATTTTCAACTAATTGTTGGCTTGTTTTTTTTACTAATTACTAAACTAACAATTAAACTGCATTTCTACTAACATGAAATCGTTACTAACATTTAATGTTCTGGTAGAAAATAAATGTTTATTATCATCAATACTATAAATCAACAGAGTCGTTTCAGTTGCTGGGTAATCGAACGTTGAGTAAAAAAAATTTTAAAATTAAATAAATCATGTTTATAGCCCAGAGGAGCAAGGATCTGGAATGGACACCATCCATCAGCAGTCGCAACGTTACACGTCTACCCAAAAAGAGGATATCAATTTGACTAAAGGGCAGATTCACTTTGGATACTGCCTGAACTCATTATTATTACACTACACCTGCCATTTTCAAATCCCATTTAAAATGTCTTTGATATGCAGTGGATTTCTTACGGTTCATCTGATGATGGACGAGCAACAATTTTGTCTCAAACTTTATTATGCATAATGCGTTTGGACTTATTCATTCGCTTCAATATTATTTAATAAAAAAAAGACATGTCAGCCACACAACACAGTCTGTCCATTTTCATGGCTATCAAATGAAACTGCAACAAAATGTTTGACGATTTCTGTTGATAGAAGCATTTTTCCCACTCACAAAAATGCTGTAAAAGTTTATCTTGAAATGCAGACTACCAAAGCATACTCGTAAAATTGTTTTTAGATTTTCAACCTCTCGTTGCACGAGAAAATTATTCGATGCAGATATTAAATCGGATATAGTTTTCATATATCAAAAGGTATAAATATAAAACGAGGCACTTAATTTAACGAGTATTTCAGATCACGACGATATAAAAACTATATTGTTGTATGACGGGCCCAACGGCGCAGACTGTAGTGATTTAGTCTTCTGCGGCAAAGGTCGTGGATTCGATATCTACTAAGGACAATTATTTATATGACGATATTTGTTTTAGTTCCGTGGGTGGGGTTGAATATATGCATTAATGTATTATATTTGTGGTTCCCCTACTATTTGATGACTGTAACACAAGTGCTTTAAGCGACTTATTATGGAGTCCGGTCAATGTATGAGAAGTTACGTGAGTGACTTAACTCCATATATAATAAAATCCAGTGACTTGATTTCATTGTACTTGTGTGACAGACTGAGTGACAGACTGAGTGACCGACTGAATGACCGACTGAGTGACCGACTGTGTGACCGACTGAGTGACCGGCTGAGTGACCGGCTGAGTGACCAGCTGAGTGACCGACTGAGTGACCGACTGAGTGACTAACTGAGTGACTGACTGAGTGACTGACTGAGTGACTGACTGAGTGACTGCCTAAGTGACTGACTGTGTGACTGACTATTTTTGAATCTCGATTGGTTATATTACGTATCGTAAATCTATCTTCTTATATATTAAAAGAACAAGTTGACTGACTGACTGACATATCAACATGAGTCCTAAACTATAAGTGTTAGAAACTTGAAATTTTGCATTTTTATAATATCTATATATAGAATTAATAAAGAGTTTTTAAAAATTTCACCCTCTAAGGGGTTGAATAGGGGGTGAAAAGTTAGTATGGGGTGCAAACATTGATGTTTTTGAAATTATTTAAATAAAATGCAGTATAAAGATTCTTTATAGAAAGTTATGAAATATGTGCAAAATATAAAATATTTTTTCGAAAATAATCCCTTAGTGTAAAAGGGTGTGCAAAGTTAGTATGAAGGTATTTTCATTTTCAGAAATATCTTAGAGTATAATTTTTGTTGGAGTTTTTATTCAAGACGCACTTTTTCACTAAATTTGATAGAGATAAGGGTTAACTGTTGTACCCCACCATAATATTTTGAGTAAAACACAGGGGTAAGTGGTAACAGACCGAGCCAATGCAGCGGAATCGATGGTTGAACCCTGTCCCGGAGCGCAGCGTTTATTTGTCGTGCAACTTTTGTCCGCCGCTCGATTTCCAATCAATTCCAATGATTTAAGCCGTCGCCTTTTTGTTTCCAGTCGCCCGCCATTAAACAGAAGTTGACTCGGCACCGCCACTCATTCCATATTTACTGGAATGGAAATTTATTCTTTCAGCGTACTTATTTTAGTTACATGTTTTATTTAAGCGAGAAATATTTTAATTTTTCGATTGGAGAAGCCTTAATAAAACTACTTTTAGAACGGCTTTAGAACGCGGTTTATTAAGCATTTTACTTTTTTTGTTCAACGTTTTGATTGTCTTTTGGTTTACAAGATTGAAAAAAGTTGTTGAGGAAAAAAGCAGTTTTATTATGAGTTGTGAACGCGTAAATGTTATAAAATAAAAGTAGAATAATACCTTCACTGTACTAGGCGTTTAGCAGATTGCAGATTTAGGTACCAGAACCGACAGATGGCGGTATATTAATCCGAAACACTGCAGTTCGAATGCAAAGGGGGGGAATGGACAGCAGCATCCCCGTCACGAAAGCTGCGCTATTTATGGGCAAAAATCCTCTTTTCTTAGAGAAGCCTATGTCCTGAAGTGAAGTTCTATTGGCTGGTATGATGATTATTATTGAAGACTAGCTGGGCCCCTCGGTTTTACCCGCATTATGTTTTTTAGAGTTACTTGCACCCTTATACACCCTTATAGGATGATTTTCAAAACTCCTTCTTTAATGTGGGGAACATTAAAGAAGGAAGGAGTACGTTATAAAATAACATTTTACGTTATAAAATAACTTTAGACTTCGATTTTGTAAGTATCTAATCTGTTTTTAAAACTAAACAAAGTATCTATTGCTTGTCCAAAACGTAAATACAATTTATCGTGGCTGAAGCTTCCATATAAGCAAGATATATGTGTGTGTTAGGCAGTTTCGCTCTCTCTTAAACGTACATTTAATTTTAGTATGTATTTCTACGTCTTCTGTGTTTATGGAGATGCCTGTATGCCTCGTTTATGTGTGCGTATGTGTTAGTATTGAGTATAGAGTGAGAGTGGAAATTTTTTCTCATTTAATTTTCCAATTTAATTCATGGAAAATCATTAGAAATCTACCATTTCTTTAAAAAAATGGTTGATTTCATTGATTGGTTAAAAAATCCAATGACTCATACCCGAAATGATAGGGTCAAATGCTTGTCTTTATTTAGCCTGTACTACAAAACTAGGTAGGGTAAAGTATTGTTTCTTTACTCTTTTATATCATTTATTCATTTTACTTGATTCAGTTAATATTTTGGTATTCCACCAACTATTGACTAAAACATAAATACGGTCCTTAAAAAAACTACTGTGAAAATGGTCGTCTTTTAAATTGACAACTATTATATGGGAGTGATTAACTGCACCAATCCAATCCAGATTTAGATATTTGAGTTTGGTCTAGTAGTATGGTCTATGTGGTTCACCTATTCGACCTATTTGGAACATTTTATTATAGCATTGAAGAACATACAGCTAATATGAAAATGATGATAAATATTGGTGCTGTTGAATGTCTTCTAGAAATAGTTCTTTCCAAGTGATCTCCTATAGGACGGGATGTATGCGGTTCACTTCCAGCGCAATTCTGTGGTTTTAGTCACATTATCTGTCTAATTCTGCGCTTGCCGGTACGTGGTCACTATTTCAGAACCTTACAGCTCTACCTGCCATCGATTTTACGTACAAAATTTTCTTTTACACCAAGCAAATCATTCTTTAGTAAAAATACTCTTGAAAAACTAAAAACTTAACGTAAGCTCACTGAAAAATATTTCTGTTTGTCGGGGCGGCAACGGACCGACGAGGTCGTTCAACCCCGTACAAAATGTAAATCTGTACATCACAACGCTAACTCAAAAGACTGTGATCTTTAAATTTTAAACATTATTCAACCGACATTATAATATTCTGTGAGTCGAATAAGTAATTATCTTATCTTAATGGAATATTACAAGTGTGAAAGTTTGTATGTATGAATATTAAATTTCCACGCTAAGTCTATTGAATAAAAGTAAATGGGACGTTATAGCAAGATCTTAAATAGGAAAAACATATTTATTGCAAATTGAAAACGAATTACGAATTTCGCTTTAAAACTCCACACATTGACATCATCATTACAGCCAAGTTCACAGCTGGACATAGGCCTCCCCAAGAAAGGGGGAATTTTGCCCATAATTGCCGAGCTGGACAAGCGTGTTGGTAATTGCAGAGTGCAGCTTTCGCGACGAGGATGCCGGTGCCGATCCCCACCCTATGGGCTACACTGTCTCAGATGGATATACCGCCAACTGTCGGTTTTGTTATCTACGTAGCCTTTTGCGACACCTGGTACAGAGAGAGGTATTATTCTACTCTACCGGTACCTTACATTGACACACCCGTAACAAATTGAAACAAAACATGAAAGTATGTAGCTATAAAGTTTACAAGTAATTCTTTTACAAATATATTCTTAATTAATTTGCGAAAACAGTACAATAATGCAGTAGGATTATAAGCATGGCTTCATCTACCGATATAATTTATATTAAATTAAAACTATTTAGTATTATAAATAAATTATTTTCATATGTGTTGGATTATAATAAAATATTTTTGTTATTAAATTTCAAACACTTTAATAAAAATAGATTTTGTATTTCTGCTAATAATAAGCTTAATACTAATCGAGGCTTTTCTTAAGTAAACCCAAGAATAATATTATAAAGTAAATATAAATAAATTCTATATAGTTATACATAAATAAAAATCTGCAAGTTAATAGCCTTCACACCGCATGATGCCGATTTTATTCATCAGCACAATCAATTAGAAAACAATTTAGCCTTTTGATGTTATTCCATACGACAAGTACAATGTGGTGGAACCAAAACACAGGGCGTAGCACAACAAGGCGTAGTACGGATTTGTAAGATAACTGTTCAACACATTTACACATATACGCACACATGTACGTACACATATACGCAATGTGCTGATTGATTGGTCACACTCGTCGACAAAATGTTCTAGACACTCATGTACAAAAGCGTTTTGATTGGCTGATTTTCATTAAATATTTCGGGCAAGATACGATCCTTGTAATATTCGATAGTAAATAGATATTTAAATATATATTTGGATGACTTCAGTTTAATAAGTGACTTACTGAGCGAAAAACGCTACTATAGGTTAGAAAATAATTTTTAGATTCGTTTGTTTTTATATAAATAATATAGTATTTAAATGAACGACTTGTTGACTAACGTGATTATCATTACTAAATCATCATCATTATATTGGACGTCCACTGCTGGACATGGGCCTCCTTAACAAAAGAGATTGCAAAGGGCAAATGTGATAGCAATTTGCCATCCCCGCATCTCCACCTATTTGAGCTATGCTGTTTGATATGTTTATACCGCCATCTATCGGTTCCGGTGCCTAGGTTGCCTCAGGAGAAGAACTCTGATTTGCCGGTACTCTATGGCTAAATTGGGCATTTAATTATTAAATATATATCAAGTAAAAGTTTAAGAGACGACGTTGGTGACAATATATCAGCCAAAAGACATCCGCTGCTAGACATAGGCCTCCCTAAGTAATCTCCAATAGGACCAGTTGTGGTCTGTGTCCAGTTCAATCTCACAGTTTTAGTCATATCTTCTGGCCATCTTGCGGGTAGATGCCCTACGCTGCGCTTGCCGGTACGTGGTCTCTGTTCCAGAATCTTACGACTCCATCAGCCATCGGTTCTGTGTACCAAACTCCCTGCCCACTGCCACTTTGACTTGCGACATATCTCAGTGCTTCAAGTAAAAAGTTTTCGGCCAATGTGTGTAACTAGCAATGACCTATGGCAGCGAAACCTGGTCTCTTACCATTGGCCTTATTGGCCAACTGAAAGTAGCTCAATGAGCTATGGAGAGGGCAATGCCCGGAGTTTTTTTGCGCGATCGAATCAGGAATAAGTAGATTTGTAACAGAACTAAAGTTACCGATATTACCCGGCGGATTAGTAAGTTGAAGTGGCAATGGGCAGGGCATTTGGTACTATTCTAACTAACATGTTTAAATACTAGATTGTTAACTTGACTCGTTTTTTAAGTTTCAATTTGTTGGTTTTAAAAAAACGGGATTAGTCTTCAATGAATAGTTAGCGTCTAGTGTCAGATTAATAAATACTAACTTTAGCACCTTGTCACAGTAACATCTTATAGTGTTCGCAGTACTTATTACAAATAACAAGATTCCAAAGCGAGGATATACTCGTGACAACGACCGTACAAAATCAAGTGAAGTTACCGAAACGCACTTTACTGTGCCATGTACAAATGGGTTTTTTTAGCGAAAGCTCAGCGTTAACGAAAATTGGTCGAGTGATAAATCACCAACCTTATTGGCGTAACCATAAAATGTAGGTATTCCTCACAACCAAAATAGAAATAAAATAAATGAGCTGCTTTTATTTGAGCAAAGAAATAATACGTATTTAGTCATCACTTTGATCTTTAGCGTGAAACGTCCCACGATTTTCCGTGATGTGAACATTAATTTTCTTTGCTCTTATAGAAAAATTATTTATAAGGCACATATTTTAGATACATTTAAGCTTTCTGTTCTACTTCTATGCGTTAATATAATAAATGCGAAAGTCCCTTTAACACCTTATCTTGGTTTGACCAATTAATAAAACCCAAGGGGAGGGCGTATGCTTCCTTTGATCCCAAGAATGTATGAGTACTCAACGATGGCAATGTAATGCGTATAATCTTCGTGGAAGAAGCCACGAACCAAAAGGTTTTTTTTTTTAAAAAATTTATTTTTATTTTTATAAGGTTTTATTTTAATAAGGTATTTTTAGTTAAAAAATTAATCTTAGATATAATGTTTACTTGTTCTTTTGCTTATTTCGATTTAAATTGAAACTTTAACCAATCCTAAAAGCTACGTCTTAAATGAGTAACATAGACATACATTAAAATAAAAATTAGATATTGCTTTTCATCCTCACCCTATGTATTTGAGCTGCACTGTTCCGGAAGAATATACCGGCATCTGTCGGTTCTAGTACCTTAGTCGCCTCAACGACACCTGGTACAAAGGGAGGTACTATTCTACTCTGCCGGTACTTCACGGCCAACGTTTTTTTGTATATTTGTAACGAATTAACTAACAATTTTTTTTGTTAAAAAGAACTATATATCTATCAAATAACATAAACTATATTGTATCTTCGTATTATAACTAAAATTAAAACTGCGGAGCGCTTCCAGTAATATTATATACTCAACGTGGTTATTTATGGTAAACAATAGATTTTAATGAAAGTTCATAATTAAAAAGCTGCCATATTAAAATAACATACAGGTTGCGATATCAAAAGATTATGAAGACGGTGTCGCAAGTCGATAGTGATCTTTCAAAACCACGAATGTAGTATTAGTAGTGAATAAGGTTTAAATTGCAGCATTTTTAATTTAATTATGAACTTAACTTACACCTGCTACTAACGCGGTATTGAACTGTCATATCTTTCTTATCAGCCCTATTGTTTCTTTAAAATTATAATAAAAGTGTTTGACAACAAGGCACAATTTTTTTTTAGACCAGGTCAACAAATAAACATACGACCCTCGTGGTAGTAAGCGTCGAAGCAGCCTATAGACACGGTCGTGATCCTATCATAAGTGACAAGAGTCGCGAGTTCGATTCCCGCCCAGATCAAATATTAATATATTTCTGATTCCCCTGTTGTCTCGCGTCTGTAACACAAGTGCTTTAAGACTTACTACGGAATAAGGTCAATGTATGTGATGTTGTTGGATTTTAGTATTCATATTTATTATTATTAAATAAAATGTTGTAGCAACATTGAGTAAGGATACATAATACTTATAAGCACAATTACATAAGCAGTCGCGTCATAAATCATTGCCGTCGCCCGCAAACTGGGCGAGCACGTAGCGTTGTACTCCGTTACTCGGCGACGTCTCCCGCCGCGTCGCCTGAGCTTGGTTTAATAAAACGGACGTTGCCTAGACTGCGAGCCGGAGTTTCTTATTTGCAACCACTATGTGACTGTTCTAGGTTTCGGAATTATTTCGTTCTCCATCTATAATAGATGCGGTTTTGTATTAATAACATTCCATTTTGACGGGCCCGATGGTGCAGATGGTGGTGATTTGATGTTGAGTGATGGTGGTGATGGTTTCTTAGTCTGGGTAAGTATATGCATAAATATATATGGTGATAATAAATTTACGATAGCTCTGATGTCTGTAACAGTAACAGACTTGCAAGTATAATAGTTGTGTGAATTTATTATACGTATATTAAAATACTAGTATATTTATTTAGAGTAGAATAGTACCTCCCACTACACCAGGCGTTGTAAGAGGCGACTTAGGTGCTAGAACCAACAGATGACGGTATATCCATGCGAAACACATGCAGGTCAAATGGTGGGAATGGGCAGCAGCATCTCCGTCACGAAAGCTGCGATTTGCGTTTGCCTACACGCTTGCCCAGCGCGGCAATTATGGGCAAAAATCCTCCTTTCTTGGAAAGGACTATGTCCTGGAGTGGATTTACATTGGCTGGTATTATGATGATAATTCATATTTATGTATATAATATATTGCATCATACACATATGTTGTTAGCCGTGGGGTATCTACATATCTATATCTGGCTATATATATCTGGCTGAGTAGAATATTACACACAGAAACAGATCAACCTACCTAAATATGTCCAAATTTTGCAGACGATATTAGTCTATAACTTCGAGCCATTAAGTTCAAAATTGACTATAAAAATTTGACAGGTTTAGGTAGCTTGATCTGTTGCCTACCGTACATGTGCCGGGTGTTGTAAGAGGCGATTGTGATATCGGAACCGATGGATGTTGGTATATATATAATTTATTTTTTGTTGTGACGTTGTCCTAGCAATTCCAGGTACTCGTATTTATTATGTTACGCTTTATTTTGACCCCTTTTTAAGTAAATAATAAAAATATTCAACTTTACACATTAAATATAAAAAGATATACATATTTGTCTTGCCTTAACTTATTTCTGAATTAGAATCAAATAATAATATATTATACACCAGCTGGTGCTCGCAGATCGCGGTTTCTTTATTCTTCTCTACATGTATTATGTCTATATTGTCAGGGGCTTAATTGTTTTGAGCTATCTGAGGTATCTGATCCAGCAGATGGCGGTACATGTCTACTGCTATACTTTAGCCTCCTTAAGAGAGGACCAGTTTTCCTATAATTGCCCCGCTGTCAAGCAAATGGCAACCGAAAAGCGTGAATTCGCATCAAAATGCTTTTTAATAATTGTCTGATATACCTATCATCACATCAGCCATAAGACGTCCACTGCTTGACATAGGCCTCCCCAAGAGGAGAGGCTTATTATTTGTCGACCTAGTTAATTAAGATAAAGTAGTAAATCTGTTTGTACTTAATTCTTTATACTTTTAAGTTAATTGATACTTCTAGTATTATTAAATAACTAAACGCATTTGATAGTGTTTCAGCAGCCGTTATATTACGTATTTTCTACACGCCTGGTTGTGGTTCATTACACAGACTGTCGCTTCCATTACGTTGCGTTCCTATTTCCAACGAGTGGACTATTATCAGTTGCCTTGTTTTGCTTACCATCCCTGTAAAAAAGCATTATCTATTACTTGTAAACCCGACAGACATTGTTCGGGTTCTGTTTTAACTACATCATGACAAAAATATAGCGACTATAAAATGAGATATAAACTATCCTATCAATCCAGTTAGATCAAATTGTACACAGTAAGCATATATTTATTAAAATCGGTTCTATAGTTTAAAAGTTCATCTCGGACAAACAACGTGACACAAAATTTTGTAAATGAAAGGTTTCTAACTACCTATAAACCTTTCGCTAGATAACTTACATCTATATAGTTATGAGGAGATTCGTAACACAACCAAAGTTACCGAAATTGCCCAGCGGATAAATGAGTTGAAGTGGCAGTGGGCAATGCATTTGGTACGCAGAACCGATGGTCGATGGAGTCGTAAGGTTCTGGAATGGAGACCACGTACCGGCAAAGTGCAGCGTAGGGCATCTACCCGCAAGATGGACGGACGATCTGACTAAAACCGCATGATCGCGCTGAGTACAGGTTGAATACAACCGGTCCTATTGGAGATTTCTTGGGGAGGCCTATGTCCAGCAGTGGACGTCTTATGGCTGATTTGATGATGATGAAGTATGTCTGTATACTATACATTGTCTATTTACTAACATATATACTAAACATTCTTGAACAAACTATTAACTAGTTTAACCTTTCAGCGGTTTGACATAAATTATTTTTTTTTAATCAGTTTGTCCCAGCTCTGTTGTTACAGACAACATTTTCGATAGGTTAATGTGCCAACTGTCGCTTTCTCGACAGCGCACTCTCATTTCCAACTAGCGAACTCTAATTCATTAATATCGTGTACCGTAGTTTGTTTATTTGTTGCTAAAATATACAAAAATAATGATCATTTATATACAAATTACAGAAAATATTTATATTAAATGATTCCCACAACATCTCATACGTTGACCTGACTGTGTGGTAAGTCACCTGAAGCACTTATGTTACGAAAGTTAGACAACAGATGAATCACAAATATAATAATAAAATACATATACCTTAAACCCAGACACTGTACAAACAAAAATATCATCATGTAAATATTTGTCCTGGATAGGAATTAAACCCACGACCCTGAGCGCACAAGATAGGATCACTACCATCAGCGCCATCGAGCCACCAGCCTTCAACTTTCTTTTACATATCTGTAATATTAAGTTGAAGTGGCAGTAGTCAGGGCACTTGGTACGCAGAACCTAAGGCCAATGGTGTCGTAAGGTTCTAGAATGGACATCATGTATGGACAAGCGCAGCGTAAAGTGTCCACCAAGATGGACACAGGCCGCATACAACCGTTCCTATTCAAGAATACTTGGAGAAGTTTATGTTCAGTTGTGGACGTTTTATGAATGATACAATGATAATGGTGATTATACTCGCCTGTAACAAATAGACTATGATACTGTTTCATACCAATGAATGATACTGATGTACATCTGTTTGAAAATAACGATATATTAAGATCTTGGCTGTATCAGGATCAATTTTGCTCAAAATCATGATGTCAACCTTTACTAGTAGATTTTATAATCGCAAAAGTTGGTGAGTGCGTACATGTAACAATAATCGGCACAGTTATTTTTGTCGTACTTACAACTTGGCTCCATAAAATAAATAACACATTCAAGGGCAAGTACGTAAGATTTTACTATAAAATCCCAAGTAGAATAACAGCCTTGCTTCTGAATAAATTCAAGAAATATATGAAAAATAAGTTAATCTTCAGAGCTTACAATTGCGTTGAAGATTATGTCTGCGACAAAACTGCTCGGGATGGAAGATTATGTCTACGATGAACTACTTCAACCAATCTTTAAAAAATCTTTATCCTGAAATGTAAAACCTTTATCACAACTAGTTTTTCTTACAGGTTTCTTTATCTTTTTTTCTATTAATGAACCATTAGTAAACCAATTTTAAGACATGTCTGGTGCCGGTAGACTAGTTTTAGGTGGGTCTTATAAAACCATCTATGTGTTAGATGACTTTTATGATATTTTGGATCATCAGATTCGTCTGTATTATATATATATACATAAAATATAAGGTATATAAAATATATATGTTACTATAATTACTTTGACGATTGTATTTGAGATGTAATGGCCGTACTTAAGAAATATATATTTAACTTTGACTTTATTCCAATATGTTATCGTTCCCGTGGAACAGATTTAAATTAAATTATATCGTCTAATTATTCATAAATATCAACGTATCTATGCAATAATATGCAGTTAATTAAATTTTGTTAGCCTAGGCCCAATTTGAATAGCTTGAACAATTCTTTATTTCAGTACCAATTCTCTAAGTACACAAAAATAAATTGAGATGCCCTTAGGGCAATATCAAACAAATTAAACGTATTTGAGAGTTCTCACGTGGCTCTGTCATAACAGGCAATTATTTTATTAGATCACAGTTTACTAACTGAATCCACATAATTTTTAACAAGCTTTATATCTTATTGGTTTTAAATAGTTATTTTGTTTAAACTTTAATAAATATGACTATTTTATATTTTAATGAAGCGATTAGAGATTTTTTAACCAATATTTTTTTATTTTTTTGCTTACTATCAAATGTTGGCGCATATGTTATTTTTTTAATATAAATTAAAATTAATGTTATTTAGAAATTCTGTGTCACTGTTTATGTCCGAGATTTAATTAAAATTACCTACTGAACTGATATTTTAATATTTTATCTCACTGTGTATAATTTGATCCAACTTGAGAGACTTTTTTAGAGTCGCCTCATTATTATCATGATAAAAATATATATAAATTAATATATATACATATATATACTAGTTATATTTAAATGAATGTTAATAAGATATTAGATAGAAAACGGACTTGCTGTCATTATCATCATTATACCAGCTATTGGAAGTCCATTGCTGGATATAAGCCTCTCCAAAGAAAAGGGAATTTTTTGCCCATAATTGGCGCGCACAAGTGCAGTTCAAATGCACAAGACATTGGTGGGCAGCAGCATACCCGTCGCAAAAGCGTCGCTTTGTGATTGCCCAGCTCGGCAAATTATGGGCAGAAAACCTCCTTTCTTGGAGGGGCTTATGTCCAGTAGAAGACTTTGAATGGCCGGTATGATGTAAAAAATGCGCCGTTGCCGCAATCATCAACTTGAAATTTGACACACTTAAAGTTAATGTGGAGAAGAAGTGCATGAAACTGTTTAATAAAATTTGCATAAAAAATCATTTTTAGAAATATTTATAAATATACATTAATTTAATAAATATAAAAAGATAGACGAGTTTGACATACTGCATACTTAAATAAAGTAAACATGATATTTAATGATTATATATATGTAATATAAGCTTAGTGATTATATTCTCTTTAGTTTTAATTGATTTTAAAAAAGTAAGGAGAAATCTTAATGAATAGGGGTCTAATTTAGACCAATAGGCGATCATTAAAATTCAAATAGTTTCTCATTTCATCCATTATTAAATACAAGCTAACCCGACAGACTTTTTATCATATATATGTATTTATCATGAAAAAATGTTAGGACTATAATTTGAGGTATGAACTCAAGTTGGATCAAACTGTGAAGTATTCAAAATTTGATTAAAATCGTTTCACTCGTTCAAAGTTCATCCCGAACAATCAATGTAAAACGATTTTTTAAGATTTGAATGAAATAGGTAGGTCTATGTGAGGTAGACATCATACAAAGATCATCTGCGTTGGTATCTGACTTACTTATATCTTACGCCCAATAGTAGCGTTCGCATTGCTGTGTTCCGGTTTGAAAGGTGAAAGAGGTAGTGATATTACTGGGTAATGTGACATAACATCTTCAAATCAAGAGATTGGCAACGAGCTAGTGATATCCTTGTGATATCACAAGCGTCCGGAAAATGCAGTGACCCTTACGCTACGCTTACATCACGCGGACTGTGTGCTTGTTTGTCAACCTACACCTACCAACCTACCCATACATATAGGTACGACTTAATAATAAAATTCCATTTTTGCTTGACAAACAGAAACACAGCGAACTATTTCCTCTGACGTTATTGTCCTGTACAGTGTAAGCTATTGTCGACCATAACAAAAGGAGTTTAATAAAACGACCGTACCCACAATATTGAGAAAGCTAAAACGCAATATTCACTGTGGCCACGACGACAATGGGAAAACATTTTTAGATCGTTTGAGCGGTGTCACCAAATATCTTATGCGATCCTGGCACTAGCGTCGGGCTGTTGGAGACAACTAATTATATTAACATATTTCTATTCTTAATTAGCCGTGGGATACGAGTAAATAGTACCTCTACCTGTAACAGGTATCAGAACCGGCAGACGGCGGTATATCCATCCAAAACAGAGAAGCTCAAATGCACAGGGTGGGTGTAGGAAGCAGCATACCCATCGCGATAGCTGTGCAATTGCCAACACGCTTGCCCAGCGTAGCAATTATCGGTAAAATTCCCCATTTCTTGGGGACGCTTATATCCAGTTGACTTCAATGGGTGATATGATACATATGTATACATAAATTATGATACATTATTATTATATAATAATAATTTATTCATTATATACCAAGCGAAGACCTCAAGTGCGTCCCATAGGAATTCCATTTTCTTTTCTAATTTATCTATTTAGTCATAGCTCTTACACTAATTAGGTACGTGTATGATTTAATACGCACTCAGCTAAATCTCAAAATACAGTCTAATTAATGAACCGAACCCAGAGGTGATTTTCAAAGTAATAGAGTAGGGCAACGGGCGTAAAATTACGTGTTGAAATTCAGTGGCTTTAATTTTTAGCTTGATAAAAATAATTCTGTGACACATTCAAACATGTTAACGATGCATAAATTGAGGCTTCGTTAAGGTGTAATGGTGTGGACTGATATAAATTCAGGTGATAATTTTGAAAATAAGCAACTCGTATATGAAAATTGTATCAATTCAAAAACATTGTTCAGAAATAGATACATTTCTTTATAAGCAAACAAGCATATGGCTCGCATGATTGTAAACTTTACCGCACGCCATAGACGCTCGTAATATCACAAGGATATCACTAGCGCGTTGCAAATCTTGTGATTCGAAGATATTATATCACATTACCCAGCAATGCGACAATTGCTGTTTAATAGCAGAAATAGGTTAAACGACTTTTTTATGGGTCTACCTTGCGTACACTAAAAGGTTAACAGCTAATATTAAAAATAATATATATAACTTAATTTCGTAACATTATCATGTGCCGTTAGGCACCGGCAGAATGGAATAGTACCTGCCTCTGCACCAGGTGTCGTAAAAGGCGACTAAGATACCAGAACCGACAAATAGCGGTATATCCATCCGAAACAGTGCAGCTCAAATGCACAGGGCGGAGATGGGCAGCAGCATCCCCGTCGCGATAGCTGCGCTTTGCAATTGCCAACACGTTTGCCTAGTGCGGCAATTATGGACTAAAAACCTCATTTCTTGGAGAGGATTATGTCTAGCAGTGGACATCCAATGGCTGGTATGATGATCATTACGTTCACAGCCGTAGGACATCCACAGTTGGTAATAATATTCCCTAAAAACTCCATAATTTTGGAGGCAATCGGAATGTGTAGCTTTGCAACAAAGATCGCCGGGAGGCTGTAACGACCCATTCCCGTCTTTTGAACTGCTCTGTTTAGGATGCATCTATCAGTTCCTCTTTTCTAATGGCAGCTTTTACAACATACACATTATTTTTTAAAAAGACCAGATTTTTACTACCGTTTACAAAATAACCTGTAAACAGATATTGTCCTATTTTATTATAAATGTTTATCATGAAAAAAGGTAATAATCTATAAATTGAGATACAAATTACTCTATCAGACAGTCATACAGACAGACAGCTGGATCAGGCAGACACAGATATAAAAAGTGGATTAATATCGCTTCTGTAGTTTAAAAGTTCAAAACAACAAGTTCTGGACAAACAAAGAGACACGAATATCTTATATATAAATATTGTGTGATGAGAGACTGTTCAAGTAATTAGAAATGTGGTAATATAATTTTAAAGAAATTAGATATCTCATAAAACATTTCATAGTTGAATAGTGCAGAATATACGCACGACTTAAATTTTTTGGTGGTTAGAACCAACGAAATACTAATATAAAAAAAGAAAAACGTATTTTTGTATTCGTTTTTGTAATAATAATAATTTTTTTAGTATAAATTATTACCTGTACTATTAAAAATTTTCATTTTTATGTTTCGTCATTACAGTCATTGAATGTTCACTACTGAATACAGGCCTTCCAAAAAAGGACGAATTTCGCCCCTAATTGCCGCGGTGGGCAAGCATGTTGGCAATCGCAGAGCTGCTGGTTCCTTACGGTTTGTAGTATTAAAACTAATATTTCAACTCCTAAAGGGGTGAAACGGGGGACAAAGTAAGTACATTGTATTTTTTTAAAGTCATTCGAATAGCATTTAATATGAATCTTCACTGAAAGTCATGAACACATGAAACACGTGTGAAAGATTTTTTCAGAAATCATCCCTTAAGAGGGTAAAAGGTGGTATGATAGTATTAAACTTAACGCGGGTGAAACGGAGGGGTGCGGCTAGTAATATATAATGTAAGTATTATCCATTTAAAATATATACAGAAAAAAGACAGTAACATTAACAGTTGGATGGAAACAAAAACTAACCGTCGGCTGACAAATTTAAACAAAAAAGTATAACTTAAAACAAGGGATGTGTTAATAGCACTTTGAGATTTTCATGGACACTTTAAAAGCCTGGGGATGTGGAGAAAAACAACAGACCCTACAATTATTATAACGCATGCCCCACGGTAAGTGCCGTGTTATTTGGGGTTCTAACATTCGCTGGGTTTTTACTTAAACCTATTGTATAGATAAATTCGGGTCTAAGTTACAAGCATTTAACGCTCCCTATAAGGATTTGAATCGAGAATTTGGAAAATACAATAGTACGGTTATCACTAAATTACAGTCATCTTAAAGTGGTAATTTTATTTTTGTTCGACCAAGTCCACAAATAAGGATATATTGATAGTAAGCGTCACCGCAGCCTATAGGCACTCGTAACTTCACAAGGATATTTACTGTTTGCAAACCTTCTAGCTCGAAGATAATTATGTCACATTACCGAGTAATATCATTGCATCTCTAGCTCTTCAAATCGGAACACTATAATGCAAACACTGCTATTTAACAATAGAAATAGATAAGAGAGAAGTACCAATGCAGACGACTTTGGATGAGGTCTGCTTCCTGGCATCATAAAGCTACCTCGCAGCAAATGTAACTGTCTCGTAAGCAGGGCTTGCATTCGCCCTTGCATGGGCGAGCGTCTAACACAGATATCTGTAGGCTATGGAGACGATCATCTCGCTGCCTAGATATTTGTCATCTCAGTATAATAAAATAATATGACGAAAAAATACACGCTCAGGTCTACATATGTGTATGTATTGTCTTTTAACCTATACTAGAGGTATGGAGAAAAGCAATTTGTAAAAAATGTGCCCAAACATATCATAAAGATCAAGCTGCGGAGTAAAAACGTTCATGTTTGTGCGATTCCTTTGGGCGTTTTAGATGGTTGCGAAACCAATGAAAAATATAATGGGGCAGCGAAATATGCATGCCTTCAGAAATCAAGTTATACTGCAGATTTTTATGAGAGCCAGGCCATAAAACACTGTTGAACAAGTTTAAGAAAATTTAAAATTACCGAAATCATTCCAGAAATAAATACGTCGTGACTTGTTTTTCCAATAGTTTTTGCTTTCATGACAACTTCAATAAATTCTTATTCTTAACTTTAATTCAAAATATACACAGTTTAGAAATAATTTAACTTTGCATCTTATTTCATCCGCTTAAGTCTATACATTACATTTCTAAAGAAGGGTCGACGATACAGCACTATATTTTAAATAATGTGATAAAATGATTGTCACTCCGAAGTTCCCTCCACTCACAGCGTGGTGATAAATTTTGGGACTAAGCGAAATTTCTAGACGTCATAGAAATAATCGCCTTTTTTAGTCGAGCGTTTTTATTTTGATGTGGCACCTTTATATTCCCTTTTCCACAATTACGCAGAGAAGTTGAACTGTTTATTTTTATTGAAATAATTTTTAGTAATTGCTTTTTTTATGGTAACATTTGGTAATACTAAAATTATTTTCTGCTGGACCGAAAATGTTTTATCCTTTTTAATCCTACTATATTACTTATTTTTATTTTCTTACGGTCTAAATTACTTATGTACTATTTATATATTTTTCCATCTAAGAGTTTCCCGGAATAGTTCGCTCTAAACAATATAGCAACTAATTCATCATCATCATAATTTCAGTCATTGGAAGTCCACAACTAGACATAGGCTTTCCCTAGAAAGTGTGAGGGCAATCGCAGAGCGCAGCTTTCGCGACTGAGTAACTCACAGTCCCATTGTGCAATTTTTACAGCTGAAATAATGATAATAATTGTTACATCCCAAACAGTGTAGCTTAAAAACACGCCTGTTGCATTAAGCGCCCGCATTGTGCATTTAAGCTACACTGTTTCGGATAGATATACCGCCTTCTGTCGGTACCTTAGTTGCCTCTCACGCCTAGTACAGGGTGAGATATTATTGTATTCTACCAGTTCTACCTCACGGAATGGCAGCCCATTGTTCTGTCTTAATTTTTTAACATGTAATCAAATTTTGAATTTGTTTAACTGGTGTACACATAGAGTGTACTATTAAATGCATGCTCTTCATACCGCAGCTGATGTAATTATTATCATCATATTAGCTGTAAGAAATGTACTGTAATATAGACCTCTCCAAGATAGAGATTTTTGCCGATTGGCATAAAAGTAAAAACTAATTATGTCTCTATATGTGTCATTTATATAGCTGTAAACAGTCTAGTCGAGCTTCAATTGTTTCAAATACAAAACCTGAAGATAATTGTTGCCAGATGTACGATAAAGCACGAGTTTGGTAAGTAATCGTTCTTTGCAGGCGTTTTAGTAATCTTAGAGCATAACTTTGGAATAAATATGCTGATGCCCATCCCTACTCTGTTTTTGAGCTGAGCTGATTCCAATGGATATACTGCTATATGTCGGTTCTTGTTTCTCAGTCGCTTCTACGGCACTCGGTACAGAAAGTACTAATCTACTCTGTCGGTACCCTTCGGCTAAATTGGCCTCCATATTCTGGAATATACATGAATTTAATTTCCCACAGTTAAAGATTATTGTACAGACTTTTACTGTGGGATAGACTACCTTTCTTACTTACAAACCGATATAAATGATATTAAATTCTTTATTGTTGTATTATTATCATGATACAGAAATAATACAAAGTACAATGTGCTTTGCAAAAGTACTTATTGCAATTAGAAAAGAGTAAAATAAATTACATAGCATGAGATGAACACTACTACATAGTATAAATAAACTAAGTCACTTTCCACAGTCTATCCCTATGTGTTGAAGAGAAAGGTATATGTTTAGTAATGTAAATATAGAAATACTGATAATTTTAAAATTTTATGTGTGGTCGTAAATGAATACATAACTTTGCCCTAAATGCTAACCCGAAAGATCAAAATAATATACTAAAATTTTGTATATACTCGTATACACTATATTTGATGAGCCCGATGGCGCAGATGGTAGTGATCCTATCTAGTGTACCAAAGGTTCGATCCCCACCCAGGACCAATATTTATATGATGATATTTATGTTTGTTCTATATCTGGGTGTTAAATATAGATATTTAATTAGTATATTGGTGATTACTCTGTTGTCTGATGTAACACAAGCATTTTAAGCGACTGATCACGGAGTCAGGTCAATGTAAGAGATTTTGTGTGAATTTATTTAAAAATAATAATAACTTTATTCAACAACAAAAGGAAACTTAAACTAAAATACATTTTGATACTTTATACACATTATATATTATACACCTTAAAAAGGACTTTAAGAGGCTAATGTCTCTTTTTTAAAAATAAGATCACTATCATAAGCGCCATCGAGGTCGGTCATGTCAGATGTTGAGCAAATATTTTTATTATTAACGTTTAGACGAAGTGCATTCCACAGACAAACCGACACGACCGTAATGAATTGTTTGAAAAACGTTGTTTATACCAAAGAGATAAATTCGATCGTTTTAACGTGACAACGTCTTATAAATTGGTTTGCCGGGTGACACTTCAAGAAACTGCGTTACGCTCCGCTCACGTTATGCGCTCACAATGAGAGTGAGTGAGAGGCACGCGTCCCACTCACTCGCTCTCATTGTGACGTGTGTTACGCAAATGTATTGCAAGTTATTGTATGTATATTTGTATATAAATACGTATGTATGTGTAAAGGTAAAAATAAAATTTTGTTAATATGAAATTCAGTGCGAGATTCTTTGTATAAATTAATGTTTTAAATATAATTCTTTGAATAAATAAATGTTTTAAATTGTCACTATTAATTCATCCTTATTCCCACTATACGAATGAATATGTATTCACATTAAAATTATTTTACCACTCGAAGTCGTTGTCACGTAAAACTTTCGCCCGTATACCGACTTTACAGGCAATCAATTTTTTTTTGCATAATGAAAGTTTAGAGGTTAAAGATAATATGAACAATTTTTCAAGTAATAAAGTAAATAACATCTCAATGATTGAATAACCAGATAATAAGGATAGCAATAAGGATACAAATATCACAATAAATATTTCCACGCACCGAAGTCAAAGGGCACAGTTAATGTGAAATATAAAGGAGTATAAAGTTAAACTTTCAGTAGACCAAGTATTATGCACCAAATGCTGTGGGTTCGATCATACTTAAATATGATCAGAACATAAATATGTGATGCATATTGGTGTTCCAACCTAAAGAGTGAAAGTGGCAATAAAATACTGGATAATGTTGAAGTAATAGTATTGAATAGTGTTGTAATAGTTAGTGATATCCTTCATTATACTATAGGCTGCTTGTATCGTATGCTTGTTAGTGTTAAAAAATAAAAATTGCATTTGTATTTAATTATTTCTACATTTTACCAGCATATTTCACAATTTTTTACACATAATTATATTTTAAAAAGCATAATTGTTTTTTCGTTTACAATATATTTATTATTTATTTAAAAAAAATAAATAAATAAGTAAATCAGCATATTTCACAATTTGTATACATAATTATACATAATTATACATATTTTTTCGTTTAAAATACATTTATTATATCGTAAACATAAATATATCCAACCTTTTGTCACAGTTTCCACACAAATCTACCCCCAAACCCGCCAGAGACATCACAATTGTGACGTTTTTCCTCGTAACCCTCCCTGTGAAGGGAACGAAAGGCACAGTTAAGTTTTCCCCCGAAGAGAGCTCAAAATGTCATTGAGGTACAAAGAGTCGTTTGAAGACGGATTCTTCGGGATTCTTTGATTGAGACATAACGATTGTTATGCAGATAGGATTCGGCGAATGTCTTAAGGTTTGGGTGTGACATTGAAATTGACATTCACAACGTGTTCTATAATTTTTTCTATTTTCATTTATGTTTTCCTTTTTGCTATATATTTAAAACTATGTTCATTTATAACTTTGTCATTAGTGAAAACCGATTGTTTAAAGCGAAATGAAGAGTAAAAAAGAAAAAAATATACATGTACGTCTTTAACGCGTTTGAATTAGTTTTCGTAGAATAATTGTCTTGCTATTAATTCTAAAAAAGATAATTAGCGGTATTAGTGTTTCGTGAACAGTATTTTTTTTTAACTTAATACTCAATTCATCAAAAAATATTACGTAGACATTAAATGTAATGTCGTGAAACGAGTGAAGCCGACAAATAATAACTGATGGTGATAAAGACTGTGCTCTACCTTGGATGGGTTGACGGGACTTCCACCTGTGTCATTAATATTAAATTCACACAATATCTCATATATTGACCTTACTCCGAGATAAAACTATTAAAATACTTATGTTATGGACATCAGACAAAAGAAGAAATAATAATACTTAAATGCATATATTTTTGTATCTATTTGATTGGTGTACAATAAAGCGTACTTATTATTATATTCAATATAGATACAGAATAAACACAAATATCATCATATTAACAGGATGAGGTTTGAACCTACATCTAAATGATGTAGGTTCAGTGCACAAGATATAATCACTAGGATCTGCAATTATGCATAACTGCCATGATTGTAAGTACAGTTAGTTAATATCTTTTGTTAACACAATTATTGTTCACAATTTACTGTTACTTATGTTGGTAATCCAATATAAAATAAATAAATTTGCGCCATCGGATATCTGTGACAGTGCATAGACAACCATTGAATTAAAAACTGGCGGGTTGGAACATTTTGCTAGCTAGTATAGAAACGTCTTTACATGTGAAAAGTTCGCACTTGAAAATAATTTTCAAAACATTATCATCGTCATTATTACAGTTATTCAAAGTCCACTACTTCCCAAAAAAGGAAGATTTTTGCCCATAAATGCCACGCTGGCCATGCGTATTGGCAATCGCAGAGCGCAGCTTTCACGACGGGGATGCTGCTGCCCATCCCCACCCTTGGCATTTCGGGTGGGTATACGGCCATCTATCGGCTATTCTACTATGTCCATATCTCACATCTAATTTCAATACTTACACGTTTCAAATACGTAATTTTATTAGAGAGTTCGTTTATTGTGATTGTTTAATTAGTTAGTAATAGTTTACTTTTTGTTACTATTTTTTTATAGTCAGCGTCATCGCAAGCCATAAACGTGTTACTCACCTTGTGATTTGAAGATGTGATGTTACATTGCCTAGTAATTTCATCACGTCTCTCACCCTCCAAACCGGAACACAGGAAGAAGGATATCGTTAACAGCTAAAACTACTTGTAGAGAATGCAAGCAAATAGACCTACGCCAAAGAAACATATCTTCATAATAAAAAGTAGTTTATTTCAAAGTATTAATAATCTCCAATTATCATTTAAATATGTTGATCCATCCTAGCAAGAAAGAGTGACACACACAATTATAACGAATAAACTTTTGCATTTAAAATGTGAAAATGTGTGTGTGAAAAAAAAACATAACTAAATCAATAGTGTTTAAATAAAACAGACATTACAATGTTGACGCTTCTTTGAAACGAATCTCAAGCACCGATGATATCATCTCAACTCTCGACCTCAATAATATATATATGCCGCCAATTAATTTTGGTCCTTGAGACTGCAGAGAAACCAGTAGCGGTCTATAATCAAACTGTGGTAATACCGGTCTCTTAACTAATTGGTCGCTATTGTGCGTAAGCTGTCTATAATAACACCAGCTTTCCACTATCGTCTCTGGATATTCCGTCATTCATCTGGATTCACTTTTCTTATACTAGTCAGATTTTTATATACTAGATATAAAGGTTGTCTGCATTTAGGTACTCATTCTCAGTGTTCCTATTACTATGTTCTGGTATAAAGGGTAAGAGAGATAGTGAAATTACTGGTTTATGTAATCTTCTTCAACCCACATAGTTGACATGTTTATAATATCCTTGTGGCAACATGACTCTACGATTACTATCACGCAAACCGTATGTACATTTAACGATAATTATAAGTAATTATTAAAATCTACTTTGAGTTACGCGGCTGCTTTAATTAAGATATGTGTACTTTTATTAAGCATGTTAAACTCTTAAGGGATGATTTTCGAAAAATTATTTTACGTGTTTCATGACTCTCAATGCTGATTTTTAACTTTTTTTGACTGATTTTTAGAACAAAAACTTTAATGCTGATTTTTATTCAAAATACTTCAAAAACAGCAAAGTTTCATATTATCTGTGCACTCCCGTTTTACCCCTTTAAGCCAGTAAAATCATTTCTTATTAAAGGAATCTTTGTGCAAAATTTCGAGTTTCTAACTCTTATAGTTCAGACCCTGCATTGATATGCTAGTCAGTCGATCAGTC
The DNA here is from genome assembly GCA_020976665.1 of Heortia vitessoides. NCBI lineage: Eukaryota > Metazoa > Arthropoda > Insecta > Lepidoptera > Crambidae > Heortia > Heortia vitessoides. The sequence continues at coordinate 18,071,810 of JACJUM010002819.1, read as the reverse complement.
AGTCAATCAATCAGTCATTCAGCTTCCTTTTATATATTTAGAAGATACTATACATCGAAAACACACCACCTTGATGGAAAACATGCGACCTGTATAGAACTGCAGTACTGAAAGGTGCAAGCCATGTAAAGAAGGCTTATATCATTGGACGTCCTTCGACAGACGCGGCTTCAGCGCTTGATACAACAAAAACTATATGTATGTAGTTAGCTATAAATATTTTTTGGCTATAAATAGACAGAATTAGTGAGGAAATTGCAGGATTTATTTTTACAGTTTTATTATAGCCATTTAAAGTCCACTGGTGGACAGGCCTCCCTAAAAAAGGGGGAGTTTTGCCCATAATTCCGCGCTGAACAAGTGTGTTGGCAATCGCTGAGCGCAGTTTTCGCGACGGGGATGCTGATGACAATCCCCACCCTATGCATTTGAGCCACACTGTCTGGGGTGGATATACCGCCATCTGTTGGTTTTGTTACCTAAGTCACCTCTTACGACTTCTAAGAAAGGAAAGAAAGGTACTCTTCTACTCTGCTGGTACCTCACGGAATGTTTAATAATACCAAAAAAGGTAGCTATTGTTTAAATATATTATCATCAACCGAGACAATATTTAGAAGGGTCTAACTTAAAATTATTTGATTTATAACGCAATATTTAGTATCGCGCTAGTCTTTTGATAACAGATGTCTATATCAGACATCAGAAGAAAAATAGCAACATTTTCTTCAATCTACTTGCCGATTCTCATAATCCAATCCCGTCGCAATGACTTGTCATTTTTGACGCATCGCTGACGCGCCTGACGGGGCCCGTCAATTTGACGTAAGCATGCCGGCTTTACTTCTGGTTCATATGATACACGGGGGGCGTAATAACGAAGTTACATCATTCCTGTTGCCAATATCGCTTCGGATATTGGATTTCTTTTATCTCTCGCTACTTTTTTAAGTTGTACTTTAGATGCTGCCATAAAAGGGACGGGCTTTGAGTTACTCGTGTGAAATTATGAGATCGATTTGTTTAACTGCAAATTCAATGGAGTTCTTTTTTTGACCTTGTGTTAGCAACGAATAAATCAAGGCAAAGAAATATTGTAAGTAATCGAAAAGATTGTTAAAGGCACGTTATTTATTTATCAGTGAACACTTACAATGCAAACAATACAAGCTATATCTATTAACTTGATGTGGATATATAAATAATGGTGGGTGACGAATGATGATTTTAGACTCAAAATATTAATATATAAAAGAAGTATATATATAGTATATATATATATGTATATATATAGTATATATATGTATATACTTATTTTATATATAATTACATATAAAAGAAGAAGCTAACACTGTCATATCAAGGCAAGGCCTAAACTATAAAGGTTCCAAACTTGAAATTTTGCACTGGTGTTCCTTTTAAATGGTAGGGGAATATTAAGAACGATTATTTTTTTTTAATTAACCCCCTTATGTTTAACAGGAGTGTTAGTTTGTAACAAAGTAAGTATGAAACTTTGTGTTTTTAAAGTTATTAGAATGAAATTCAGAATAAAGATTTTATTTTATTGAAAGTCATGAAAAACGTGAAAAATATATTTTTAGTCTCTTAAAGGGGTAAAACTTGTGCACTGTATGCTGTGCACCCCCAGTTAGAATAAAAATTCTACAAAATATACAAATATAATAAAGCGGGTAAGGAGATACCAATTTATAATAAAAACTATTCTTTTAACGGGTATGAAATGCAGCTTATTTAGTTTTTTTTAATTTGTTGTTAGATGTTTTGGTTATTTTGCAACTGGTAACATTTTTCAAGAATCCGTCACATATTAAAATAGTTTTGTTTTATTTTAAGTTGTGAACCCGTTAATATTAGAAATAATATATCAATAATTGCTCAACATTGTTGCAAAAATTTGTTTTTATTATATATGAAGTCTCATATATAATAGATTTTATTAAATTAAGTCCACTTACAAAATATTAATTGTGACATACAATTTCTGATAGTAATGTTAAAAATATATTATTATAATAAAATATATTTGTGGAAGTACTGGATGTGCCCCGTGGTTTCACCTCATAAGGGAGACCTTATACAAGTTTTCACCTTTTTTTACCACCAAATTGCATTGTTTGCATTGCTATGAAGAATGAAGGATGGCAGAGACTATGAAATTACTGGCTAATGTGACATAATATGTTCACGTCACAAGATTGGCAATGCGCTAGTGTTAATCTTGGCATATTAGGAGCGTCTCCACCTAGGTTTAGTTGACGATTCACTAAAAAAGCATTTACCGTGCAAAAAAAATAGTAAAAACTATTGCCTAATTTAAACAAACTTATATTTTTTAATAATACTGAAAATGGGACAGACGTCAAATACGTATTTATAGACATGTAGTACGTAGGTATTCCTCAAAAATCAATAGATGCTTGAAATTTGGTATCTCAAAGCGTAACATCTACCAGCACTCAAGTACTTAAGAAATCGGGAGGAACGGCAAAAACAAGGTAGTAGCGATTGTACCCTCCTCATCCCTCCGATAGGGTTGGGGAGAGGCGTTCCGTTCAGAAATAACTTCGGTTGATTTTTTAGTAATGTGTGGGCAAATTGTTTGCGAGTGTACGAAAAACTGTAATGTATTTTCCTTTTTTTTCATGAAGACTAACTTGGATTATTTTTCATATATACCATATATTTCATATATCTGATATACGACTCGTAATAAAATGCATGCATTAGATTCCCAATGGATAGTAATTTAACTGACTAATGATATTATTTTATTTTATATTTAATTTTGAAAAACCAACGGCTTATTAACAAACAACCTAAACATAGTAAATAAAATCAAAATAAGACTAATAATAGGTTTTTCTAGATAAAACGCAACTAGGCTATGGAAATAAAGTTAAAAGTGAGAATAGCAACACTAAAAAAACAATCTCAATATATAGACGGGCCCGATGGCGCAGATGGTAGTGATCCTGTCTTGTGCACCAGGGGTCGTGGGTTCGATTCCCACCCAGAGCAAATATTTATATGATGACATTTGTGTTTGCTCTGTGTATGGGTGTAAAATATATGTATTTAAGTAGTATATTTGTGATTCCTCTGTTGTCTGGCGTCCGTAACACAAGTGCTTTAAGCGACTTACCACGGAGTCAGGTCAATGTATGAGATGTTGTGGGAATTTATTATTATTATTATTATATCATAGTTATTAGATTAACTATATCCACCCAAAATAGCGTAGCCCAAATTCATCAAAGCGGGAATAAGCAGCAACATTTCTTTAGCGAAGATTCGCTCATAATTATTGGCAAATTTTTCCAATTTAGCTGCTATGATGATGATGAATTTAGTAAATATAATGAAATCATATGCTAAGGCTTATAAATCATATAAGCAGTGAGGTACTGGTAGAGTAGAATCGTATCACCTTCTATAAAAGGCGACTAAGGTACCAGAACCGACAGATGGCGGTATATCCATCCGAGACAATGTAACTCAAATGCACAGGGGGGCCTATGTGCATCGGTAGATTTCTAATGGCTGTAAAGATGAAGAAAATTGTATAATAATATGCTATTGCAAGCTAGGAAGTCTGAAAGCATGTATATGGTATATTTGCACAGTGCAGTACATAGTACACTGTCAAAAAATGGTGTCCAAACCAATCAGATGCTGATGTATCCAACCGAAAGCAACTGAACAGTGCAGTTTAAATTCAAAATCACGAGGATAGGCAGCGTGAGCCCATCAACGATCATTGTCACGAAGCTACACATCCCGATTGCTTTCAAAATTACGGTTTTTTTTAAGGAAACCTATTTTAATCAATAGATGTTCTACAGCTGATAAGACAAATTGATGATACAACGGTCTTTAAACTAAGAAATATGTTTTTATAACCTTTTTACCGTTTACTAAAGGTACACCCCATACAAAAGTCGTCTATATTGGCCCCTTACTCTCACCTAATTCAACCTCCAAACAGTAACGTTCACATTGCTGTGTTCCTGTTGGAAGGGTAAGTGAGGCAATGAAATTACTGGCTGATGTAACATAATTTTTAAGTCATAAGGTTGGCAACGCGCCTGTGATATTTTAGTTATGTGCGAGCGTCTATAGGCTACGGTGATGCTTGATTGTCGACTTAGTTACATAAAAAATAATTAAGATATCTAACTTAAGACATTCAAAATAAAAAAAAATTGTTTTGTATACTTCATACCCAAACATGTATGCGTTTGTTTCTTATGACGAGTATACATAATTCATCGCCATTGTTTGTTTCACAACCTAAATAAGCAATGGCCCTAATAATAAAAACAGTGAGCGGTCCACTTTCTGTTTCTAATCCAGCTTATATATAATAATATATATTACAGTTTGAAGATAATTTGAAATTGTATTTCGATTTGTAGTCAATTATTAGTAGAATAGAAAGAATAGGTGTCACAAGGGTTGCCAAAGGTACCTAAACCGACAAATGGCATTATATCCGCAATAGCTTAAATTTCACAAGATAAGGTTGGACAGCAGTATCCAGTTTCAAAGTTGCGCTCTGCGAATGCCACCAAACCTACCCAGTGCGTCTATTACAGGCAAATACCCCTCTATCTTTGGGAAACCTATTCTAACAGTGAGGTTTTTATGGCTGATATGATGATGAAGTATATAAAGTCAACAAAGAACACAAACCATGCAAATTCTGACAGGTTACATAATAGTACTATCAAGTTGAAAAGTATGAAAAAGAACAATTACTTAAACCCACTGTAACAAAAGCAATCATCATTACATCCATCCAGGTGCAAGGTATGTTCAATTAAAACTGATTGGTTCAATCGTTCAATTTAATTGGTGACATTTGTTCACGATACGAAACAAAATCCGAAAAATTATCCGTGGAATATTTTCAAATGGAATTTCAACAAATTAAAACTTTATCTAAAATTCTCCATACAAATCCCGACAGCTATTATAAAATTTACTTCAGCTAATAACGGCAAAGCTCTCTATATTTTAAATTTTTGAAGATACAATATAAATTTTGTAAAAATAAAAAATATATGGTTCCAGAAGGGTACCTTGATGTACTAGTAGAGTAGAATCCAATCCTTTGGATCCAGAGGCAGTAGGAGGCAGCTTAACCCAAATGAAGCGACTAGAATGGGCAGTAGCATTCCCATCGCGAGGCAATCTACTTCAATTGTCACTACGCCTATTTGCTTTGACAATGATATGCTATGCCAAGCAATGGTCATTTTACAACTACTGATAAAGATGAAGGTTATAAAATGTAATTTATACCAAATAATAAAAAAGCTTCAATATATAATCAAACTAGTAAAAGATTATGAAATTTTCTGTAAATACATAAGTCATTTTTATATAATAAAAAAACAAGGCTTTTATGCGTTACGTCTTACTTAGAAGTAGTTGGCTTTGCATTAACTCTAGGGAGAACTTTGTCAATATCTGCTTAGCGATTGCCTGCTATAGACGCCTGTCTGTTATCAGTGAGTCGTGACTATAAGTAGAGAATGTATAACTAGCAGCATCCCGCGGCTTTTCTAAATAAAAATAAAATAAATTATATTTATGTTGGTTGCTAATAGTGTTTATTTTTACAAATAAAATTTTTATTGAAATTGGTGAAGTAGTTTTTGAGTATATCTGTTACAAATGTACAAATAAACAAATCCCGTTTTCCTATAATAATTTAAGGTCAGAATTTTTTTTTGTAAAAATAATAAGTTACTCTAGAGTCTAGAAGAATATACTTTTCTTCTAGTTAAAAAAATTATAAATCCTTCCAGTTGTTTTTAAGACTACGTTACAAAAAAACTATATACTTCAAAATTTCTTGTCACTGTGTTTGCTCGGGAGCAACTTCTTAACTACTTTGAATGAAATTTCGCTTACTTTATACAGTTTAATACAACTTGATTGATAGAATAAATAATTTTTGTCTCAAATTATGGTTGTTATAATTTTCAAGATTAACAAATAATTATAGTTAAGTCAGGACTGACACTGTCTGTTAACCTAGTATTAATTTTATATATAAACTCCTCATTTACGTCTGGCGAAAAGCTGTCAAACTCAACAAAGCAGAACAATTATACTGAGGAATATTGTTAGCGTCATAGTTTATTCGTGGAAGTTAATACACTATTAAAAACCTAAAGAGTAGTCACGAAGAAGATGTTGACGATGTTTGCTTAAATACGCTAAATGTTTATTATTTCATATAAAGCAGGAATCAGGAAATACACGTAGTAAACCCCTTCTTTGTCTGTTTTTATTTTCCCCAGTGAAAATACTTTCTCTAATTGGTTATTTGACAAAGATTATTTTTTTATCAATCACTTGTTGCTACAATCTATGGCATCTATGTTATTCATTTATTTTTTTTTTTATTAAAAGAAAAATGAAAAAAGAATGCTTTATGGAATACTTTTATGAAGAAAAATGCATATTGCAAGCACAATATTTGAATGACAGTGCAAGAAACACGACAAATGTAGGGATTTTGACAGAAACCAACAGCAAAAACAAAAATATACGAGAAATATTATTCCCAACGGCAACATCGTTTCATAAAAAAATCATTCGTCTTTTTTATGAAACCTAAAAAAATTTAATAATCCTCCACTGTCAGTCTTCATTATTTGAACGAGTACAAAATACAAATATTGGATACAAGACGAAGTAATACTTCTTTTGCAAAGCATTTGTATGATATCAACTTTTTCTTATGTGGACATCGCCTCTCTATAGTCAGTTCTGAATATTTTGGGAAACTGTTGCCATCATCCGATATTTTCTGATTTTGAAGGATATTTCGAAATAAATTAACGACAATAAACGAAATTTTAATTTATATTCAATAAAGTGACATGGTAATAACTTCCACAGCATATACTGTGATGCTATATCAATTGATATTGACTTTATTCTTGTATTTTTTACTGCCTTAAAATTCTCAATTTGTCTGTTTTTTAATCAAAAATATGTATATGCTTTACAATATACATATTGTATATATTATGTGACAAGGTATTGATTTACAAATAAAATGAAAATTAAATAATTGTGTTCTAACCATTTCCATTGATTAAACATAAACAAAAAAAATCAGAAATTCTTCCCACTAAGCTAGTAAATAAAATGTGTCAAAACAAAATGATAGATCTGCCAATCTGTCAATCGGTTCGTGAATTATTTCCCTTTTTACATTGTTATTTACTTGTAGCATAGTATTTTCTTTTAAGATAATAATAATTTTATTTCAAATGTTTCATGGATTTGATCGAATAAGTTTCATTTTGTTATGTAACTTGCAACAAGTTTAGGTGTAGTTTAGAAATAAAATTATCTTTTATTTCTTATATTGTGTTTAAAATTTAACTTTGCTATGGTATTTAAATAAATATTAATCGACAATTCAATTTTCCAGCCTTCTTAATCAAGTTCACTGGATTGCTATGTTTAGTACAAATTGAAAGCATTGAACAAAATGCTCCATTGTTTCCTATTGCAGAATTAATTTAGACACAAAGCGAAAAGTTTTTTAATATCCAGAAAATTGGCATATCAAGCTGAGTTGACCACCCAAAATTTTCAATCACAAAAACCCAAAACTTCTGTTTTAATCAAACTCACCTTCGTCACAATAATCCTTTGTCACAGTTTATCAATACACTCGTCACACACAGTTAACCCGTAGTCACAGACACTGGGAATCGCACTACAACTATTTTCGTAATCAAGTTGGGGCGAGAGCGCGCGCGTCCTCCCTCCTCGACGAACGGGACGACACTGACTGTGACGAGTCTTAGCATAAAGAGGGAAGTATGGACTCCATACTTATTACAACTGCAACGGAATAAGCCGAAGATTCAGGACTTGTACGCATGCATCGGTAGAGGATAACTTAAACTCGAAAGCACTCGTTCTGGTAGTATTTTGTAAACGTTAACGTATATCGAGCCCTTACCGCCAAATTATCGTAAGCGACTCTTTTGTTGAAAATGCTTTTTATATCGTAATTTGTATTTAAAGCCGTAACGGACATATCCCAGTCGAAGTTTCCCTTAAAAAAACCGTTATAAAGTTATAGTAATTGCTAAAATTTAATTGGTTAATAATATTAATATAAATCCTTCTCCTGTAAAATTTGGGTTTTGTCGGTTACGCTAAGACGGCGGTAAAGGCTCGATATATATGATTAAGATATTTATTTGAATGTTTTTTATTGTTATCGTTTATTTAGTGTTGATTAATAAATAAATCATTTGATTCATAACATCTCATATTTCTCACTAGATCTGACTCCGTGATAAGTCACATAAAGTAAACTTCTATTACGGACTTTAGATAACAGAAAAATCACAGATATAATCTATAGAATAGTATCTACCTCTGTACTGGGTGTCGTAAGAGGTGACTCAGGTACCAGAACCAGAAAAGATGGCGGCATATATATCTGTAACAGAGTAGCTCAAATGCAAAGGGCGGTAGGGCAGCAGATGGGCAGCTGTATCGTGTCACTCTGCAATTTCCAAAATGCTTGCCCAGCGCGGCAATTATGGTCAAAATTCCCCCTTTCTTGGGGAGGCCTATGTCCAACAGTGGACTGCGAATGGCTGATACGATTTTATGTTTTCAAGTAATTCGATCACAAAGTTGCATGTATCCCCTATAATAGTAATTATCAGCATATATATAAAATAATAACACATTTGTAAAACTCCAATTTATCAATTGTATACTAGTGAATTGAATGTTCTCTATTTTAATATAATGTATGAATTATCACATAATCTAGCTTAGATACAAATAATCAAAATGTTGCTACAAATTTTGCATATAAAGATAAGAAAGTTCTTTCTGCTAGCTTTAAAGCATCAATTTCAAGTTAGTATTAGTCAGTACAACAACATAATAAAAATAATACGTTAAAAAATATAATATTACGCATTCATACAATTAATTAATGGTCATTACTAAAAAGAACTGCCTGTTTTTTTTAATAAATTTAAAAAATAGTTAAATTCGGAATATTTTGCAGCTTTCCCCTAGAGTTATTTACAAAGTAGAGCTGATAGAATTTAATATATTACTGGCCCGAGGGCGCAGATTGTAATGATCCTATCTTATATGTTAGGGGTCGAGGGTTCAACCTTACCTTGTGTTTCTTCTACGTCTGGGAGTTAAAAATATGTATTTAAATATTATTTATATGATTCATCTGTTGTCTTCTGTCACACTTTACTGCTTTAAGCGACTTAACATGGAGTTAGGTTGATGTATGACGTGATGTTTAAATACATATTGTTGTTATTTATTAAATTTAATATTGTTAAATTATTTTCAGAAATTACAGCAGATTCTTGGTTGATCTATGATATTCGAAATATTATCTGTAATAAAATAAAATATTTAAAAATATATAATATTTAAATTTAGATTAGACAATGATTTATCTATTTATTTTCATAGAAAATATAAACAAAGTACCGCAAAATTTCAGTAGCAATCAGGAATAAAAAGACCTAGACTTACAATGGACAAAGAAAGCAAGTTCTCGCCCCTTTTAAAGCTACGGAAATTACATTAATTCAACTTACCTCCCAGTCTTAAAAGGGAATCACTTGAACAATGTTTTCGTAATTTAGGTTCAATGTCGCTTTAAAGTTAATTTAGAATGTAAGAGCCAAAACTTCTTTAATCTTTTGGTTTATTATTATCTGTGGTGATTTCTCAAGTATGGTTACTTTTGTGGATAAAATGTTTTTTATAGATATATATATATATATATATATATTTCATATTTTTGTCAATAATAATTTATCTTCGTCTAAACTAATAATTTCAAAAAAATAATCATTTTTTGTTGTTACTGAGACAACGTGCCCACTAAAAAACTTATTTTTTAGCTTAACTTTAATGTTTTATATATCAAGAACAAGAAACATAAGCTACAGAAATATTAAAAAATAAAGACTCCGGAAAACTTCGTAAGAACTCAAGCGCTCTGTCAGGCCGCATGTTGTAAGTAAGTATAATGTATGACATATCGATTTAGATCAAAGGGGAACAAAAAATATGCAATCAAGTAGGTATTGCAATTTTTAAATAATGAGAAATAGCTTTAATACTTACGATTTTCATTTGTTTTTATGAATACATTGAAATAAAAATTACTGATAACAGATTTCCATAATATTGACATCACAATTATAAAAGCAACTGTAACATTGAACACGAATACACAGTATAATTGTCAAAGCATAGAATATCTTTTGTTTGACTTCCTGACCTCCCCAAGAAATAGGAAATTGCCGCCCTAGTCAGGCGTGGTAGCAATCGCAGAAAGTAACTTCGCTGCGGCCGCTGCCCATTCCCGCCCTGTTGCGTTTAAGTTACGCATTATCGAGTGGATATAATGCCATCTGTCGTTTCCAGTACTATTCTATATGTAACGCGTTCACAATGAAACCAGTGAGCTGATTAAAAAATATTTGAGCCCCGGGAAGGACAGTCGAGTATTTATTCCAAAAAATCCTTGTCCGCACGGACGACGTCACTAAATGAATTCTAGATTTTGTATATTTTCCGAATGTTATTTCGGAGCGATCATACGGTCAGATATAAATGGAGCGCGTGTGTCTATCGGTTCGTACATAAACCCGGCCATTCATTCAACCATCAAACTTATTGAAGCATAAACAGGATAACGTCATAAATCTGTGTCCCTTATGTATCGTGACTTGGTTTTAAAGATTTAGCCGTTCAGTTTTATGGACGGTTCTGTTTTATTTACTTTTTACAGTTCTTTACATGTTCGCTTTATTACCTGCAGTTTTGTGCTAATTTGTGGGGTGTTACAGTGACTCAGCGTATAAGTGAGCACGCAATGCGCCCCTCCTTCAATAAATAACCAACACCCTAGTTAGTCAGGAATACATTATGAATTTAAAAATGAGTAATCATTTTGTCTTGTCTCTTTATATTGGCACAAAGTGTGTATATATCAATTAATCATGATCACTTTTGTGATTTGAAGACGTGAATCAAACCACAATTTAAGTAACTAAATCATTTTATTTACCGATTAAATCACTATTAAAGTCATATTATTAAAATGTTATGACAAAATATCATCATACCAGCCATTAAAAGTCCATTGTTGGCCATAGGCCTCTAAGAAAAAGGTATGTTGCATAGCTTGTTCCTGTCTGCGCGCGAAAAACTGGGCGTCGAAAGGTGCTGGACCCGGGCTGGAGACCTTGGCTCAGATGATACGCCACACCGGATCTCAACCGCTGCGGACTTAAACAGGATCAAGAAGTAAGCTACAGCTACCACTGATGTTGTAGTGATTTATGCGTCAACGATGCCAATAATAACTAAACGTACTGTGACACAGAAGTAATTTCACGAATTTTCGTTTCTGAGTGCAGTTATTTCTTTTTACAGTAAGCAGATACATTTATTTATTTTTTTAATACCTCCTAATATTTTGATTTTTTGACTGTTATTTTAACGTCTGTCAATATCAGTCTGCGTTCTGTTTCACTGTTATGTGACTTAAGATTATAATGCCATAACGCTTTTCAAATATTGTTGCATTAACGTTTTGTACCTATTTAGTATATAATTATAGATAAACACGCAACTGACAAATGTTACGAGTAATTAGTTTGTTTGTATATAGAATAGTGTAGTTAATTTTTTTTGTATTTAATTGTGTTGTATATGTCTGTATCTGATAATGATAGTTTTTTTCTGTTGAAAGTGACAATGACAGTTTCAGTAGTATTCCTTCCCTCTCCGAGACGCTATCTATACAGCTCTCTGATGTCTCTCGGAATTTTAGCATGGTTCACATTAATGCCCAAAGCATTCCTGCTCATTTCCCTGATATGCTTGCGTCCTTTAGCTGTAAGCACATTCCCGCCATTCTTATCTCAGAATCATGGTTAAAGCCATGTCATGTCTTCCTTCGTCTTTTTACTCGCTGCCCGGTTTTCATCTCATTGGAGGAGTGGAGGTGTTGCCATATATCTGCGTTCACACATAAGTTTTACTGTTTTACATGTGCCATCTTAGCCTCCTGTATCCAATGCTCACCAGGAGCATCTTTTTATTGAGGTGGAACTTAATCACTCTAAGATTTTGCTAGGAGTCTTCTACTGTCCTTCCTTACGGATTAATTACTTTTCTAGTTTCGACTCCATCCTAAAAATGCTCGTCCTTTCTTACAGTCATACAATTAAAATGGGTGATTTCAACACCTGTCTTCTTAAAAACGACTCTCGTACTTTATCCCTTACTTCAATTCTGGAATCAAACAATCTCTTTCTTTTATCCCTTGATGCTACTCACCATTTTCCTAATTCCACCCGGTCTTTACTTGATTTTATTTTTGTTTCCTCTATTGTTAATGTTGCTAAACACGGTCAGTGTTCAGTGGACGCCTCTTCGTATCATGATCTTATTATTGTTTCTTATAAATTACGTCCATCCAAATCGAGAGCAAAAATTCTTTTGCAGCGTAATTTTGGTAGCATGGACCATAATAGCCTTTATGATGATGCAATTAAAATTGTCTGGACACCGTTTTTCGTCTCCCTTTCAGTATTGACTGAAAGGGATTGCTCATTGGAGCAAGTTGAAATTTTTGTCTCGAAACTAACACAGCTTTACGTCTAACATGCTCCGATACGACAGTTAAATACAAACAGTTGCCGGCACCTTGGTTGACTGATAGCATTAAAGCAGCAATACATAAAAAGTCTGCTCCAAAAACAAGATTTAAATATCGGCCTACTAATGTTAATCGTAACAAATATGTTTCCATTAGAAATCTCTGCAATAAGATGTGTAGAAATGCTCAACGCCAACATATTCATGATTCAGTACAAAATGGTGATCCAGCTTCAGTATGGAAGTTTTTTAGATCCATTGGAGTCGGAAAAAAAAGACACATTACAGCCCCTTAAGTTCTTGATTTTAATTCTCTTAATCATCATTTCACAGCGTTGTCCAGTTTTGATGGAACAAATAATTACATTTCATTACATTCATTAAATTTTCTTTCGTCTTTGCCAACTCCGAAATATTCACCATTCATCTTTAGTCAATTTTCTGCTTGTAATGTTGAAAGGAGTATATTTTTTATAACTTCCAACGCGGTTGAAAGTGACTGTATCATGGCAGCAGTGTCCCCATTGCAAAAGCTACGATTGCTGACATGTTTGCCCAGTGCTGCAATTATGGCCAAAATTCTCCCTTTTTTAGGGAAGCCTTATCCAGCAGTGAACTTCCAATGGCTGTAATGATGAAGATAATAATCATTTGTACTGTAGTTCGTACTTTTTTACTACTTGTATATGTAACAGAATTGCGATATTTATTTTGTGATAGTAATCTGAGGATCTGCTCTTACCACTTGAGGGAGTACTGCCCGCACTAGCATGGCTGGGTTCATACAGTCCTCTTTTGAGAACAACGATTTAACTGATACCTGCGACGGCTACTCGAGTTGACGGCTATACTCGAGGACATCCGGCTTCAAGTTTAGCGGTCGGCCCCGCTCCTATCCCGAAAAAAACCTGACACCATTTAAACAATAACTCAGCGATACGAGCAATGCAGTAGAAATAAGTGAAACGAAGATAATAATACAGAATAATATGTTATTTGATCCACCTACGTCTAACTAAGAGGCGTGGCTTCTGTCGTCGCTGAATAGCTTAGCGTCCCTGAAGCTTTTTTTTTTAAAGCAGAAATACTACTAAAGTCTAAGCCACAGGATAATTGTATTCTCTATTGTATTTATACTTTTCTTATCTGTGTATTTTCTTTTTTTATTTATCTTTTTATAACTAATTTTAGTGTACGTACTTTGCGATAGTGTGTTCAGTTTGCAGACTTACTTTTGTATTTCTATCACGTAACAATATTGACATGTTTGGATCATCTAATAATCTTATTGCAACATGTACGTAACATCGACGGTAAGGATCTGTAATGGAGATCATGTGTGCGAGGTGCCTGTGGGTAAACACAGCATAGGACCACCAAATATACTATAGACTCATACAACATATTATCTGATTAGAAATCTAGTCTAGAGTCTCACATGATCCCGCTTCAAGCAGGCAAAGAACCGGTGCTATTGGAAATATCATGGTGAAGTCTTCGTCCAGAAATGGTAAACTGAAACAAGATAGTACTGTAAACATCTATCATTATTATTATATCAGCCGTATCAAACTTCCACTGTTGGACATCCACAAAATAGTGAATTTCGCTCAAACCTAAACCTAAAATATACTTTTTTATTCGAGTAAGCTTATTAAACAATCATTTCTTATAACTTTGGCATTTATTATGTTAGTAGTAAAAAAAATAAGGAAAATTTAAGTAGAGATCTCAGAATCGATTAAAGGATAAGCATTTGCTTGTTTTATAATGTTCAACGATTCGTCATAAAAACTATTTTATTACACAAATAATACACTGTCGTTTCAGAATTTAATAAGAAAATATATACATCTATGCATAGATATTTTAACAATTCATCAGCGATTAGACATCTATTATTGCTTTCAGTTTCAAAAAAGTCTTTAGTATGCGATGTGTGTCCAGTGTTATTCTGAAGTTTCCATAACGTCTGTCCACTTTGTTAGTGGATGTTAAACTTAGGTAAGAAAATCAACAACTCATTTCTCTCAAAAAAAAACCGTAAGTACTTCAAAGGTTCAAATTATCATACTACAAACATCTGAGTGTCTACTGACACAAACGTTTGGACAAAGGAAAACAAGAATAAGGTTCACGAAATAGGTTTCAAGGATATTACAAGCGTGTTGCCAACCTTCTGACTTGAAGGTATTATGTTACATTACGCATTAACTACACAGTCTCACTCACCCTTCAAACCCAAATACAGCATTGCGAACAACCTTTGAACGAACACAACCTTTGTATGAGCTCTACGTCTAGTAAATACATACACAAAACCAGGTGCTCCGTGACAATATTATAGCAATCTGTCGCCAGAACCGCTATCGGACAACGTTGATTGAATAACAAGTGAATTAAGGCTTAATACTGGTTTTGTACCCTTGAGTACCCTTCAACGGCCAAGTCACACAACACTAACTATAATAATTAAGAAATCGCAGTAAGGAACATTAGACTTGGCAAGATTTTGTCTAGATTTCATTATTTATTATAGATGAGCAAGCAGCTCCATCGAGACTTGGCTAGTTTTTTTACAGAATGTTTTTGGTGGGATAATATATAGGTATACATTATTAAAGTTTCATAGTTTTCCCTAATAGATATTTTGTCTAATGTTTATTCAAAAGACCGCATTCTATTTGTCAACCTTTTACTAAAATAGAACACAATATTCGTATCTCAAATAATAGGTATAATATTTAAGTAAGTTGCCTTTCTTGATATATTTTTTAAAAGAAATATATTATTTAACCTTCTTAATGTGTTTATCTACTAGCATTTTACCCGCGTCTACGACTTTATTTATTTTAAAAGTTGTCGGAGTTTTTGTTATATCCGAGAATGTTCGAAGTCACTCTCTAATAGATAATGTATGCAAAAAGCCGTGACGTTTCCATAGAGAAATATGAAGCCAAAACTATCCTACGGGAACATGCTGTCGATATAAAAAGTAGCTCTAGACAATCAATAATGTCTGTGACTATATTGCATCGAGATCTGTTTAGCCGTTCCGGCAAGAAAGAGTTTTTTTTATTAGACTGAGTTGACAAATAACCATAAAGTCCACATGATTGTAAACTTCACCGCAGTCTATAGACGCTCATATCATCAACGCATAAGGATATTGCTAGCGTCTTGGCTTGATTAACTGTAAGTGCCTCTCCACCCTTCAAATCGGAACATAGTAATGGAAACACTGCTGTTTGGCGGTATGTATTGTATGAGACGACTTTTGTATCAGGTCTACCTCTGATAAGATTAATAAACATATAAACTATACGTCCGAACTCACAAACATTCTTGTTTTTATTGTAAGTAAAGATTATTTGCTATAAAATCGTTTTTCTTTATTATTTCTTGTAGACTTTTCTCCAATAACTCTATATTATCAATTATATTTAAACACAGTTAAATAATCATATGAGCCATACGATTTCTTTTATCAGACATAGGAGAATTTATTAACGGGACTGGATGTATGGGGCCTTCAACCAGCTTAATCCACGCGTTCTAATTCACCAAGGTGGATGTCTTTGCTTTGTTTGCCCGTGCGTGGTCTCTTATCCAGCAACTTAAGACTTCCGTCAGTCTTTGGTCCCATTTGACGGATACAATGGCGCAGATGTTAGCGATCCTTAAAAGCCGTTTTCTTAATCCTAAAACGTTTTTCTATATGATGGTGTTAAATATGTATTTAAGTTTTATATTTGCAATTTCTCTATTGCCTGACGTTCGTAACACAAGTGCTTTAAACAACTTAATACGGAGTTTGCGAAATGAACAAGATATTGTGTGAATTATAATAACAAGTCACAATTATTTAATCTATCGTTGGATATAGACATCCGCAAAAGAATAAGTATTTTTTTTAATTTTTGTCCATAATACTAGGCAGGCTTTAATTAGCGTCATACTTAAGACGTGTTTCGGACTAATAGACTTTAATGTGAATATAATTCTGTAAGTAGGAATAAGGATGTTAATATTTAATTATAATTAGCCTAAATTTAAGAAAAAAAACAAATGATTCTTTTGTATTAGTTTATATAGCATGTGTAGTACGTAACAGATACTAATTACTTGCAAGCCAGAATAACCATGTATGTATATACTTCAATTTAACGTCTATTTAAATTTCGTTTTATACAGGTTAAGGAACGCATTATGCGTATATAATATTTATATGTTTTTCTATAATTAAGGTGACGCCAAGAAATGTACACCACTGTCCTTTTATATATTTAGCTTTTAAGGTATATGCTCTTGTTGGTTGTCCTAATATATAAATAAATTAAAAATTTCGAAGAACTTTAAATAATCCTTCAACCCGTCTTAGGTGAACCCGGTTCCCTCTTTAACGTGTTCATCATCATCATAACCGCCGCCTAACGTTAATACTAGACATATCTCTTGATTATAAAGGGGGGTTGTTGTCCACAATTGCCTCGCTGCAAACGTGATAAGATTTGCACAACGTAGCTTCTCAACGGGAGTTCTGATCTATTATAAATCAATATACCGCCATCTTTAGGTTAAGGGACAAAGGATGGTAAAAATTTACTCAGCCGATATTTCAAATCTCCTGTTCTGACGTACGCATAATGTACACTCTAACCCTTTCTTATTTCTTCTCTACGTTATAAAAGGAATCCTTATGTATAATCTTAAGTTTCTAACTATTATACTTTAGGGCCTGCATTAATGTGCCACTGACTGTATGATATATCAACGCATGTTACTGACCTGCGTTGATATATCATACTCATCTCAGATTCAGGCTAATATATGAGATGACGTGTGAATTTATTACTATAACATTACCCTAAATGAGAAAACTGTTTCAGAATTTTAATCTGATGAGATGCATGGGCAGCGAAATGAATTGTCGCATCCACCTTAAAAAAATGTCCGAAGTAATCGTAACATTGCAACAACCAAGTCGACTATAAGAACAGTTGCGGCAGGATAACTGAAACGTGTTTCAGTCTTTTAGATTACTAAGCGTAATTCACAACGTTATTCAGTAAATGTTTTGAAGCGAAACTTCCACAAGCGCTATTAAACCTAACATGATCTCTTCATTCTGCACATACAGTATAGAGGAGCACGATATGAAATCCCACTCATGTCGGATATATATAATACAAGAGTAAACTTTTCGAGACCTCTAATTTCCGCCCCTATGAGCCGCGTACCCACGAAAATGTCTATTTCGCATCCCATGAATATAACCGGGTGAAAACAGGTTAAGATAGTAAGTATTTTGTTTTATTAAATTTTTAATATTTATATAATATAAAATTAAGTACGCTGAGGCCCAAGTGATACACTAAAATTTATTTATTAAATTATATTAATATAAAATTAATTACGTTATCATTCACACTCAGATTATCTGATATATAGTTAATCTATTGTTTACTATGTATATGTAAAATAATAATATAATTTTTAACAGTTTTAAAATAATTGATATTGAATTTTTTATACAAAACATTGCAGCTCAAATGAATAGGGCGGGGATGGGTAGCAACATCCCTTTCGTGAAAGTTGCACTCTGCGATTGCCAACACGCTTGCCCAGTGCGGCAATTATGGGCAATATTCGACGACTCTAGGTGCACAAGAAAGGAAAACTACCATGGGCGCCATCGGGCCCGTCAAACAGTGAGATTATGTTAAATAAAAAATATTATTTGACGGTTGTAATTGGTTGAAAGCCTCGTTTAAAATTAAAACGTATATTAGTGAATTCGTCTTTTAAATAACTAGTTTTTAATAGATAAGTATTGCTGAGTTGTTTGATCAAATCTCAATACTAACTCTTCGAGATAGTGATAGAGCTGTTGTTCTTAACCTTTTTAGATCCGTTACCCATATCACCTGATGATCTCAAACAATACGCGTTAATACAAAAACGTAGACTTTATGATACATAAAAATAAATGCACATTTTGCATTTTTAAACTGGATTAAACTCAATAAATATATGATAACTACTTAAAAATAAAATAACAATGGAGTAATCTTACAATCATCAGTTAAAAGTTTGAGGTTGAGTATTTTGTGTTTGAGTGTTATTTATCTACATAAAAATATATGTGTGTGTGTATGTTTTTTGGAATTTCGCATTCACGACTACAACCTAATCTGCTCATTATATGAAAATTATTTGGGAAAAATATTAGATAATGGAAATAAGTCTAGTAAAACAATTCCATAAAATTGTGTAAAGTGGTTCTAAATTTATAAATTACAAGCCAATTCGACAGACGTTGTCATGTCTAATTTATACACCTATGTTTATAAAAAAAATAACGACGATAAATCGACATATAATCAATTTTAGCTCTCAAGTTGGATCATACTGTATAAAGTAAGCAAAAAATTTATAACACCGTGACACGTATATCTATGTATATAAACATAAGTAAGGAGGTCGGTTTCATTGATACTGACATATTAAAACATGTTTGTGTGCAATTACATACATATTATAATATATATAGTATTCATTATTTGTTTGTAGGCATTTTATTTTTCAATTAAAATAAGCTAAAGCTTATAAAAAGATTTATATCTGGAAAAAAGAGAGCGTCTTAATTTTTTTAAAAATTACGCACGTTTTCAATTTTGTATAGTGATCAAGAATCAAAATCTTATAGATTCTTAAATATTTAAATAAGTCACGATATTTTTTAATGTATACAAAAATAATATTGCAGATTTTGACGTATAATATACTCAAAAATGAACAAAATGGAATGTTACTCGAAATAAATCGCTTTACGTTATAAAACAAGGCGGTGCAAATTTCATAAAAATATAAAACCACCTTATAAATACACAGTAATTTTACGAAATATAAATGTGATAATAACGAGACTGTGTGTTCTTATGTATGTATGTCCAAAATTAACTCAGCTTGTACCCCACAGCATTTTTTTCTAATTATATATAGGACATTCAATATAACATTCTAATATCTGGATAATCCAGATTACAGCCCATATTATTTTGCTTTAAGTTGAATAACACTTATAGTAAGAGAATACGTTTTCAGCACCTTAAGTTATCACTAATAACACATTGATTAAAGATTATTATGAACAGATTTTAACGAAACATAATTCATACTTATATGCATACGGTCTGCTTGATGGTAAACTTAACCGCAGCATGTACACTCTCGTGTCATCACGAAGATATCACTAGCGTATCGCCAATCTTGTGTGAACTGAGAATAACTATTTAATTAAATTAAGCAATCCCCAAAACAAATTTATCCTGAAACGCTGTCTCCGTACTTTATTTACTGATGCTGCTTCTCTAACTTTATAACCCTATTTCTGATGTACGTTATTTTATGTATATATATATATATATTTTATATTATATGCATTTATTGCGTTTATTTATACAAATATGTATGCCACGTTTATTTATTTTATATATATATATATATTGCCTGCACCACTATATATATATATATATATATATATATATATATATTCTTTTTCTGTTTTGTGTAATGACTGATTGACTTGACATATCAGATATGAGTTCGATAAGCCGATAAGCCTAATATTAACCGCAGAACGCGGTATTAAGTGAAGTTCATACAGACAAAGTCATAGTCCAAGAGAAATTGTCTTAATAAAATCGCCACAAAATAAATATAACGAATCCTTGGTCCTTTGAGAGTGCAAATCTGCAAACGAAATGACTCCTTTAAACTTATGTTCGGATTAATTAGACTGATTTCTGTTTTCAGAATAAGACGTCTATGAAATTTGCCGCCACTCGTTTGAGAGTGGGAAATTTTATTAGTTTATAACCGTAAAATTTATGCTTTAATATATTTTTGTAGGATCTGTACCATAAATCAAAGATTGCTTTGATGGTGGATTGGCCATAATAATCTATATATATATACACACACACACACACACACATATATATATATATATATATATATATATATATATATATATATATATGTATATATATAAAAAGAGAAGTTGAATGACTAAGTGACATATTAACAGAGTGCCTAAACTGTAAGGGATAGAAACTATAATATTTAATAAATTTCATGATGAAACTTTGCTGTTTTTGAAGTTTAAATTCAAATGAAATTCAGTACAAAAGGTTTATCATTGAAAGTCTTGGAACACGAAAATATTTTTTGGAAAATCATCATTTAAAAGGGTATAAGGGCAAGGTTCAAATAAAAGTTTTACAACTTGATGCAGATGAAACTGCGGAGCGCTGCTAGTATTATATATAATAGGAAAATTATAACCAATGTGTATCCACACACATTCATAGTCTCTATAAAATCTCATAGATTCAAATCACCACTTGCTACGATCTTGACATATATCTCTCTTCTTTTACTTGTACTAGTGCAAGTCCAACATTTACACACGTGGTATCTTAGTCTTCCTGGTTATATATGCTCATGCACATAATAATACATAGTGCTATACCAACTCTTTCATTCTATTCCACTCTATATAAATATATAGAGTTGAAGTGAATAGAAGAGTCTCTATAAAGTCCATTTACTTTCACTGTATATAAATATATAGAGCGTAAGTGAATGGAAGAGTGCTTCACGGAGAGTGAAGATATGCAGTTATTACAATCTACGTATCATAAGATATCTATTATATAAAAAATCGTACTACGTATCATAAGATATCTAATAAATTAATTATACAGTATTATCATATCAGTCGCTAGATGACATCCAACGATTAGACATAGAATTGTTAAAAAATCTGAGGGTAGTACAGAAGTTATCTACAAGATAGTAAAACTGTTCAGGGAGACGTGACCTGTATCCAGTGAGATCCTGAAGTCGTAGTAAGATTGTCTCTACACTATGGCAGTGCCTCTATTCTAGTTCTCAAGCCTGCCTCTTCTGCATGCTATTTGCTTATAGCAAAAGCTAGGTCCGATAGCGCAGACTGTAATCATCATATTTTACGCACCAAAGATTATGAATTCGACCTTCAACAAGGATAAATATGATATGAATACGAATAAGAGTAATATATGACAAATATTTGTGTTTTTTGTGTGAGAGTTTCAAATACGTATATAGCTAGTCAAGATTTTTTTGTTGTCAGATGTTTGTAAGACAGGTGCTTTAAGCGACTTTAGAATCAGGTCAATGTATGAGGTGTTGTGTGTAAAAAAAACTGTTGAATGTTTACTACAATTGTTCTTTGTGTCTCGTTGTAGCCGTACCACGCTCTAAAAAAAGTCTTTTTTCTAACCCTATTGAGAATCAAAATTTTGATGAAACTAAGTCTAACTAGGCTAAGCCTACAATGATAAATAAACTATAATCAAATTAGTTAATATCTTCTAATTTCACTCGCATACTGTAATAGTTTCATATCAAAGTATGATACTTGAATTATTAATTCTAATCGAATTATCATTTCAGTCGAACTTCATACTCGTATACACACCGTATGTGTGTATCTTTGATATTTAATGAATTTCATTATAATATAAATATCCATTAATGTATCGATTAATCAAATTAAAGATAAATGTTCCACAGTGTATAATCAAAAGCAAATGACGCAACATTGGCTCAAACATTTGGGATGACGGTCAAATGTTTGAAGCAGTTGGCGGTCCGCCAAGAAGCATGATTCATAAGTGGAGAGACCACAGACTATTTGTCAGCATTACAACTGGAGAGGAGTGCATTTGGAGATACTACTTATTTATACACTGGCGACGGACCGTGACTCTGGAGTTCAACTATATAGGAACGGTCATATGAAATCTGATGTTCAGCTACAAGTGGAAAACATACTATAAATAGCGACTTGCTGTTATTTTTCTTTTCGCAGGAATATGATATGCAATTTGGTTATAGAAATACATAATCTATATTATTGGTTGTAGAAATACATAATCTATATTGTTTAAAGATAAGTCTAGCTTTTAACATTAAGGTACCGTGTTGGATGATAGCGATTGAGGTACTTAAGCCGACAGATCGCGGTATCACCAGCGTAAGCATAACGCAAATACAACAGGGTAAAGATGTAGCAGAAATCCCGTCGCAATTAGAGGCAAAGTACCTCTTGACCGGCTTGATGGCGCATTTGATTGTTTTGATAGACACTATACGTCATCTACCTCACACTTTTCATATGAGCCATTGGAGGTCCACTGCTGGACATGGTTCATAATTGCCGGCATGTTCAAGCGTGTTGGTAATCGCAGAACGCTGCTTACCCAGCGGGGATGCTGCTAGCTATCCCCATCCTGTGCATTTGAGCCATACTGTTTTGGATGGATAGACCGCCATCGTTCGGTTCTGGTACCTTAATCGCCTATTACGACATCCGGTAAAGGACATACACACTTTTACAAATAAAAAAATCGATCAAATACCTATAACTAACTGCTTAAACTATAAATCGCTCTTTTTTTTTAAATAATGGTATCAGAAGAGAGAGCGAATGCAACACTTCACAACAAAAGCGAGTAACCATTTTGAAACTAAAAATAAAATAATAAACTTGAGGTGCGTTTATTTTGGTGCCAGCGGATAGCTGAGCCGCTAACGAGATAATTTCGGTCACTGACACTTGTATCCGTTGGGATGGGACAAAATAACATAGTCTAGTGAACTTAGCTTATGACAATCAAGAAGTGACTAACTTAACAATTATCATTATAAAATAAATATTTTAAAACTAGCTTCTAAAGCAGTTTGAAAACAATATGTGGAAGATTTTTTAAAAACGGTTTTGCTTGAAGTAGATCGCAAACAAAGGTCGTCTACATTGGTACCTTCCTCTCACCATTTCTATCGCTAAATAGCAGTGTTCGCATTGCTGTGTTCTAGTTGGAAAAGTAAGAGAGGCAGGAATACCCTTGTGATATTTCGAGCGTCTATAGACTACAGTGATTTACGATTACTCGAACTGGATTGCTCGACGAGGTCATCATGTAATAAAAAAATTTGGTTTAGAAGGTTATGTGTTACAAAACGAATAAAAAAATTATTTAATACGTTGCTTATATTTTACTAGCAGTGCCCGTGACTTCGCTAAAGAAGCATGTGACTTTGGATATCATTAGCTTTTCAAAACGTTTATTTTTCGCCCGTTTTAGTCTTATGTTTGATCGACGCTCTTATTAGTCATATCGTGATATTACAAAAGCCTAAGTTACTTCTTATTATATAAGTTATCTGCCGGTGGAAGCCTTATCAAATCTGGTCCCATCACTCAAGCCGTATCAGAGATTACCTCAAACAAACAGACTAATAGACAAAAATAATATATATATATATTTATCTGATACCATCTGATACAAATGTTCTTTATGAAAATCTTAAAAAATATAATTTATACTTTTGAATAAGACATGTTTTATCAGATATAAATGATTTAGCATTTGCCTTTCAGTTCTAAAGTACGTATCGTACAGGCTAATAAGATAAAAAAGACAGTTAAATGCTACTTTTTTATTCCTATTTTTATAACTGATTAAATTGATCGCTGCTATCTTGATATCTTGCTAGATTGCTTACCCCCTAATATCTTTTAGTATTGGCGCGAGAATGGAACATGTAACAAAAGCAATGCGGCTACTAAGTGCGGAGTAATTGGTGAAGGTAATGTAACCAATTTTTCAAATATCCTGCTTAGAAGCAGAATACCTTAAGTTCAATTCTTGTTAAAAGTAAATGGAGAATGAATAGTACTTTGCCAATTTCAAAATAAAATAAATAACCACATTTATATCGGCACATGTACTTATACTAAGCAGCTTCCAACAAACATTTTCTGACAGCAAAGCAACGTTTCCTTTGAAAACTAAACGCTATTTCTAGTTATACTGAAAGCGTTTTTCATGCTGGATAAGTTTTCTATCTGTAAATTATCTTTTTTCTTTAAATATAGTTGGATTTACACGTGTTGTTCTATTTTTTAAAATAAATATGGGTGAGAAGTGGTCGTACACCATATTATTACGAGCTTATCACTAATTGTGTATTTTGATTTATATATATTTTTTATTGCGAAGTTAGCGAACAAACAACGTAGCCTAAAGACACTCTTGCCATCACAAAGATACTACCAGCGTGTCCCCAAGCCTGTAAACTAACGATGCCGTGCCATATTTACCCAGTAATTTCCCTGCCTCACTGACCTTTTAATCTGGAATACAATGTAAACACTCCTATTTGGCGGTAGAAATGGTAAAAGTGTGGTACCAATGCAGGCAACCATTGTCAGAGGTCTACCTCTTCAAAAATGCTGTTTACACAGTACTATTACAGGGAACTTTTTTTGATTTGTTAGCTCAATTCTAAACGATTTAATTACTGTACATATTTGCTGCATAATATTTTAGAGTTAGATGTGTAAATATTATATTTATTATTTCTTTTTCCTTAATTTATTATTATTTTTTTAATATTATACTGCGTGCCTGCGGCTTATGCCAAGGTTTTTGATTATTTAAAAGTGTGCATTGCCCAAATGTATTTTACTTTATCTGAAACAATTTATAAAACCGAAGCTTTAGCTACAAAGTCAAATATACTAATAAAAAATTAAACAGAATATGCTAAGGCGGGTAATAAAAATCAAAGATCAAAAGTATAAAACAGTAAGTTCAGAGGGGATCATTATTTGAATCATGCATAAAGATGCGGCGCAGCTCGGATGTGCAAATAAACGCAATTAGAACATGCCGCGCCGCGTGAGAAATGTCTTTACAGACGTCTGTGGGCCATTTGAGAAGAGGCAGCGTAAATTTAAGCATTATAAATGCGGATTCAGTATTATTATGTATTTTATCCTCTAGACGTTTAATCATTATAAGAAAACGAGCAAAGTTATTTTTGAATAAGGCTGCCTTATATGGTAGAGCTTCTGAGCATTACTTAAAATCTCTTTGATCGAATGAGAAGTGAAAAGATCAGCATGGCGTACGCAATTCACCCACCATGTGAACAGATAGTATGTCCTATGTCCAGGAGTAGACGTACAATGGCTTATATGATGATGATGATGAAATTAACCCAAACACCAGGAAAGTTAATCATTCAAAAAATTTTATGACAAAGAAAAGTAATTGAATCCATATTAGTTTGATGGGAAACTTTGAAAGTATTGATTAATAATTTCTTCACAAGTGTATATCTAAGAGATTTTAGGATATATTTAATGTAGTTGATTTTATCAAGAATCATTGATAAGGATTTACAGATTCTAGACCTCTATACAATAAATCAGCCATCAGAAGTCCAAGTCTGCTGGACCTAGGCCTGCCCAAAAAGAGGGAATTTTGCGACTTGGACACTGCTACCCGTCCCCGATCTGAATATTTGTGCTGAACTGCTAGGGATGGATATATCGCTACCTAGTACAGGGGAAGTACTATTCTGCTCTGCCGATACCTTACGGCTATACACAATAATATAATCTGTTATAATTCAATAGATTATTTTTATGATGTTTAAAGGCCTAAAAAGTCCTTTAACTTCAACTGCAAAATAAACAGTCTTATTTACACCAAAGGTAGAGCCTAATGCCGATATAGTCAAGGAATACAATTTGGTGCTGTTGCTACTTAACTATAATTTTAACTGAAATAAAATTATACTACTTGACAGTTTATACTCATTCCCTAAAATATTACTTGTTGATAATTGTGAATTATATTTTTTGTGTGTATTTGAGCAAAATAGAGACGATCTAATCGTTTTTATTTGCAAATCATGCCTACGTATCTTTAACCTACACAGCTTCGATAAACTAAAGATTTATTGCGCTTTACATTGTTTTTCCTTCATTCTCTTTTCACTTGAACCAGCAGTTTAAAATATTCGTCGCCGAGCTCAGAACATGGAAAATGGATTCGAACCGCAGTTTTACTGTTGGTACCTTCTTTTTCGGTTTCCTTAGCATACTAGTTTTTGCATCGAGTTTTCGCACCGTGAAATACTGGCCTGTGAGTGCAAATTGAAATTAACGACATTTATTTGTCGTAGCTCTTCACTATTCGTAGACAATTTTTTCATTTATCAAATGAGTTTTTTATCACGAAATGATCTTACTAGAGACATACAAAGGTTGGTAGTTGGTAGTCTATGTTGGTTCCTCGCTTTCATCTATTTCTAAAAGCAAACAGTAGTCTTAGCATTGCTATGATTCCGTTTTAAGGGTGTAAGAGGCAATAAAATATCTGGGTAATGGACAAAAAATCTGTAAGACACAATACGATAAGAGCATATTTAGGTTGGGATTACGTTTACTATCAGTGTATGATCGTTTGTCACTTAGTCATAAAGAAACTAAGAGTTGTAGAGCAAAAAATAATCTGGAAAAAGTATGTATGAGTAGATATTTATAGCTGAGGTAAGGATAATTAATTAGAAACCAGTTGTCTACAGCTCTATGTGTTCACAGTTAGTGGGTAGGTGAGGTCTCTTGTGCTTTTTAGGACCTTTTAATGGCAACGTGTCGAGGCTAAAGAACAACCTTAAATCTTCTTGGGTGTTTCGATGACCAATTGCCTCTAGCTTAATAAATATCCTAGTAATATAATACTTTTGTTAAACGTGGCGTGTCGGATTTTCACTGGTGTTTTGTCTTAGTTTAGGGTAGCCGAAGGCAATGTAGACTCGAATCACCGCGGATGAATAGAGGAGGCAGCATTTTGGTTGTACATCTCACAATCCTTTTTCAAAGCCTGCAAAGTTATTTTTGGGCTCATCATTATTTTAATAGACATTGAGAGTTTATTGCTAGACATAGGCCTCTTCAAGAAAGAAGGTTTTTCGCCTATAATTGTCGCGCTGGGCAAGCGTGTTGGCAATCGCAGAGTGCAGCTTTCGTGACGGGGATTCTGCTGCCCAACCCGGCCTGTGCATTTGTGCACTATTCCGGGTGGATATACCGCCATCTTTCGGTTCTGGTACCTTAATTGCCTCGTACGACACCTGGTTTAATGGGAGGTACTATTTTACTCTGCCGGTACCTCGCGGCAAACGTAGGCTATCCAAAAAAATATCGAATATTGTGAGCATTTATCGTCACCCCTCTACAAATTGAAAAAAGAAAGTTATATTACAAAAGTAAAACTCTTTGAAACCCGTAGATGACTGAGTGAACGCTCAAAAATATAGGGAAACACGTTTTATTGCAGTTTTGGAGACTTTTTTATTAGGTTTTAACCGTATATTTTCTATAAAAACCTACATAACCTTACCTATTTCCATCAATAGTCGGGATCGAGTTCTGGTTTGAACAGTGAAAGAAACAGTGAAAATATTAAGTAATGTGACATATTATCTTTCTCATACAAGGTTGGCTACGTGATAGTGATATTCTTGTAACAATACGAGTGTCTATACGCTGCAGTTTTGCTTCCTATCATAGGATCGTACGCTTGATTGTCTACTTATAAAAAAAACTATTCTAGTATAATAAAGCTATTTTTGCTTTTGGGATGTGAAATATCTGAATACCCTATTTATTCAAAGTTCAGTTCTTTTATAGAATTAATAGTTACACACAATCAGTCAGCACTACCAGGAACAGTGCATTTTCCAAAGTTAAAGTTAGTATCACCAGGTTAAATTTCAACAAAATTGGTTCAGTGTTATAGTTCCATATAAATTATGAAAAAATTTAATCGCGTAACATATCAGTCATACACAAACAATATTGTTCTCATTTTCTGCAACAAATTGTGACGACACACATTCAGGATATACGTCTGATAACACTGTAGTCGATCATTCCAAATAAACGCGCTTCTGTGACTGGTTTAAAATAACGCGATAAGTCAGATATATGAACATACAAAAACAAATAGTAAGTAATATGAAAGGCAATTTAGATGTATTTTTGAGAGGAAACGAATCTACACGATGATTTTTTTTAAAATAAGTCGCCAAATTAACAAATCGCTCATGTCATCACAAAGCTAGCGCCATTAGATTGCTAAACTGAAGACAATGGCGCAGATGGTAGTGATCCTATCTTGGGCCTGGTGCCCAAGTTATGGGTCAAGGGTACGATTCCTACCCAGAGCAAATATTTATATGATGACATTTGTGTTTTTTCTGTGTCTGGATATTAAATATATGTATTTAAGTAGTATGTTTGTGATTCCTCTGTTGTCTGGCGTCAGGACGAAGTAAGGTCAATGTATGAAATATTGTGGGAATTTTAATAAGTACGTCGAATTGTCCATTCTCACACTTCCAATCAGAACTACTTAATGCGAGTCCAGAAAAGCTTATAATGCATAAAGATGAGAGTGAGTGAGTATATAGGTATATATATAAGAAATACCTATCGTATATAAGAAGACATGCGTAATAATAGTCTAGGCATGTTAGATGTTTCCTGGAAGTATAAAAGAAAGAAGAAGAATAAATATGATTTATAAAACTTTCTACGCGTTAACCACATGATAACAAAAAAGCTGCATCGCCTGTATAATAAAAACATTCTTCACAAATTATGATTATTAAGTATATTAAAAATATTAACAAAATGTTTGATTTACCTTCAAATATTGCGATAAAGTATAAAATATTGCGTTACCAACATAAAATAGGTTATCTAATAGTATTGATTTAAGACATCTTTTCATTTCGAAGCACATTTGACTTCCATGAAACCCTAAAGTCTATTTTCAAAAAGCATTAGTTTATGAAGGAAATATTTAATGTGCAGGAATCAAGGGAAACATATCAGATTTGAAGCCTAAAACTCGGGTAAGGCTTTATGTATAATCATAATAGAAAAATAAACAGTGGCTCTTAAAACCTAACTTAAATAAATAGTTATGAAATATAATTGCAAGTACGTACCTAAACGTAAGAATAATTACAGACGATCCAGAATTCATGAGTAGGCTTAAATGTTTATTTCTGAACACAAAATACGTACAAGAAAAGCCTAGGTAGGGTTTCATTTAAGCACTGCCAAAACCAGTTATTTGCCAAACTTAGCCTATATTGGTTATTATAAATTAAAGTCTATGCAGTATCTTTACTAAATTATATTTGGCTTAATATACATTACATCTATTTCGATATCGCACAAAATCAATCAACATTCTCTCGATTTAAGGCATCCCTTAGAATACCATAAAGTTGATAATCAAGTATACAGTCTGCGTGATACTAACAGTCAACGTATCACAAGGATATAACTAGTACTTTTCCACCCTTATAACTTGAAGGTATTGAGTTATATTACCAAGTAATTTCACTGCCTCTCTTCAATCTGGAATACTGTAATGAAAACACTGTTGTTTGGAGATAAAAATACGTAAAACTGAGGTATTAATGCTGACGATCTTTGTATGAGGTCTACTGATGGCAAAACTTTGTATT
Organism: Heortia vitessoides; assembly: GCA_020976665.1. NCBI lineage: Eukaryota > Metazoa > Arthropoda > Insecta > Lepidoptera > Crambidae > Heortia > Heortia vitessoides. The sequence goes on along the minus strand of JACJUM010002819.1, from coordinate 18,041,621 downwards.
TAATAATAATTGATTGTTAACAATTCTAAATTGTGCTTGAAACTACTTGAAGTTCAGTCAAAGTATGTTCGGTGAATTAATTACGTGTTCGGTTTTAATACGTAAATTCAATTAAATTCAATTTATTTTATAACAACATAAATTGTGTGGTAAAAAAGAAAAATTAAATTACAACATGATAAGCACAATATTGTGACTTACATAAAATAGATAATACATAAAAAAGTAAATATATATTACATAAAAAGGATACAATATTATATTTTACACAGATATACGAAAAATAAAAATCTACTGTCAAAAAACTCATCTACACTATAAAAACATTTTTAACATAAATGTTTTTAACTTATTTTTGAAGTAATCTGTTAAAAAAGTAAAAAATATTAGAATGTAGTCAATTATAAATAAGTTTACACAATACAAACAAATAATAATCAATAACATATTACCTGTTTACTATATTATTTTTGTCAGACATAATTTCAAGCCGTTAATAACATTTTAGATTACAATTATGATCATCAAAGCAGCCGTAGAATGTTTACTGCTGGATTTCCCTAGTAAGAGGGAATTTTGCCTATCGCTGCCACGCTGGAAAGACGTGGTGACATTCGCAGAGCACAGCTTCACAACGGGAATGCTGCTGCCTATTCCCGACCGGTTTTATGTTTCCTGATATTTCAGTTACGCTGTTTCGGTTGAATATACTGCCATCTGGGTACAGTTGGAGATACTATTTTACCCTACCGGTAGCCTACGGCATTGATAGCATAGTCCACTAGGACTTTCATGTACATAAGGATTTGAGATCATTACATAACATACGAATACATTTATATGTAGGTATGTATTATATTAATATTTATTTTCTTCTTCAAAGTTGAGGATTGATGTGCAATAACTTTGCACATACTGAATCAATTTAATCAAGTATCAAGTGCAGTAGAAACTGGAGTGATTCCTACCAGTATAACAGTATATACTTATTTATTAGCTTATATAAAATTAAGAAATCAGGAATCTTTATGCTTTTGAGTGTGTTTTGCTTATACTTCTCACTTACTAATTTATATTGTGGTATTCGTGTATATTATATTTTAACAATTTATTCAGTTTAGTCTTAGTTTAAAATTTAAAGCTATAAAAAACGTCCTTTCTAAGCTTTTTGCTGCTTTTTGTAACAATAGATAATATTTTAATGATTTAGATAATATAAATATATATAATTATCTAAAATTGTTATGTATTAGCACTACTGCCCCAAATATTTATTACCATGACTTGACTCAACTTGTATTACTTAACAAAACATTTCGACTGAATTTCCAAATCAGGATTTGACGTGAACTTGCTAAATAATTAATTTGGCTGCGATCAAGCCCGGCCTTGTTTACTGGCTGTTTTGACACGTCTTCAAGTCTTTAATTTTGTATTAAGTTTAAAAGCAAATCATCAGTATATCTAACCTATAAATATGTTATTTTCACGTTTACGCGCATACCATTATCGGTACAAATATTTTAAACAGTTTTAATAGCAATTCTTTATTAATATAATTTTAGATATCATGACATAACATTCTTGTCACTTGTGAAAACGTGTCACATAAAAAGTAAATGTTAACAATGTTGGACAAAGGTCTCCCTAAGAAAGGGGGAATTATGCTTATAATTGTCGCGCTGGCAATCGCAAGGAGTAGCTTCACGACAGGAATGTGACTAATCATTCCCGCCCTGTTACTTTTAGGTTATGCTGTTTTGAGTGAATATACCACAATCTGTCAATATTAATACATTTTTGGGCTCATACCGTTGGCTCTGATGAACTTATAAGACCATAAATTAAAGAAGTATTTACATAACATCGCATACATTGACCTGATTCGACGATGATAAGAAGCTTAAAGCACTTGTATTACAGATATCAGACAATAAAGGAATCACAAATACAATACTTAAACACATATTTTTAACACCTAGACAAAGGACAAACATAAATATCATCATATAAATATATGTTCTGGGTAAAGATCGAACCCTCAGCCTATGGTGCATAAGATAGGATTACTACCATCTGCGCCATCGGGCCCTTCAAAAATATTGGGGACTTGTAGGAACGCTGTAGATTCGATCGATCGACCCCGTCAAACAGTCACCTCTTACGACACCTGGTACAGAAGAAGGTACTATTTTATTATTCTCCTCTGTCGGTACTTTACGGCTTTAGAAATCAGATATCAAAAGTCTATAAAGAAGAAAAAAACAGTAGTCAGTATTTCCAGTAGAAAATAAAATTATCATTTCAAAGACTGATACCATCACAAAATGTCCGATAATTATCTATATATCTGTGTGTACGACACCATTTGTAACAGAACGGGTCAGCGCAGGCTGCAATAATTGAATTCTAAATTAGCTATTCGTAATCGTGTAATGGAGGGCACTCAATACTCGGCCGGTATCGACAGGACTCGACAAACGATCATAAACAACGATAAAATACGAGCAAAAGCGAGGAGGTTTGCTAATGCAGATTCCATTTAAACAAATACTTAAGAGTTGTTATTAGTTACTAGTTGACCTGACAGACGAAATGGCAAAATTAAGTTAAAATAATATACAATTTATTTAATTAAATATTATATGGTTGTAAGCCGTGAGGTACGGGCGGAGTGGAATAGTACCTCCTTCAGGTTCAGTACTAACTTCAGCACCCACCAGGTGTCGTAAAGGCGACTGTACCTTAGTCGCTTTTTACGATACAATCGACAGGGCGGGGATGGGCAGCAGCAGTCTCGTCGCGAAAGCTGTTCTCTGCGATTGCCTACACGCTTGTCCAGTGCGGCAATTATTTGCAAAATTCCCTGTATCTTAGGGAGGTCTGTGTTCAGAAGTGTTCTTCCAATGGCTGGTATCATAATAAAATCATAATAAAAAAATTGGTTGCCTGTAAAGTCGGTATACGGGCGAAAGTTTTACGTGACAACGACTTTGAGTGGTAAAATAATTTTAATGTGAATATTCATTCGTATAGTAGGAATAAGGATGAAATAATAGTAACAATTTAAAACATTTATTTATACAAAGAATTATATTTAAAACATTAATTTATACAAAGAATCTCGCACTGAATTTCATATTAACAAAATTTAATTTTTGCCTTCACACATACATACGTATTTATATACAAATACGCATACAATAACTTGCAATACATTTGCGTAACACACGTCACAATGAGAGCGAGTGAGAGGGACGCGTGCCTCTCACTCGCTCTCATTGTGGGCGCATAACGTGAGCGGAGCGTAACGCAGTTTCTTGAAGTGTCACCCGGCAAACCAATTTATAAGACGTTGTCACGTCAAAAGTAAACATCGAACGTCCAATGCTGTACATATGCCTCACCAAGAAAGGAGGAAAGTTTCCCTCATTTGTTGCGCGTGGTGGCAATTGCAGTGCGCAGCATTCACGACTGCATCTTCACTCTCATCTATCGCACGCGTAAACGTACAAAATAATATATCTAAAGGTCAGATAAACAGATAGCTAGTGAATGATCAGGTTGGACACGAACAATGTAGCATAGATAAGGTCCTACCTTATGTAAAATACTATGTGATGCCGTGAGCTCAATTTATGTGCAGTAGTTTTTATTTAACTATTTGCTAGTTCCACATTTACATAAGATAAGTTGAATAAAAATAACTTTTGCACGTCAACTGAACAAGTTAAAGCCCCAAGTCATTTCCTATAGTCAAGTCAGCAAACGAACATCCGGTCCGCTTGATCCGCACTTGGACTGCACAGCAATTCGACCCTTGCTGTTTAGTAGTAGATTTAGGTGAGAGTGAGGTACCAATGCAGACGACCTTTTTTAGAGGTCTACCTCCATTTTTTATTGAGTGCAATATAAAATGGGCCTTATTTGTATTTTTATAAAATAAGTTTTTTAATAATTATAGTCGAATAAAAACGCTTGTATTATTTGAACGAATCTATTGAACTGTTCTGCGATATTACATCGAGCGTACACATACGTGTATTCAACGAAATGTGAATTCTCACATTCTCTCTCATATGCCATTACCATTTTATTGAACATGTCAATGAGAATTCGGCAGAACTTTTCGTAACACGAAAATGCTTTTGTAATTGAACCATTGTTTTTATTTAACTGGAATGTAAATCTTGTCTGTGATTTACATTATGCTGCATTATCTCAAATTAATTATATCGAAATGGTTTAATATACACTTGAACAACAAAATGACTATATATTATCATCAACATCATCAGGAAAAACTTCTTAAGTGACTGATGGTCCCCACTAAGCCTGTAATATCAGATATTTCTAATGCCGTCCATACTGCTCAGAACACTTTTAATGCAGATGTTCTTGTGCACAGGCCTGGACACCAGCAATCATATCATCGACGAAGAATACCGCAGACCAAAGCGAATAGACTTCTTCGTCACAAGAGTATACGTAGTGTTTTCACTCGTAATACAAATCAGGGTATACAAGGTGATGCTAAAGGTTGTATTCTGGGTCCTGTTGGGTTGCTACAAGGCACCGCTACTCCAGATAGTGCTGAACTCTAAGCCTCAGAGAAGCAGCGCAATTTTCACATTTATTACCTTAAACTAGGTACTACTAAAAAGCCAGTGAAATCGCATGTTTTGAGCATCACTGGAGGTGTGGATTGTAAAATTAAAAGTCACAAAGTTCGCGGACCATACGCATTCTTCAAAACGTGTCTTCCTTCGCTTGCTTCGGACCACGTACTGGCTCCAAATAATTGGCCAAAAAACGTCTGCATCAAGCCAAAGAGACGGTTGCGACCAGGGCAACGAAGATACGAGTAAAAGCGGAGAGCGAAAGATTGTTAACTCTTATTCCCTAAATCCTCAATACATTACCAGGTGCATTTCGAACATTAACATAATTTCCCAAAATGTGCGAGGCTTGAAAACAAAACTTCATACCCTGAAAACTAGCATGATGCTACCTAAAAATGACATCATTGCTTTCACTGAATCTTTTCTATATCACACTTTTAATGATACTGAGATAGTTGACAATGGCTATAGAATTTTTCGCCGAGGTCATGGCTCTTGGGGAGGAGGAGTTATGTTGGTTACCCGAACTGATTTTGTGATGTACCGCTTAAATGACCATGAAACTTCGTCTAGAAAATATCTCTGGCTATCTATTACAATCAGATCACTTACTTCATTCTAGTGATAGAGTTTATCTGGATTGGTTTACTAAAGTTGAAAATTTTATTTATACTTTATGAGGACCTATCATAATCTTGGGTAATATTAATGTTAACAGTGCATCGTTAAATGTTTATAATAATTACTCTTATTTTTTTATCCTTTAGTAACTAAGTAGAAATAAATGAAATTTTGAATTCTTACAGTGGATATTTTATTGACTCAGAAGTATGTTAGTGCTGCGTCTGTTCCATATGCCGAATATGGCGGGCGTTTTGTACACCCTGATTTATATCACCCTCCACTTGATATCTCCATTACTTTCGAGTCTACCATTCAATTTGGGTCTATGTATCTTAGTACTTTTAAGAATGATAAGGACTGGAATCTTATCAAAGCCGATGAAACCGCTTTGTGTCGCTCTGTAGATAGCATAGATCGGAAATGTTTACTACAACCAGAAAATGTACACCTTGCTTTGAACTCATTTTACGATTCTATATATAGTAATTTTGATAATTCGTCCCCAAAAAACAAAGGTCTAAGTCCCGGGTTTGAGCCTAGTGTTATTTACCAGGGTGTTCATTGCTCTAGTACCGACGCAGCAGATGTATTTGCCTCTCATTTCTACCCAAGACGATCTGATATTAACATCAGCTCTAATTTCTCTTCTAACGTACACACATATGGCTGTTGGTGATTGACCGGTTACGGATGTAGTAAGGGCCATTACCAAGTCTTCAAAATGTGCAAGAAAGCAGTCACCATTCCTCTCGGCCATGTGATGAACCTCATTCTCCGTTCTGATTTTTATCTCTTGTGTTTTGTGTCTTTTATCTCAGTGAAAAATTACTCGAAGAACGTCTATAACTAAATGTAGTAACAATTTATTATTTGAGGAATATCGGCCTGATGCAATTCTTTCAGCACTCGCAATTTTTTTTTAAATCTTTACCTACAATAACATTCTTTATCAAGTCCAGCCACACATTTGTAATCAGCAACACGTATTTGGACCAGGTAGATCAGTAAATTGGTATCTATTAACTTTAGTGAAATTTATCACAGAATCAATGAATAGAGGAATGCAAATAGGTGTGCTGTACTTTGATAACCGCAAGGTCTTTGATAAAGTCAATTGCAGAACCCTATTATCTAAACTTGATGCTTTTGGTTTTTTTTCTGAGCTCATCAATTTATTTGATGATTTTTTCACAGATCAACAGCAATTTGTTCGCCACGGTTTTTATGTATCGCAAGCATATCCAACGCCATCTGGTGTGACCTAAGGATCGATACTTGGACCATTGCACTTCTTGCTGATGGTAAACGACGTAGTTGACGACTTAATTATACTAAATATCTACTTTATGCTGACGATATAAAATTATATGAAGGAGATTTTTTACTGATGCAGAAGGACATTAATGCCTTATATAGGTGGAGTAACGATAATGGTATAGAGTTTAACTATTTTAAGTGTCACATCATAACCTTGAGTCGCAAGCATAATCTCGTCAAATACGAATAAACGTTAGGCAACCAAGTCAGCGACCCTTTCCTTACATTTAACGAACGCATTTCCGCTCTCACTCGTCGCTGTTTAGGTCGTTTAGGATTTGTATTACGGAACTCGCGTCATTTCCAGAATCCAAATATCGCTAAGATCGATCGATCTTTTTATCTGTCTAGTGCGAAGTTCATTAAAATCTAGTGCATGTATTTAGAATCCACACGAGGCAAAGTATAAATAAACGTTAGAAAAAGTTTAGAAAGCTTTTCACCGCTGTTATTATAAAGGCGTTTACGGCTGTTAACCCTTTATGTACTCAACTACGTTCTTGCTGGGAATGTTGGGGATGTGTTCTCTGGTAACCAGGAGAGCTCTTTCAGAGCTTTCAACCGCTATAGAAATATAACGTGGAGATGAGTTACGTATCTTTGTGCCTGACAACCATCTGCGCATTTGATCCGGAAAAAGACATCGGCTGTTTGCGCCTCTACCATGACGTACTGTAGCGCGTGCGCAACCACCTTAATGCCGCATGCAGCACGACGACTTGTTATCAATTTAATTACAACCGTACATAACCGTAGTCGTAAATCAGTATATCTGCCTGATATTTTCAATGTAATATGAATAAAATATACGCTTTCAGTTCATATCCAGCCAGGATTTAACTCCAATCGACTAATTCGATAATGTAAAGGCGAATGCATCGAAGATTAATGGGTTTCTTACTTTTTGCTCGGTGAAAGCACAACACTGGAGCTCTTAGTAGTTTTTCAAACTGGGCTAATTCGTTTCTGATATCGGAAACTTTGAGTTATTACATACACCTTCATCTAGAGCATTAGAAAATTTCACACTGGTTTTTTAATAATATGAAATGAAATTTTCCGTTAATAAATGCTGCATTAATTTTCAAAGTGTGTATTTTGACGATAAAGTTTATATTTTTTATTATTGACTTTAATGTGAAAATATTTTTAAAAATTAATATTTCTGATAGTCGTGTGTAAATAGCAGAGTAGAACAGTACCTCCCACTGTATCAGGCGTCGTAAGAGGCGACTAAGCTACCGGAACTGACAGATGGCGGTATATCTATCCAGAACTGCGATTACCAACTCTATTTGGTACCTTTCTATATCTATACAAGTCTATATATATATTCGGTAGTTAATTGAAAGAAAAGTAATTAACATTTGTTCTAAATCTTTTCATTAATACTTTTTATGCTATAAATATAATGAATCATTTTATTGCCCTGAAGTAATAAAAAAACACATTGCTGTTAGCGATCCGGCCACTTCTTGTACTATACCATGTTGATGTAAGTTCTTGTGTTGTTTTTATTTCACCAAATTAAGAGTGTATTATTATTATTAAAACGTATTTTTGGTAATAAATCATTCTAAATGTTAAAAATAAATTACCACAACATCTCATACATCATACTGATTTTCTGATAAATTGCTTAAAGCACTTATGTTCGAGAAATCGGATAGCAAAGGAATCACAAATATATATATAAATACTAAAATACATATTTTTAACTGTATTTTTAACATCATATAAATTTTTGCCCTAGGTGGGGATCGAACTCTCGACCCCAGGCGTATAAGATAGGCTCCCTACTATCTGCACCATCGGGCCCGTCTAAATTTAGAATTTTCTATGCATAAATCTACCAAGTAGATTATAATGAAATTGTATTCTAGACATACAATGCAGCGAGCATTCAATACCAGCACTTCAAATATAAATAATGAGTTTAATTAATATAACTTTGAAAATAGTATCTTTTATTAGAGAAGATTAGCCGTGTGGTACCGGCAGAGTAGAATAGTACCGGGTGTCGTAAGAGGCGACTAAGGTACCAGAACGGACTGTACAGGGCGGGGATGGGCAGCAGCTTCCCCGTCGCGAAAACTGCACTCCGCGTTTGCCAACACGCTTACTCAGCGCAGCATTTAGGAGCAACATACCTCCTTTCTTGGGGAGGCCCATGTCCAACAGTGGACTTTTAATGGCTGGTATGATGATATGATGATTTGAGAAGAACGACAAACAACTAAACAGTCCATGTGATATATAATAGTGAGCGTCACCGCAGACAAAAAGATATCACAACGCGTCGCCAACCTTGTGACTTAAAGAGATTAATAATTATTATTATTTTTACCACTATCCAAAATACAAAACAGTGTAGCCCTCTCAAAATATGATAACCTGCATGTCAAGATCTAGTTCCTACAACCTATTTTCGAGTTTTCTTGTTTTAACACCATCCGAAGACTGCATAATGTTGTTGGCAAGAAATATTGAATATTCCAAATAAAAGGGGAGCAAATAAATGAAGTTTTTTATAAACCGAGATAAGGAATTGCTATTTGGATTAAAAATACAGCGGTCGTTTCGTTCAAAGCGGTGAATATAAATTTTTGCGGCTCTTATTATGAAAATGGAAGCGGTTTCTCATTACTCCGGGTGAATTGCACGGGCCAATTTTAACTCGCTTCGTTATCCGAATAACTGATATTCATAAGGAGTTTCGCGGAGAACTGTATTGAATTACATTACAAAACCTGAGATAGAAAGCGCCAAACTAATTATGCTTATAAAAAAAAAACATTTCTCTTTAATTACGGAATCGGTTTTAGAATAGCAATTAATAAGATTAATAGCAGAGCCCAAAAAAGTATTACCACAAATGCATTCTTTTTTAAGTGAAACCTTCTTTATTAAAACAAACAATTAAGTCCGTGATACTATTGCAATAACCGTCACATTAGTATGTAAGTATGTACATATTTTGGGTGTGATGCGATATGAGGTAGGGCGGGGAGGGCGGGTCTCGCGCCGCATGCTTGCTTGCATATGCACTATTGGTTCGTTAGTCGACCTTTGCTCTTGGCGTTGGGTCCACGTTAATCCTTTTTATAGACGTACGATAGTTAGAAATAGAGATTTTTTTTTTAATTCAATTCAATCCAGGTCAGTTTCAATTTAATAATTTACATTCTTGTTATTAAAATTATAACAATTTTAGTTTTTTATTTTTTCACTTTTATCGGGACATCGTCCAGCCACGATTTTTTTTTATTTTACGCTCAATAAAAAAGGTTGTAATCAAAATCAAATAATATAACAAGTAGCGCCCTGCGGTTTTACCCCCATTTAAGTTAAACTTTTAACTAACTTTGCACCTCTATTTATTCCTTTTAGAGATGACTATAGAAAAAATATTTTACACATTTCATGGCTTTCAATGATGAAAATTATACTGAATTTCATTCGAATAACTTTAATAACAGCCAAGTTTCGTACTAATTTTTAATTTGTGATTTAACCCCATTAGTGGGAGATAAAAAAAAATACTTTTTTTATACGCCTCTAAGTTAGCAACATTTTAGGTTTCTAACCCTTTTAGTCTAGGCCCTGGTTTGATATGTTAGTCAGTCAGCGATCATTTGTTATATATATATATATATATAGATTACAAATAATAGACGAGATAGCAACCCCAAATGAATGTACACATTATAAATGTTTAATTACAAAATCTGATGCTGAAATCAGAAACATTATGTTACATAAGTAATTTTAGAAATAGAAAAGAAAAGAGGTGAGCAGTAAAATTTATGACTAATCGTCAATAACTTATTTCTGAAACACAAGTGGCGTATTACTGAATTATTTTCTTGAAAAATCTTGTAGTCAAGAGTCTATCTTGTACGCCAAATTTTGTAGGTAAAATTTTATTCAACCTACAAAATTTATCACTTAAATTTTTACAATAAATTTAAGTGATAAATATTTTTGTCTGATCTATGTCTGAGTGATAAATATGTATTTATGTATTATATTTGTGATTTCCCTGTTGCCAGATGTCCGTTACATAAGTATTTTAACCAACTTGTTTCGAAATGAGGTCAATGTATGATGTGTGATGTGAATTTGTTATTATTAATTGAGCACATCTGCAGGCTAATTGTGTTGGCAGCACATACGAGTTACGGGGCTGTAGTTTGAAGTATTAAAGTGAACGATCGGACGGTGGTCAAATTTAGTTGGAACTATGCTCAATTAATCAAATTAGAAATTTAAAAAATATATCAAATCAAAATATATTCTGCAAAATACTAATATTGTCATGACAATATTTCATCGTTTGAACATAAGGTGAAAAATAGACTGATCCTAGAACAGAGAACTCTGAAGAAATACTTTGCACTTGTTCTATCTCTTTATATGGGAATGATAAGGGTACCAAATTGCTGCAGTATATTCCAAATATGCCAAAGCTAATTAAAATAATATTATAGTACAGTACAATAGTATGTGCATATGTATGTAACGTTTATCTATTTTGTATATATATTATCTGCACCACTACATATATATATATATATTTTTACACGTCCTGCATTGCACTAGCCGGCATACGACGTCCACCATTTACTGACATTACTTTTAACCGACGTGTATAAAGAATAGACTGTAAAAGAAACGATATAAAGATGTATAAATCACAAAAATGTTAAAACCAAAACAAGTGAGAATTAAATTTCGCTTTGACGTCTGTTCGTTACCTCTGTATGTATTAATCATTATCATTATCATCATCATAGTTGCTGTAGTATGTCCACTACTAGAAATAAACCCCCCAATTAATGGGGAACTTTACCCATTATTGCCGCGTTGGGCAGACGTGGTGGCAATCGCGGAGCGTACGTTCGCGACGGGAATGCTACTGCCAATCTTTATCCTATTGCATTTTTGATACAATAGGATCTCAGATGAATATACCGCCATCTAACAGTTCCGTAATCTCAGTACCACACCGCTGACAATTCATGATCTTTTCAAAAATGGAATGAAAATTCACACAACATCTTATACATTGACTTGACTCCGGGTTGCTTAAACTACTTCTGCTACGGTCATCAGACAACAGAGGAATTGCAAATACAATACTTATATTTATCAAATAAATATTATTAAGTAATACTCTTATACATGTATTTGCCATCCTATCGCAGAACAAACACAAATATCTCACCCAAAATAAATATTTGTATATATAAATATTTGTTTTGGGTGAGGATCGAACTTATAACCTTTGGCGCACAAGATAGGATCACTACCATCTGCGCCATCAGGTCCATCTATATAAACCGTTGGAAACCCGTTAAGTATAGTTTTATTATAAGTGATCGCGTAATTATTAGAAAACATTCTGTTGTAAGTTTAATTCTGTCAGTCTTCATCTCTTATGTACGATACTAAGCTTTCATTACGGAAAGACGAAAATAAGTAGTTACATCACAAATATACGTACACAATTATGTCGGATATATTTGGATGTCAGATCAGAAGATACCGGTACGAATGTGAATTGGCGGCGTGGAACTCACCGCTGCCAATCATTATCGCTTGCTACGAATATAATAGATAGCAATAAAAATGTAATAAAATAATTTCGATATTTTTGTAGCTTATAAAACGCCGGGATAATTTATTTTGGACTGATCAATTTACACAAACACTTTAAAGTGGCAATCAAAAACCATCGTTTTGTATTAAAATCCATTAGTAATATTACAATTGAGTTGCTTTTAAATGAATTTAAGAAATATCTCAAACATAAACTTATGCGTGAAGCTTATTACAAATGTAAAGATATTATTAATTAATAGCATTAAAATGGAGGCAATATTATAATATTACAGCAAGGCCCGCAGTTTTACTACTAAAATTACCTTACTCGTGACAATTATCACCATCACACCATTAGAAGTCCTCTGCTGGACATGAGTTTCTCCAGGGAAGACGGTTTTTGCCCAAAATTGCCGCGTTGGGCAAGCATGTTGGCAATCGCAGAGCTGCCCATCTCCGCCCTGTGCATTTGAATTGCACTGTTTCGGATGGATATATCGCCATCTGACGGTTATAGTACTTTAGTCGCCTCTAACGACACCTGGAGCAATGGGAGGTACTGTTCTATTCTGCCGGTAATTCACGGCACTTGTGCCAATATGGGATACAGTATGTTACCTATGTTACTTGCTGTTAATGTATTTTTCTAATTGTGAAAGCTTTTTTTGAATGAGTTCAGTCATTTCTGAATTTATTAGTTACTAACGTACAAAATAACAAATCTTGTACGTAGTTGTGTGTCTTATTTATTCTGAAAATATTACTTAGCCTATGTTACTTGATGCAAAAGTAAAAATAAATCTCTAATGGTTCAAGATTTTTTAAATTCAACACAATCGAGGTTGAATCGTAACAGACAATAAAATCTTTTCTCCTTATAATGTTAGTAAATACAAAAGAAACTGCTGCGGATTAAATCGAATTGATTTAAGTTCAACTTTGAAGAGAATAGGCTGTTAGCGTCAACGCCGGTATAGGTTCCAATTACAACAACCACTTAGTGTTGATAAAACCTTTATCAATACCAGTTTTTCTTGCTGGTTCTTTTCATGAGGCGTGTGAAATCAACTTGCTGTAAACTTATATTTCAAGACCAGTCTGGTGCCGGTAGACTTGCTTTAAAGTAGGTCACTCTTACGTAACTATTTGTTCTGACAACTGAGTTGTATGTAAATAGGTAGGTAAGATATTATTGGAGTTATATGTAACCCCATAAGGTTTGTTGTCATTAGTCATTTGAGTTATTAATTACGATTGGCTAATGTAAATGTATCGAAAAATACTCTTTAGTTGATTACCTACTTCAGGTGCAAATGATAGGCCTGTTAAAATAAATATATTTAGTATTTATTGAAGGTATATTGGCTGCAAAAATATAAAGAGACGAGTTGGTATAGGACGACGTAATCGAACATATCTTAACCAAGTAAAAGAGATTTTTCGGCAAGAAGAAACAAGTCAGGAGAGATTTAATCCATCCAAGATTGGATGGATTAAAGCAAACCTGGTACCGGCAGAGTAAAATAGTACCCTCCCCTAAACCAGGTGTCGTAAGAGACGACTGATTTACCAGAAAATGGCGGTATATCCATCCGAAACAATGCAGCTCAAATACACAGGGCGGACATGGGCAGCAGCATTCCCGTCGCGAATGCTGCGCTCTGCGTTTGCCAACACGCTTGCCTAGTCAATTATGGGCAAATTTTCCCCTTTTTTGGACAGGTCTATGTCCAGCAGTGGACTTTCAATGGCTGGTATTATGATGAAACAGAAATATTGAATATATTATAAGGCCTGTCAATATAAACTCGGACGACCGTTGTATGAGGTCTAATTTAAAACAAAAAGTTTCTCTATCGTTTTATATGACCAGAAAAATTGTACTGACATACCGTTATTGTTAATATTAAGAATCTGAGAAGTAAATAAAGTCTGAGCTCGATACTTTCGCAGTTATTTCCTCGTTCATAATGTTATTCCGAATTCAGTAAGTAAGTGGAAACGGAAAATAATCGAAAGACGGCGCCCTTAAATTTTGTCGCAAAGATGTATACTCAAATTAAAATTGGTTGTTAAGAAGTGTATGAAAGATTTACCGATTACAAGGAACAACTTGCAAATCTCCTAATTTGACAAATTGAGATGCTTCTCAACAGTTCCCCCAAATTTACTTGTGATTCCCAATTCACTCGGGTCCAACAGAATGTTCTCATTAATGCATTTTGTGATTGATATCAAAATTATATGGAGGGTGGTGGAGGGCTGCGCCCCTTGGCGTCCGGATGGGGATCGGTCAATTTTGTGTGATGTGACGAATCTTGCGGATATTTTATGAGGGAATATTGGCTATATTTCCAAAAAAAAAATATAAAGGAAAACAACATTGGACGATGTTATTGAGTGATTTCTTTTCTCTACATTTAAACAATTTAAGTGAAAGATACTAAATTCATATGAATGTTGCGTTTATTTATACAAAAATGTATGTAACGTTCATCTATTTTGTATATATATTATTCTATATATATTTCTGATGTACGTTATTTTATGTATATATATATATATACATATATATATTTTTATATCATATGCATTTATTGCGTTTATTTATACAAATATGTATGCCACGTTTATTTATTTTGTATATATATTGCCTGCACCACTATGTATATTTTTATTTCTGTTTTGTGTAATGGTTGACTGGGAGATAATGTCATCTGGCATTTAGTCCGCCATTTGTACATTTTGTGCAATAAAGTTAAATAAATAAAAAATAAATAAATAAATATATATATTTATATTGTCTGCATATATATATATTTACATATATATATATATATATTTTTTTTTATTTTTTTTTTATTTTTTTTTGTTTCTTATAATAGTTGACTGGGAGATAAGGCCAACTGGCATTAAGTCCACCATTTGTACATATTGTAATTTATTGTGCAATAAAGCTTAATAAATAAAAAAATAAATGTGTATAGGGAATTCATATGAACATACGAGTATATACGGTGCCTACGTGAATAACATAAATAAAACATTTACAGATTTGTTTGTTTGTTATAATAAATATGGTAATATGTGAAATAGATGCAAGGGTTTTAACAAGACTCTTACAGGCAGTTACCGGATGTTACAAAAAGTAACATAGGATTTTGCTTTAAACTAGCAGCCCACGGTTTACCCGCATCTAGTTGTAGAACTTCCATGCTTACGTTGCATCAACCCTTTGTATTTTACCTCTTTAATCATTATCCTGATTTTTTTTTATGTGTTGTATAACTTTCAATTAAGAATCTTTTTTCTGAAATTCATTCGAATAACTTCTTGTTCAAAATACCAAGTTTCTTACCCATATAGTTAAGGCCCTGCGTTCATATGTCAGTTATAAATATACAAACTAGTAAGTAAATAAACTATAAAAACTAATGATTCAAAGCAACGAGTAATATTGCATCTTCTATATGGAGATGATAAAAGAAACCATGCGGGTGGTACTTCGGGCCACTAATATTACTAATTTTAAAATGGAATTTGTAAGTATTTTTGCTTGTTAAACGCGCACACATTATTCGTTCGGGTAGACACATTTTTAACATTCTAATCACCATCATATCAGACGCAAAGCATCCACTGTCGGACTATATCCAGAAAGAGAGAATTTGCCTAAGAAAGAGAGAATTTGCCTAAGAAAGA
>JACJUM010002819.1:18005245-18025742 GCA_020976665.1 Heortia vitessoides | reverse complement strand
AGAAAGAGAGAATTTGCCTAAGAAAGAGAGAATTTGCCTAAGAAAGAGAGAATTTGCCTAAGAAAGAGAGAATTTCCCTATCTACATTCGAAAACTGTACCTATTAGTTGCATTTAAGATTCACTACTTTGAGAGGATATACCGCCATCTGTCGGTTTCGGCACTTCAGTCGCTTCTTACAACACCTGGGGAGGTACTATTATACTCTGCCAGTATTACACGGTCAACATTCTAGTATAGATTCGAAATTTAAAACGTACCTACATCACTTAATGGCCATGCCTCATTTTGTTCATACCCATTTGAAATTAAAAACAATTTGCTTAAACCTAATTGTCATTGAAATGGAAATATCATTTTTTATATCTTTTACAATTTTTTTTCAAGCTTAAATGTATTGTATTCACGGTTTTTTTTCTAATAGTACTTTTTTATTCATAATAACTTTTGACATTCCTTTCAAAAGTCTGATTTCAATAATTGAAAAAATTCAGGTTTCAAAGTTTTCTTGAATACAGAATCATTTATTTGGAGAACGATAAATACAACGAATATGGTATTTACTAAGAAAAGATGAGCGTGTATGAAAGAACTAATGAGATTAACGAAAGTGGGAGGGGTCTGTCAAGATCATAACAAGTGGCGATCCTTACTTTGCCTATACCGTGATGTATATTCAAAAATATAGATAAAATGGTCTGATTTTGTTAAAAAATTCTATGAAATTTTATTTTGTACAAAAGAAGTTACTTTTATAGTGACGTAAATGCAATAGTTGGTATCCTATTTCCTGACACCATTCAAGTTGCTTAAAGCAAGTGTGTTGCGGGCATTAGAAGATAAAGGAATTACAAATATAATACTGAAACATATATATTTAACAATTAGACACAGACCAATTACAAATATTACTGATATATGAGTAACTTTGGCTTATAAGATAGGAACACTACCAAATGCGTCATCAAGCCTATCTTTAAACCTTCGGCCATCTAAATTGATCTTTGTTATCCGAAAATAAATCATTAATTTGTCATAAAAACCTTAACCTCAATGTAACTCATATTATGAAAGTTTTGTACAAATTATCTTCAAAACAACTTCGTCTTCATATTTTGAAGCGCGTCCATCCATCATCCCCATTGGTAATTAAGTGACTTAGCATTTTTCTTTTGTTGTTCTTTGAAATGAAAACCCTTTATCATTTGTGTACCATATGCTTGTCCTTGGCTTTTTTATTATTCGTTGTGTTATTTTATACATCATTATAATTTTTTATTTTTTCCATTTAGACATTTGTCAATAACTTATTATTTGCTAGCTTAAGTTAACAAATGTCGTACGCCTGAAACTGCGTAATTATATTTCTTGATCTTGATGCGATATAAAATATACATTAATACTATAATCATCGATCAACCATGCGGCCGTAATGTATATAGATGTTATATATGTAATAGCATACTAATAAATATATTTTAATGTATCACCAACTATAATTTATAACAAATATCTTGATAAGAGGAAAGCCAATATTAGTGCGCTCATCGTCATCATCCCACTCAATGTCAAGCCCACTGCTGGACGTAGGCCTTTCCAAGGGATATTTAGTCTGACCACCTTGTAGGTTTATTTTCCACACTATGATCAGACCAATATTCCATAAACTTACAGCTCTATCGGTCTTCGGTTTTACATATTGAGTACCCTACCCACATACACATATACATATGTACTATTTATATTCTGGAGCATGTACAATAAATACGATCTTTGACTTCAGATTTTATTACTAGACTAAGTAGACAATGAAGCATGCGGTTCGCACTAGAAGCATTGCCGCAATTTATAGACGCTTGTAATATCACAAATATATTTACTAGCAGTTTACCAATATAAAGTGAATATTCCTGTATGGCGGTAGAAATATGGGTAAGAAACCTTTGTTAGAGGTCTTATTAAAGAAAATCATTCCCTCATCATCGTTACAGCCATTGGGAGTCCACTGCTGGATATAGTACTCCCCAAGAAAGGGGGAATTTTAGCCCTAGTTGCCGCTCTGGGTAAGCGTTGTGGAAATTGCATTGCGCAGCTGGGATGCTGTTGCCCATTCCCGCTCTATGCATTTGAGCTAGACTGTTTCGGGTGGATATACCAGATCCGGTACCTCAATCACGTCTTACAATACCTGGTAAAGATACTGTTCTACTCACGGTCAAAATTAAATAAAGTAAGTATAAATAATTACATCAAACAAATGTTTAACTTGATGAGCTTATAAGGTTTTTCTAATTTTTCGTTGAAGTATTTAAGGCCTAAATCACTTTCTGAAACATTAGCTATGTGCTAGTAAACGTTCTGGTATAATCGTTTCAACTGTTTATTAGAGATTACTGTTACAGATAAGATAAAAAAAGAGACAGATGAATAGACAAAAATATTAAAAATTAACTTAAGCTCAAAATATTTATAATCCATGTAGGCCTATTATAGGCACACTCGAATCGTTAAAAAATAAAACAACAATATTTCATTACATAGGAAGTACTAGATTCATATATATTTATCACTATTAATACTAGATTCATTCATACTTTAAATGACTTTAAATGAAGAAGCATTTAACTAAATTGTATTTCGAATAAATTGAAACAAACCAAAGTTTCATACTAAATTTGCACCCTCCTTTATTGCTCCTCCACGTTACAAAAGGAACCCCTTTGCAAAATTTCAGGCTTAGTTTTGACTCTGCGTTAAGATGTGAGCCAGTCAAACAGTCCTATTCAATGTCTTCCATCCTTTCATTGTAAAATATTTTACTAAAATCAATCCTTAAGGGGGTGAAAGGGGAGTGTAAAATTTCTGCACCTTAACGTGAATGATACTGCAGGGCGATGCTAGTAATAATTATAATGTTACACATTTTTTGTTTATTATAAGCTAAGTTTACTATAGTATAATATTTTGTATATTGTAGTTATATAATACTTTTTTATGTAAAAGTAAAAGTTTGTTAATTTGGTAAAGTATTATTTTTGTTAACACATGGATTAACACATCAATAAGTCCCGAGACTCACAATGAAAACAAGATTTTTTTTTGCAAATTTTTTTTTTATTTGACAACATAATCACCTTTTAGAGTGATATAATGGTTCCAACGCTTTTCTAATTTTTCAATACCATGTTCATAAAAAAAAATCTTTTGCTTCAAAATACGAGTAAGCTTCAGTTTCAGAGATGACCTTCTTATTTGAGCCAAATCTTTTTCCCTGGAGAATTTTTTAAAGATCAGTAAAGAGCCAGGAGTCACTTAATCTGGCAAGTATGGGGGTGGAAAAGCAGATCAAAGCCCAATTCGTTCAATTTTGCCATTGTTTAGTATCGACTTGAGGCAGGGTGCATTGTATCGGTGAAAAGGATTTTTGTCTCTACATGTACGGTCGTGTTTTTGCGATTGCCTCCTTCAAACGCACCAGTAAGTCAATATAATAATCACTGTTGATCGATTTACCTTTTTCGAGGTAGTCAATGAAAATCACGCCATGCGTATCCCAAAAAACTGACGCCATGACTTTGCCAGCTGACTACTGAGTTTTCACACGGCTTTCGCCAGCTGTGCACCATTCAGATGACTGCCGCTTTGACTCTCGAGTACAGTGATATATCCAAGTTTCGTCCATGGTCACGTAACGACGCAAGAAATCTTTTTTGTTGCTAGTAAATAGCGATAAACAGCTAGCGATAATAATCGACCCACCCACTTGGTAAAAACCTTTTTCATGCTCAATTTTTCATGAAGTAAATACACTTCCATATGATATCTATGTCATCTCAGCAATCTTACGGAGCTTCACTTTACGATCTTTCACTATAATTTTTGTCACTTTACTCATATTTTCCGGTGTAACGGCTTCCACAAGTCTACCCGAGCATTCCGCGTCATTTGTGTCGGTACGACCACGTTTAAACTCGGCGAACCACCGAAAAATCATTGCCTTTGATAGACAACAGTCCGGGTTACATTTTTTAATCCATTGTTTTGCTTGTATCCATTAAAAAACAAGGTTTTACCAGAAAACGAAACTCGGTTTTTCCATTTTTTAAATAAATTACAAAACTACTTTACTCCAACCTCGATAACTCATCTTTTTCTGGTCCGATCGACTTAAACTTTTGACACGTTTCAAGCAAAGGTTAATACTATAGAAAGACGTGGTTACTTGTTTACTACGAGCGCCATCTCTGTCTTTAGTTTAGTTTAGTTAGTCTCGGGACTTATTGATCCATGAGCTACGTACATAAAATGATTTCTAGTTCCCATCACGTCAGTGTTTCAAATCCTGCACACTATCCATACTTCCTTATTATTCATCAATATATTCACACGCCAATCGAACGTAAACGCACTAGAAGTTTTCTTTATAATTTCCTCAATTAGATGAACAGATAAACTTCAAGTGATTTATGTCTTAAACTAAGCTTTACAAATCTAAGTAATTCTAGATTCATCTTATACATACTCTAATCATTCTTATTAAAATAGAACAGCTGACAGATAAAAAGCAACAAATTACCAATGCTATTTTCAATATACTTATTTATTTTTTAATACCGCTCAAATCAACGCCAAATCCGATATCACGCATTATGGATTATCGGAGGTCGGAACCTGATAAATAAATCTAATCCACTCACATTGGGGCGGACATCAATTTTCCTTTATTGATGGAATATATGAAGTGTTTATTATATAAAAGTATGTACAGAAAGGTCTGTTTACGAGTTACATGCTACTCATATGTAAATTGAGAGACACTGGCAGCTTTTGATCGTTATAAAAAGCATGTATACATACATGTGTCTAAACCAACTCAACATCTGTGGGTTAGGATCACGTTTAAATTCAGTATTATGATGTTTTATTTCAATAAGTTCAAATATATTAACATTTAAAAAGTTGTAAATGTATCGATTTTCTTGATCTTTTCTAGTAAAAATTTGATATTTTTATTACTCTGATAATAATAAACATAATAAGTACTAAAATGTAAACAAATATAAACAACATCTCAATTCATAGACTTGACTCTTCAACATTGACGATAAGTCGCTTAAATATTTGGATCGGATGGCGCGAATGGTAGTAATCCAATCTTGTGCGACAAAGTTCGAGGTTCTTTTCCCACTCAGGATGAATATGTATATGCTTTTTTTGTGTTTTTTTGTTGTGTCTAGGTATTAAATATTTATTTAAGTATTATATTTGTTATCCCTTGGTTGTCTGATGGCACTCAACACAAGTGCCTTAAACGACTTATCACATATTTAGGTTTAAATATGTGTTATTGTATATGAACATTATTAACTTAATAAGAAAAATATTGTCATATAACAGATTTTCAGACAATGAAAATAAGTTTCGGTACGTTTGAGAACACTATACTTTGGTTCACATTTTTGTATATATTCACCAAGCAATTTCCTGTTGCATTATTCAATGAGGCTTATACTCCATCAGATCTAGGCGAAGGTCAACAATCCAAAAACGTTGGTCATATGTCATAGCTATGATTCACTGCTGTAAGAGAGAAAGATATTACATTCCTGAATATTTATCGGCCTCTTTACATTACTACTTACATAAACCCTTGTTTCCTCTAACATAAAATATTCAATAATACAAGTTTCATTTGCTTTGTTTATAGTGTATTTAGTGTTTCTTTTGACTAAGTTAAGTAAGTTTAACTATTATTACCTAGTGCTGTTAATGGAACACCAACCAGCTTTAGGCAGCTGTATAACAATTTATACTAGTACGGCTGCCGTCGTTTTAGCTTATCAGTGTAATATATAGTAGTTTTACTTTATTTTTGTTTTTTTTTATTAGGTTAAAGAGATTTTGTAATTTTTGAAGGAGATTAATAAACTATTGACCGCCGATGGCGCTAACAAATCATTGTGAAATCAAATCTTAAAAAATAACAACAATCAATTTAAATCTCAAACAATTTTATCATTTATATAATATTTTGTACAGTTGTAAGCTTTAGGAATGATTTTATGTATCACGTAATTCTTGAATTTGTTTAAAAGCATATATATCTAATACTAATCTTGTTTTTAATATAAAACCTAACACAATTCCTTAAAATAAATCATATATTTTAAGGAGCCGACGATAATGCGTATTAATTCTTATTTCTAATGTTGATACTAGGTGTGTCACAGTTTATTTTTAAACCTGATTAGTTTTTATTGCCAAAAAAATATTTTTATATACGTAGTGACGGTGTTCAGTCATTATATAGATTTATTTTTATTTATCTCTTATACATCTTTATATACATTAAATGACTCAAAAACCCTTTGAGTCATTTAATGTAGAATATTTTTATTCTGAAGAATAAAATTTATAGTGTCCATGTCAAGAGCATTACCCCATTACCATTACCCCACAGTAAAATACCATAGGACATAATGGTATTAAAATAACTGAAAGAGACTCAGGCACCGTTTCTATGTCTGTCTTTGAAAATTCAATCAGCAGAGGAATCGGATCGTCTTATGCAATTTAATTTATTTTATAAAAATACATACGTTTAATATATAAACATATTCAACATAAAGGGAGTAGAGAGATTTGTTCAGCAACGCGCTTAAAGCAATTTTGCCACGGACATCAAACCATAGAGAAATCAAAAATATAATAAACAAACATTCATCAATGATAGTCCTGGGTAGGAATAGAACAATCCACCCCATTTGAACTGAAACCGGTATCTTAGTCGAAAATCTTTGATCAATGTGTGTTAGCAATCACTTATGGCAGCGAAACGTGGTCTCTTACCATTGGCCTTATAAGATAACTCAAAATAGCCGAACGAGCAATAGAGAAGAGAATGCGCGGAGTTTACGCGATTGAATCAGAAATGAGAAGATCCGTAACAGAATCAAAGTGACCGTATGATCCGTTGGTATAATAAGTTAAAGTAGCTGTGGACAGGGTGCGCAGTACGTAGAACCAATGGCCGATAGAGTCGTAAAGTTCTAGAATGAGGATCACCTACCGGTAACCAAGGTGGACAGGAGATCTGACTAAAACCGCAGGATCACGGTAGACGCAAGCCGCATACAACCGATCCTATTGGAAGTCACTTGGGAAGGCCTATTTTCAGCAGTAGACGTCCTACAGATTATACTCTTTCTGTAGCAGCAAATACGCATAAACACGTTCAAGAAGAAAAAATATATTTTAGATTGCGCCCATTATAACAGCATGTTATTACTTTCTTGAATATTTATCGTCTTTTTCCTTTCTAACGGCACTCACACGAATCATAATTTTTATTTACCGTTAAAGTTGTTCCAATAAATTCTTTATGCTTCGAATAAGTCGATGTCAACTAATTGGCCTTAACTGTGATTATTATTGCCTTTTATAGAGGAATATTAAGAACTAAAAATTGTTAGGTATGGAAAAATACTGAGAAATAACTTGAAGGATCTGCAGTGTGTCAAAGTGTTCTATGTAAACTCATTTCCAAATCTTATGAAAATGAGTTTACATCTCTTACTCATTTATTTCTAATAACTTTATATCAGTACTACAAGCGCCCCCGGTTTTGTTTGCGTAGTTCGTGGCGTCGTAGCTGTATTGAGTTACTTCTTATAATATTAACTATTTTGGATATTTTCCAGAAAAAAATGATTGATAAATGTCTAAAAGTACGGTTGTGTTGCGGATGTGTTTTAGTATTATATTTGTGACTCCTGTTGTCTAATGTCCGTAACACTAGTGCTTCAAGAGACTTATTTCGAAGGCAGATCAATGCCGGTATGGTATGAGATGTGTCAATTTATCTATTTATTTATCCACACCATACAGCTCAGTACAAATACAGCGGGATGAGGATGGGCAGCATTCCCGTCGCGATTGCAAGCACGCTTAGCCAAGCTCGGCATAATTCTTCTGCCCAGCATCTTTGTCCAGCTATAACTGCTACGATAATGCTATAATGCTGTGATGTCAGTAAAATGTTGTAAGGTTTGATTGACTTTGTTTATATCATCAGGTCGACTAACTAGTATACGGTCTGCGTGATGGTAAGCGTCACTGCAGCTAATATACGCTCGTAATATCACAAAGATTTCGCTGACGCTTTGCCAACCTTGTAACTTGAAGATATTACGTCAGATCACCAAATAATATACCTGCCTTGCTCACCCTTTGAACCGGAACACAGTAAAGCAAATGTGAGAGCGTGGTACCAATGCAAACGACCGGTGACTTAATTGCCGTGAGGTACTGATATTGTTGTGAGATACCAGCAGGATACCAGGTGTCGTAAAAGCGCAACACGCTTGCTCAGCGCGGCAATTATAGGCAAAATTCCCCCTTCCCTGGGAAGACCTATGTCCAGCAACGGACTTTCAATGGCTGGTATGATGACGATGATAATGTGACTTACAGAAATTATATAACATGTTGTTCAAAGCTGTAATCTGTTATTACATACTAACTATCAAAACTACATATGCACAATTTCGACAAGAAAGTCCATAACAATGGACAACCCACTCGCTTTCTGTTATTAATCATTTGATGTCACTTGTCGCTCGTCGCATTAGGTTAGTGACCGATCGATCATTTCCACACGCATTGTAACCAAAATGTGTTCGTAAATCGAACAAAACGTGTAGAATGTTGTTATTTGTTTATCAGATCAGAGTCGACTCTTTCTCAACATTATCTGTACATTAAGAATAAAGCGAAAAAGGAAATTTTTCGAACTGCGAATCGTGAACTTACATTAAAGTTAGAGTAAAGAAGAAGAGACAGAGAAAAAAGCTTTTGTAAAAAGGAGGTTTATTTTTACTTATATATTGGACTCAGGGAGTTACTAGAGACTAGTAGAGTCGCTTATAACACTTTGTGTTACGGACATCAGAAAACACAAGAATCACAAATATAATGCTTAAATTTCTGTACTGTGTGGAGATCGAACCCACGCACAAGGGAAGATCACTAGATTCGACGCGATCAGCCCTTTCAATTATTTGACATTAATTGTCCAATGAAAATTACAGAATTTATGAAAAATATTGTCACAAAATTTGGTGAATTATGGTTGATTTTACCTACCGGGCAACCACTAGTATAGATTTAAGTAATACAAAATAATTACTACGTATACTCACTAAATTTATATTTATTAGTATATACAATAACAGGTTTAATGTCTGTGTGAATAACATTTTCAGATATGAATATATACTTATCTAGTCTAATATTAAAGTCCTATATAAAATTTTAATAATTTTTGGCATTTTCCGTGATGTACCGGCAGAGTAGAATAGTCATTCCCTCTATACCAGGTGTCGTAAGAGGCGATTAAGGTACCAGAACTGACAGATGGCGGAATCTACATCCGGAACAATGTAGATCAAATACACTGGGCGGGAATGGACAGGACATCCGGTGGCTGATAAAATGATGATGAAAATATTAGTATATCTTATATTAATGCAAATTTTGTTGGTGATCTTAAATAAATAAATATAGAAGAAAATATGGGCTACAATTATGGTAATAGCCTTCAAACAGTGGGCGTGCGAGGTCAGTGACTGGATGAATTGGTGTATTGAAGAGGCCTATAAACTAGAACTGAAGTAGTACAGACTGAAATGAATAAGAATAATCATGGCAGTAATTGTGCTGAGGTCAGGTCAGGTCAGTTTAAAGGTGACCTGACCTCAGCATAATTACTGCGAAGATTATATATAGCCGTTTATTTTTTATTTGTTTGAATGGGAATTGTTTTATCTTCTGCGTGAAAAATGAGATTCACTTATTTATTTCCACCCTGTTTCGTTTGAGTTACGCTGTTTCGAGCGGATATACTGCCATGTGTAACTTCGGGTACCTCAGTTAACTCTTATAATACCTGGTATAGGAGGAAGTACGCTGGTACTTCACGGAGAATTTTTCATGGAAACAATACTATTTTAGGGTCTCAAGGAAAAACAACTATGACCATAGTTGTTTTTCCTTGATTTTTACATTTATAATACTAGTTAGTTGAGATTGAAAAATTTGCATCTAATTTGGATATTCTGATTATATTATCTTTTACTCCATAGCGCGTTTTATTGTTGTTTAACGCCACCTATTGATTTCTTGTAGTACTAATATTATAAACATGCATAACATTTTGTAGAGTCGTTTTTCGTAAATCCTATAGGAATTATACGTCTTTCGGGGAAAATGCTAAAACTCTTCTTCTATATTCATGTTATGTTCTGTTTACATGAAGTAGATCTCTTACAAAAAATCAACTGCATTGGTATCTCACTCTATTATATCTACCGCCAAATAGCAGTGTTCATATTGCTATTTTCTGGTTTAGGGGGTGAGAGAGGTAGTGAAATTACTGGATAATATGACATAATATCTTAAAGTCACGAAGTTGGTAATATGCACTAGTAATATTCTTGTGGTGATATGAGCCTCTATGGGCTCTATAGGCCTCTACACCCCTACTATCACGGGGACTGTACTATTGTTAGTCGTGCTAGTCAAATAGAAAAAAACTTCAGCGTACTAAATATGTAGTAACTACGCAACATTTTATGAATATTTAGTAGACAAACCGTAAAGAGGCTTGAACGAAGTCAAATATGTTTTATTCAAGTAGGCTCATCACAAGCATTATTAAATCGTCAATAAAATTATATTAAAAAATGTATTAATAATAATATTTATGTTTCCAATATGGATTTGTATGCATAATAATAGATAATACTGACGATCTTGATGATCCCACCTTAAACTAGTCTAACGGTCCCAGTCCAGTCATAAGACTAAGTTTACTGCAGGTTCATTACGAGATCCACCAGAAAAATACCTGCAAGAAAAACTGGTGGTAATAAAGTTTCCACCAACACAGCCTATGTAGTAGTTGGCGTTACTAACCATTGTCTTAAAGCTATTGGTTAAAGCAATTCAATTCCAAGCAGTTTTATCGTTGACATAATCTTTAGCGCAATAGTAAATTTTGAAGAAAAGCTTATTTTAATAAGTTTTATATGTATTCAGAGGTAAGACTGTTGAAAAATTTTACACAATTGTACTTGAATGAGATACTCATTTTATGCAGCCAAGTTGTAGCCATAATTGGATCAAAAATCAACTTACTTTTGTATAAGTATTTTAGATGGCATAATGCAAATTGTAAAAAATATTATCTCCTCAGACCTTGGAGACATATAAGTTGAGACATCCACTATAGATCTTGGGGTAGACATTTGCCGATCACGAATCAATCAATGTCCTTCAACGACTCACACTGACCAACAGATTCGAAAGAACGCATAAATCACTTTGAACCTACATATAAGCTTACCTCATGTAAGTTAGTTTTTGAAAACTTACTGGTTTCATGTATATAAATTAAATGATTTTACTGCTATTTATCTGTTTGTTTCCTTGTAATTTTATTTACATATATTTTTTGTATAAATGTAATGTGTATCAGAGATATTAGTCGTTTAAAATTCCTAGATATTGAAGGTGATTTTTTGTAAACAGTGATTTCATGAATATAAGAAAAAACTCTTTTATAATTACTATGCAAAATATTTTTTAAGCAATATTATTCGATGAAAGACTGATACTACTACGATTATAAATAATAAAAATCGTAAATAAAAATAGAAATGACAAAGTTAGTAAATATATAAGAGTTATTAATAATAAAATTAAATATTCATTGTTCTAGAATTACTGAAAGTATAGCTGTAAACTGTCCACTGTTGGTCATAGGCCTTCCCAAAAATGGGGAAAATTGCAAATTTGTCGCGCTGTGCAAGCGCGTGTTACCAAACGCTGAGAGTACTTCTAAGACTGGAATGCTGCTGAACGTCCCCGCCTCGCATTTGAGCTTGACTGATACGGGTGGATATACCGCCGTCTATCGGTTCGGGTACCTCAGTCGCCTCTAACGACACCGACAATGGTACAGGGTAGGTACTGTTCTACTCTGCTACCAGTGGCTAAGTACAGCTAATTTATTTTTTAAACTTCTAAATTGATATCAAATAATAATAATTAGTCAAGGCTTTCAAAAGTTATTACTGTTGAAATAATAAAGCATGCATCTGCGCTATGTGATACCCATCGCTTATTGCATGGCGCCAGCCATCAATCATCCTGCCTTGGTTTTGTTGTTATGGTTGAGTCGAAGCACGTCTTAAAATTCCGCCTCGGCCGTTGAAATTGTATTTCGACTTGAAGGCGCCCGTCATTTCGTCCTGGGAATTCCGGGAATAATAATTAGTGTTTCTCTCTGAGTCACCCGAGGAACTTCTGAGAAAAACCCTAAGGTTAAGCCGTACTTGAATATGAAACAAATTGAAGCCGCCATATTTTGTCTTGATATATATAATGGACAGCAGAAAATAAATAACGGAAAGGTCACGGTTTCAGGGTTTCGATATTAAAAGAGCTTTTTAAATGTAAACTAATATATAAACAGAAAGAATCTGATTTTTCTGTGCGTTATTTAACTGAAAAACTATAATCTACAGAGCCTTTATAATTTTTTTTCTAATTGAAAGGTAAATTTACTCACATTAAATTGTTTTTATTATATTAAAAAAAATAGACATTTCTGTCTTAAACGGAAAATTATGATTCCCACCCAAGGCAAATATTTATATGATGATGTTTGTGTTTGTTCTGATTTAAATATATGTATTTAAGTAATGTATTTTGGCTTTAAAATATATGTATTTAAGTATGATATTTATTGTCCCTCTATTGTCTGGCGTCCGTAACACAAGTGCTCTAAGCGACTTATCACGGAGTCAGGTCAAGGTTATTATTTAATTAACATTTATATTATTATACTTATTATTATTATTAAGTTCAAATATATTTGAACTAAAATAATTTGATAATCAAAATAAATCGCGTTCCAAAGCCGTTACAAGAAATCATAGTACATATTCAAGTATTTTACAGAATCGGAACTTATGGAGGTGAATCCGTGCGGTGCTGTTATTTTTATATAAATATATTAAAGATAAAAACAAGTCAAACAGTTTAAAAGTATACGTATAATATAAGCCGTGAAGTACCGGCAGAGTAGAATGGTATCTCCTTGTATGCCAGGTTTGTTCGGAGGCGACTAAGTTACCAGAACTGACAGTTGGTTGTATATTTATCTGAAACAACAGCGCGGATTTAAGACTATGGGTGCAATTACCACCACGCTTGCCAGCGTGCCTGGCTAGCGTGGCTATTATGGACATAAATTCCCGTTTCATGGGCAAGTCTATGTCCAACTGTGGACTTTATACAGCTGATATAATGATGTAACATTGTCTTCTTTTTAAAGTGGCTTTGATTTTTAACGGATACTATTATAATGTAAAGGAATATCTGAGATTGTATCCTAAAGTAGTAATTTACCGATTTTTTGTTGATGAATTTGACAATTATGAAAATTCTGTAGAGCGATGGCTTTTTATTTTTGTTCTATCTCATTAATATATACTTATACTTGTGCGCAGCTAAAATTAATAATCTTAATATTTTTTCTGTCTTTGTGCTGAATATCACAAATCTATATCAATATTATAAAGCTGAAGAGTAAGTAAGTTTGTTTAAACTCGCTAATCTCAGGAACCGCTAGTCCGTTTGGAAATAATCTTTCAGTGTTGGATAGTCCAATTATCGAAAAAGTTTATATAACATTATGCTAGGACTAATACCAGCTTAGCATAAATGACGCTAGGTTTGTTCCGTGCGCGCTTGTAGTAAAATATGTCCGAGTTATTGCGACGCTAGCGCCACTAACTAACGGCAATCAAAAATAACGAGACGCCAGCGCCACCAAGACGCGTTATGATTTATGCCGTAGCGGTCATTTTTACACAATTATGCATCGGACCACCGAACAGTGAACACGCATAGAAACTGTCAGCGTATTATTGATATTCTGCTCAGTACCTATTTTAATTATAATTATTGAATGGGTAAAAGTGTGATTATTTATTAATAAAAGGTGTCTGGGCTCAATTATAGTGGTTCGGATTTATTTAACGTCAACCAACATTATCCACAAAATGCCCACTATGGAGACCTATAAAATGAAAATGTCAATCAAGCAGATCGTCCCCCTCCGTTATATGTTTATAAATACAAGCAATTTTCCGAATAAATATACAGATTGCGAGTATTTCATTAAGTAAGCTCAAACAGCTAAGATAATTCCAAATGATGACTTCGCGTCAGACTTAGTGATTACAGATGTCGTCGCACAGTGATGGATGTGTAAGCTACGTAACGGGACAAACCACGCGCGAGGGATGATCGATAACATATACGCGACTGTATGGTGAAACTGCAAATAACTTTAAACACAATCTTATTTACTCACATTATTTTTTGTTATCATGTGTAGTCATTTTGAAAATCTGTCTACTATAACTTGTATCAATAAAAAAATATCTATTGTCCAGCACCAAAACAGCAGGGCACCGTGATTTTACTTGCACAGTTCCCGTCAAATTGCAAGGATAAAATAACTAATGATAATGTTACTTTCCATTACATATTTTTTTAAACTAGTAATTTTTTGAGTTTAATCTTTACAAATGTACAATTATATAAATCTTGCCTCGTTACATTTATTTATACAACCTAAAGCTTATATTTTTTTAGATTTATTAAAATTTGTGAAGTAGATTTTGAGTTAAATCATACTAAATAAACAAACAAACAAATAAATATTATTGTATAGCTTAGTTTATTAAGCACGGTTAACACAAGAAAATAAATATAAAATTTGTTTCGTTTTTTTTTCATCGCAAAATTATGGTTTTTCTTAAAATAGTCTTCAAATACTCAATACTAGTTACTTACTTGATACTGATTACTAAATAATTAACTATACACAAAGTTCACCTTGCGCCTGTCTTAGTAATAATACGCGTGACGCGTGTTGACAGACGAGTGAGTGATTCGCATAGCACGACAAACGACGCGCGTGGAATAATCGATAGCACATGTGTTGCTGTGCAAATAGACCTGACAAGTGATTGTTACTTTCTTGAGATCAAATAAGTCACCTTTATTCGTTACTTATAATAGATTAAAATGTGGTTTGGTTACTAGTTTAAGTAATTTTATATTAAAGATAACTGAAACATCTAAAAAGAAATGTAAGTGAGCTGATAAAGGTGTCTGGGCTAATTTATAGTGGTTTGGATTTATTTAACGTCAACAAAGATTTAGTCGTGAGGTACCGGCAGAGTATAATAGTACCTCCCCCTGTACCAGATGTCGTAAGAGGTGACTAAGGTACCAGAACTGACAGATGATGAGATGAGAGATGGCGGTATATCCATGAAAATAAGTCAGCTTAAATTTTCAGCAGCTTCCCAGTCGCCACAGCTACACTCTGCGATTGCCAACACGCTTACCCAGCGCGGCAATTATGGGCAACATGCCCCCTTTCTCAAGGAGGCCTATGTCCAACAGTTGACTTTTAAGCGCTGGTATGAAGAAGATTTTCCACCTTACGCCTACTGTGAAGATCTAGAATTTTAGCCCATAAATGCAGCGCTGGGCAAGCGTGATGGCAACCGCAGATTGCAGCTTTCGCGACGTGGATGCTGCTGCCTATCACCGCGCTATGCATTTGAACTACAATGTATCGGATGGATATACCGCCACCTGTAGGTTCTAGTATCCTAGTCGCCTCTTACGACACCTGGTACAGGGGGAGTTACTATTCTGCTCTGCCGGTACCTCACGGCTGTCCATGCCATGTTATTTATGAAAAACTTTACAGAGGCCGTTAACCTTACTCATCCAATGTCTTCTACACATTTAAAGTTACTTTAACATTATTTGAATATACCTATAAATCTTTAACATACAAATGGCTAGACAAAAAAATAATATAGTCTCAAATTATCTGTCTGAAATGTTCATCTTGTGCCAGACTCAGTGATTATAGGCGCCGCTGGGTGATGGATGAGTGAGCCTCGCGACAAACGACACTCGCTAGAGGAATGATCGATAGCACATGTGCGACTGTGCGTGTTGACCCGACAAAACTTTCCTGACGAACTTATACACTGATATAATCTTTCGTTCATTGCATTAGTTACATCTGGTCAGTTTTGTTTGATCTCTCTTATATTTGTGCTCGCATATATATTTACTAAACCAACTGCATTTGAATCACATACATTTTTTTAAATGATGATAAGGGACTTACCCTATTTCTTCATTATCATATCAACCATTAGAGTCCACTGTTGGACATAGGTTAGACACTCCACATTGAACATAGAAAAGGGGCAATTCTGTCCATAATTATCCATAGTGCATTTGAGCTACACTGTTACGGATGGGTATACCGCCATTTATCGGTTCTGGTTCAGTCGCCTCTTACGACACCTGGTACATGGGGAGGTACTATTCTACTCTAGTCGTGGAATACCAACAGTGTTGTACCTACTCCTGCAATCGAGGTACCGCAACCTACAGCTACCGGTATATATAAATGAAACAAGGATTAAGTAGCAATATTACCGTCGCAAGACTACGCTCTGGGGTTGCTAGGCAATTAAGGACAACATTCCTCATTTTTTGTGGAGGTTAATGTTTAACAGTTAACGTTATATACCTACCATAATGATGATAATATTGTTTTATTGTTAGTAAAGTATCAATAAGTTGTAGGTTTCACATAGGTAGCCCTCGTACAAAGGTCATGGAAGAGTTGGTATAGGCTTATACCTTAACCAGGTAGAAGACGTATTAAAGAAGAGGGTCAAAAGTACTAAGATTAAACGAACTTATATGAAAGGACTAATTCGAGTAAAGGAAGTGAGAGCGGTATACCAAAATCGTAGCATGTGGAGATCAATAGTATCTACGAACCCCGATGGGACACAGGCGTGAAGTATGTGATTTAAATGATTTTCCTATAATGCAGTATTGATATTTCCTTTGAACTATATAGCTCTGTTTATCCTTACTAATATTATAAATGTGAAAGTTACTCTGTCTGTCTGTTACGCTTTCCGCGTAAACCTCTCAACCGATTTTAATGGAATTTCACACAGACAATTTTTAAGCCCCGAAAAAGGACATAGTCTATTTTTTACTTCGAAATAAGGGTTGTAAGAGGTCGAAAAGGGGGATTAAAATTAGTATGGAAGTATCGCTATTTTTAGAGCTAGAAACTTGAAACTTATTTTGCAGGCCATTAATTCGATATAAATAAACATGACATTCAAAGTTTATACAAGTTAAGGCAAAGAGGTATGGTACCCAAAAAAACATATGGGTGCAGCTAGTATATTATAAATATTAATCTAAAGTTTACATGAAACTGCTCCATTATATTAAAGTACGTCTGGATGTGTCTATGGTATACTTTGAGCTATAATGAGAAAAGGAGTTTTAAGACCAATATCAAAGATTAAATTTCATTTAGCGATAAGGCCGCCTCTTGTACCTACTATTCCATGTTTTCTTATGTTCCTGTGTTGTTTTAATTGGTGTACAATAATGAGTATATTATTATTATTGTTATTATCATCATATCAGCCATTAGACGTCCACTGCTGGAAATAGGCCTCCCCAAGTAATAGGAGCGGTTGTATGCGGCCTGTGTCCAGCGCGATCCTGCGGATTTGAAGACTAGTATGGTGCTGACCAATATTCAAATGATTGATCAATTAGGTTATCAGATTCATTGTTTGTAGAGGTTGTTATAGAATCTGTGTATAGACAAAATGCTGTTTACTCGTATTTTCACGATCTCGAAGTGTTAAACTGTGTGACGATCCTATTTAAATTAAAAAAATATTAAGTACTAGCAGGGCCCCGCGGTTTCACCGACGTTAAGTTTTAGAACTTTGGTACTAACTTTGCATAGGGGGGCCTATTACAACCTTAAGAGATGATAAAAAATATGTATATTTTATGACGTTAAATGAAAAACCTTACCACAAAAATTTTATTTAAATGACTTCAAAAACAGCAAGGTTTCATACTAACATTGCATGGCGTTTTACCCCATTAGGGGGTGAATTTTAAAAAACCATATCTTACTGATCCCCTGCGTTATTAAAATTTCAAGTTTCTCACTCTTTAGTTAAGGCCCTACAATGATATGTCAGTAATTCAGTCAGATTTAACTTTAATTTAATATTTTCCGCGGAGTACCAGCAGTGTAGAATAGTACCTCTTCCTGTACTAGGTGTCGTAAGAGGCGAAAACCACCAGATGATAGTACTTATACACCACCCAAAACTAACTCAAATTCATCTGGGTGGGTATGGGCAGCAGCATTCCCATCCAGAATACTGCTGGAGGCCTATATCGAGTGGACTTTATCCGGTGCTATTATGATAATGATTTTTATTTAAAAAAAAATAGTAATTTTACGACGCAGTAATTCGTATAAAGATAAACATAGTAGATAATCTCGTTTGATCAGACATAATACTTATATAAGCAGTGCAAAGAGAAACTCTAAAATTTGATAACTACTAACAACACTAACTAGAAAGAGTATGTTTCCTTTTATCCCTTTATCTACTGTCATCGTTCCCTCTAACCCCTTAATCAACGTCTCTGCCATAGCACAATAGTGTTTTTCCTGAACTACTTCCCGAAACCGTTTGGGGAACAAAGGCAGCTCCACACGATCTTTAGTTAACTACGGAGCCAGATAACGGCAGTAAATTGGCGGCATCGCAACAACAATAGCAGTTAATTTAATATTATCCTATTTATTGCAGTTCGCAAACCCACCGCTTCGACGCTAGAATGCACTTTCGTGGCGCTCTGCCTAGGTGACTATGTTTGAAACGGTCGACATCTTTTATTTTTTTGTGATGTTATCGACTTAAAGTAGATTCCAAAAGATTTAGTTACTTTAAATGGTTTTAAGCCTAAAACATGTTGGATTACATTGAAGATGAAATTTACTAGGAAAAAATCAACTCGACTCGACAGTCCCTCGGTATGTGAAACATGCAGGCTTGAGTCCTGCCTGACGATTGAGAGTTGTTTTTTTTTATAGTATACATCTTAAAGTCTTTATTAAAAAGGTATTAGTATAGTATTATACTAATGCCGAATAAACATAGCGTTATTTTAATACTAAGTTTATAAATGTAGTCTCCATTGATAATACCTATTTCTACCATCAAATAGCAGAAGGTGAGTGAGATAGTGATTTTAATGGGTAACGTGAAATTATATCTTAAGGTCATAAGGTTGGCAATGCGTTAGTGATATCCTTGTGATAATGCAAGCGTGACACTTCCTATCACGCGGACTGCATGCTTGTTTTTCAACCTAGTCTAATAAAAGAAAATACTTAAGTGAAATACTTTTTTGAGCGAAAAGGAATTAAATTTAAAGAGAGTTTTTTTATTACTTTATATTAACAAGATAGGATAGTACCTCCTCTTGTAGGAGGCAGCAGTGATACTAACCGATAATTGGCGGTATATCCACCAAAGTAGTCTAATGACAGCAAGCGTAGCTACGCCTGCACGACGCAGCATTTATAGGCAAAATTTTATTTTTTTTTGGCGATGCCTATGTTGAGCTGAGGACGGTCTATGGCTGTTATAATGATGATGATATCTTTTCAAAGATATAAAGAAATTAATTTAATCGTAAGTGTGGCTTTTGAATATGTAAGGAGAATATCAAGGGTTAGGTAATGAAACAGCAGGGTATATAGCATGCCTTTAATTTTTCAAATAGCCGGCAATGCGGCGGCTCCGGCAATGCACCCAACAAGTAAAACTGATGATCTTACTAAGATCTGACAGATTTTTAAGATCTGATTTAATCGTGCGAAGATCAAATCTTATACTAGTCGTCCTTCGGGTCATCGTATAAATATTAAAATTGTATTAGAACTACATGGATATGTAGTATATGTTATATATATGGCCAAGTAGTTTTTTTTTAAATTAAATCACACCGCATGCCATATCGATAGCAGTGAATTGGTTTAACGTAAATAACCTGCTACTTAATGAAATAAAGATTAAATATATAAAATTTGTGACATCAACCAGTTCTGATATATGTAGTTATAAAAATTTTGTAAGCAGATAT
The DNA here is from genome assembly GCA_020976665.1 of Heortia vitessoides. NCBI lineage: Eukaryota > Metazoa > Arthropoda > Insecta > Lepidoptera > Crambidae > Heortia > Heortia vitessoides. The sequence continues at coordinate 18,005,573 of JACJUM010002819.1, read as the reverse complement.
GGTTAATACTACTGTACTTTATAACACTAGACCATAAGTTGCGATGGAAACCTCATATTTATTTTTTTATTTATTTAGCTTTATTGTATAAAATTTTACAAGATGTACAAATGGCGGAGTTAATGCCAGATGGCATTATCTCCCAGTTAACCACTACACAAAACAGAAAATATATATATTGGTGCAGACAATATATATCCCATCAAAAACAATACTTGTCAAAAAAAACCAAGTCTCGCAATTCAGTTGTTCTGCAGTAAAAAGTTGTGAGATCCATGTAATACCAAGTCGGTTATTAATTTATTCAGTCTCTACTTAAGCGACATTC
>JACJUM010002819.1:17876504-18005145 GCA_020976665.1 Heortia vitessoides | reverse complement strand
ATATATATATATAGTGGTGCAATATATATACAAAATAAATAAACGTGGCATACATATTTGTATAAATAAACGCAATAAATGCATATGATATATATATATATATATATATAATAAATAGGGTTAATATTCAACGGAAACTCATTCCAGAGTCGTATAGCTGTCAATGTAAAAGAGTTTATCAAATAACTAGAGTGATGAGAAGGAGTTAAGAGATTAGAAGAACGGAGATTTTTTATGGACAATATCAGCCATTGGAACTCCACTGCTGGACACAAAGCCTATAGACACTCGTAATATCAAAAGGATACCAATAACACGTGGTCAACCAAGCGACTTGAAGATATTATATCAGGATACCCAGTAATTTCACTGCCTTTTTCCGGTTTTTTTAAAGTAAATAAATTAAAATAAATAAATAATGATGATGACTTAAACTGAAGTGGTTTTGCTGCTAGTAATAAAATAAAATTATGGGACACGAATGACCACCAAGCTCCAATTTCAATTTATCGCATAAAGGAATTCTCTCGATTCAAGTTCCAAGTTTTTGTTACGATTTCCTTTCTCCCTTTACATAAACTTGTTGGAACTTGAAAGTGCACTATTTGTTTCTAAAGCTTAGGCGCATTATGAACGTGTGTGTAGCTTTTATTTGCGACTACAGTTAATTTAGATATAAATCAATATTGGACCTGTACATTTGTTTTGACAATTTTTATTCCTCCTCCTCCTATTTTGTAACAGTAGCAGCATTTGTTATTTTATTTCGTAATAGTATAAAATACAACTAATATTAAGTATCTTGTATTTATCAAACAGCAAAATAGAGATGTCACTGAAACAGAAATAAGAAACTAAACCAAATGAAAGAAAAAAATAAACCTACAAAATTACAACACAATTAATAATTGAATTAACATATAATTAATTCACATATCATCTCATACATTAACTTGACTGCAAGATAAATCGCCTAAAGCACCTGTGTTACGGACATCAAACAACAGAGGAATCACAAATATTATACTTAAATACCTACATTAAACACTGCATAGACACAAATATCAATAAATATTTGTCCTGAGTGAGGATCAAACCCACGGCCATTGACGCTCAAGATAAGATCACTACCATGCGCGCCATCAGGGTCATCATAATTGTCTCTACATATAGCCTCCCGAGAAAGAGGAGCAGGCGTGGTGATATCGTAGAGCATATAATAATACAACTTCGTGACGGTATTGCAGCTCATCTCTATCTTATTCCATTTAAGCTACGCTGTTTCCGTTTCGATACCACTATCTATAATATCAATCAAGGAAGCAAATCATTTATACCGTTTTTGACGTTAATATTTTATACACAATTTATTAGGTTACACAATGCCTTAAAACATCACATTTACTATAACAACCGTTATACACACAACGCCTTAAATTACACAATAACATACTAAAATGAAGTAAATTTTAAACTTAACTCAAGACTCAAAATATTCTTTTATTTATTACAAGTTAGCAGGTATTATATATATATATATATATATATATATATATTATAGGTATTATTATTAGGTTTATTTTTCCCTTTAGCCAGAAATTTCATTTCCTCTCTCACCTTTTAAACCGGATCACAGAAATGCGAACATTGCTATTTGGCGTTAGAAATAGGTTAGAGTGCCAATGCAGAACACTTCTGTATGAGTTCCACCTCATCATTCAAGTTAGCACGATGTTATGATAGTCCATTATAAGCACTTTCGAATCTTCAAAAATATCAAACAATAGAATTTCAAAAAAATTTGAGTAATTAATAACTGTTGACCCCACGGACTCATAAAAGTCATCTAACATGCAAAATATGTTTGTCTGCTGGCAGACGGGTCTTAGTTTAATGCAGGTTCATTAGACGAGCCACCAGAAAAGAACTTGCAGAAAAAACTGGTGGTCATAAAGGTTTTTGTTCATTGTCTAATAAATGTAAAGCAAATGATAGAGTTAAAATAAACTTAAGACCATGGAGGCAGGATCATATATGATTTTGTATGAACATTATATCATTACGAATCATGGTCGAAATACGAACACTAAATTATAAAAAAAATGCTATTTTCACATAAATGTATCCATATATCATCAGCTTATAAACATATATTTAACATTCTCGAACCTTATCACATTCAAATAAAGCTGAAACAAGTATCCAAGTCAAAACAGATTTATGTTCAGCCCGTTCAAGATACGTGTCTCACCCTCCCCTACCCCCACACCCGAAGGGTCTGAAGGCTTCACATTTGTCTCGGGTTTGACCACAGCCTCCGAAGATATGTCAGGGGTCGAAGAATTCAAGACCTCAAATGTTGCGAGAGGATCCAATAATTTTAATGGAAAATCCAAATGGAAATTTGGTTTCGGTATTCGGAAAAACATATAATCTATTTAGAGAGGTAAAATTTAATTGTTTGTTATGGTTTAACTCAAAAAGTACTGCACTAATTTAATTTTATTTCACACTAGCTGTGCCCGCGACTTCGTCCGCGTGGAATAGTTTTTTGAGTACCATACCTATTTACTTCAAATTATATAAACTTTGAATGTCACGTTTATTTATATCGAATCAATGGCCTGAAAAATAAGTTTTAAGTTTCTAGCTCTAAAAATAGCGATCCATGCAAACAACTTTTCATCCCCCCTTGCAACCCCTGACAACCCTTATTTCGAGTTCAAAAGTAGCCTATGTCCTTTCTCAAGGTCTAAAGATTGTCTATGCCAGATTTCATCAAAATCGGTTGAGAGGTTTAACCGGGAAAGCGTAACAGACAGACAGACAGACAGACAGACAGAGTTACTTTCGCATTTATAATATTAGTAGGGATTTAGAGAGCTAATTGGACAATATCTACGATATTTGTATTTTTGTACGTATGTAACAAATATATTTAGAAATTACTAAACTCGTTTCAAAAACTCTCTAATGAATAAATAATCAAATTATCAACAAATGACATAGGCAATATTGCATCCCCGTATTGTCACGAGAAGGAGACTTAAAGGATGGATTCTCGCTAGTGTATATTACGACTAATATTTCCTTCATTGCTTTGACAGGCCCGATGGCGCAGATGGTTGTGATCCTGTTTTGTGCACCAAAGGTCGTGGGTTTGATTCAGGACCAATATTTATATGATGATATTTATGTTGGTTTTGTATTTGTGTTAAATATACGTATTTTATTAGTATATATGAAGAATCAGGTCAATATATGAGATTTTATGGGAATTTGTTTATTGCTACCTCATTTAAAGGTTAAAGGTTTTTAGCAACTATTCACTGTAACTACCTTTTATGTACGTGTACTATTTATCAACATTTTTGTTCAATTGCAATTTTATTCGCTATATAAATCGCATAATATAATCTATATTTTATTTAAAGGTATCTGCGTTGTGACACGTTTTTTGCCGTGGGGTACCGGCAGAGTAGAAAAGTACCTCCCCCTGTACCAGGTGTCGTAAGAGGCGACTGAGTTGCCGGAACCGGCAAATGGCGGAATATCCATCCGCAGCAGTGCAATTCAGATACAATAGGTTCAGACAGGCACCAGAAACCCCATCGCAGAGCGTAGCTTTGCCATCACGCCCAGCAGAGCATTCACGGGCAAACATCCCCTCTCCTGGAGAGGTCTATGTGTAACAGTGGACTTTCTAGAGCAGATGTGATGATTCAATAAACAGGTAAAACCTATATACCTTAATAATATGTATCAATCTATTAACTTTCATGCCAATGTGATAACGGTTATCCATATGTCATACCTATGAACCGATTTTGTTAAAATGCTCCATGACTAAAACTAGACTAATATTTTCAAATTATTTCTAAAAGATAGATGAGGTAGACCTCGTACAAAAGTAATCTGCATTTGTACAAAAAACAGTGTTTATATTGCTGTATTCTGGTTTCAAGGGTTAGACTATTACGAGTATCTTCAATTTTATCAAATTCTATACATGTAAATGGAAAAGCTAACTGATTGACTGACTAACTGGTCTCTAATAAAACGGTTAGATTTTTGAAATTTAGCATAGGGCTTCCTTTTGTAACGTAAAAGAGCACTAAGAAAGGATTATTAAAAACTTAATCTCTAAGGAAGTAAAACGGGGCAAAGTTATTACCAAACGTAGCTGTTTTTGAAATACTTTAAATGAAATTCAGTTTATAGGTTCGTCATTGAAAGCCATGTAACACGAAACATATTTTTTTTCCAAAAATATTCCTTAAGGGGGTATAAGCGGTGTGCAAAGTAGCATCAAATAAGATCAATGTCATTGACTTATAAATACATATATCGATACTTAATCTGTTTTGTAGCATAACAGGTAGTAATTAACTAACTAGTAGTAAATACTAACTTTAACCCAAAAGGTGTAACACTTTGGGTGAAAGTTAGCGTAACTACGGTATTCGCTAAAACAATAACTGCTAGCTTTGTTAACAACTAGAGTCTTAAGTTGTAGAAATGTCTGAAAATTTGATTATCCCAAGGTAACTTTACACCCAATCCACCCACGGCAGGCCGCTTGTGAATCCATCTTGGATAATAACAAAACCTCTGTTTGTAACTGACGAAACGTGAAGTTTAATAGACAAGGTCAATTTATTTATAAGATAACAACCAATGTTGTAGTAGCATACATACAGCACATGATAATGTAAGTGATACTATTTTTCTATTTCGGACTATCAGTGAGAACAAACGATCAATTCGTGCATGAAAAATTTGTGGACTTTGTGGATTTGCTTTTTAATCAGCGGGCTTTTTTATGATTAAAATAACATTGCATTATTCAATATATGTATTAGATAGTCTAATCCTAAAATATATATATATAGTTTGTTTAATAACACGCTTTTAGCTCAAAGGGCAAAGAAAAAAGGCAAACACGAGTTATTCGTCCACTCTCACCTATTTCTACCGCCAAATAGCAGTTCAGATTCCTGTGTCTTAGTTTAAGGGGTGAGAAATTAACGGGTAACTGCGACAATGTATCTTTAGTCCACAAGGTTGGCGACACGCTAGTGATATCTTTGTAATGACACGAGTGTCCATAAGCTTCGGCCACGTTTACGATCAAGCGAATCTTTTGCTTTCTTACTGACGATATAACAAAAAAACAATGAATACTAATAATAACGCAAATAAAAAACAAGTGAGCGTCGCAACTGGTCAATGCGATGTGGTTCTTTAAAGTTGACTAGCGTAACAGCGGAGGAGGAACCGTATTTTAAAGAATCATAAACTTAAACACAATTATAACACTTTGATTTCAAAATTTATGGCTTGTAAATTTACTTGCAGCCAGAAGTCTCAATTCAAAAGTCTCAAAATAGCACTAGAATAGAGACTTCTCTTAGGTTCTCTTAAGTTACCCAATAGGAAACATCAAAAATAAAATGTTCAAGGTATATTAGCCCCCTGAAATGTAGTTTTGTGATAATATTGAAAGCGTAGTTTCGCTTATCACGAAACTACTTTTTACTTTGTATGTAAGGCATTTGTCTTACATAAGGTAAACCTCATGTAAAACGTTGCCTGCATTGGTACCTCACTCTCACCTATTTCTACCGCCAAATAGCAGTGTTCGCATTGCTGTATTCCGATCTGAAGGGTGAGAGAGTCAGTGAATTAACTTACGGCTTACTATTAAGGTTACGTAAACGCGTTAGTGATATCCTTGTGATATTACGAGCGTCTATAAACTGCAGTAACGCTTACTTTCACCTGGACTATATGCTCGTTTGTCGACCTGGTCCAATCAAAAGTAAATAAATAAAAGGTATGAAACTGAAAAACTTAAATAAATGAATTCTGAAATCGTGATATTTTTAATTTTTAATTTAAATTGTAATCATAGAAAACCTACTTTTTAACGGCTGTAAAATGCAGTTTATTTAACTTTTTTACATTATTTTGGTGCACCGTTTCAGTCACCGTGTATTCTTAAGATTGATAAAATATATTTATCAAACATTTGGTTGCTTAGACAAACCGCTTTAATTCCATTAGAAGTAGATTGTTTTACGAGCAGAGAACGCGTAACTATTAGAAAATATTATCAAGGTATACTTTATTGCCGTAATAGTGTCCTAGGTGTCGTAAGAGGCGACTAAGGTGCCAGAACTGACAGATAGTGGCATATCTAACTGAAATAGTGCAGCTCAAATGGACAGGGCGTGGATGGGCAGCAGCATCCCCATTGCGAAAGATTGCTAACACGCTTGCCCTGCGCGACAATTATGGGAAATAACATCCTTTTTAGATAGGCTTATGTCCAGCTGTGGACTTCCAATTGCTAGTATGATGTTGATACTTTATTTAAATAAGACTTTGAATCACCTAAAACTCAATACTCATCATACTGAGGAAGAACTACAGGAACATAAGTCACATTGTTTGGATTGCATTTGGCGATAAGGCCGCCTCTTGTACCTACTTTTCCATGATTATGTGGTGTTCTTGTGTTTTTCTTGTGTTGTTTTTGTATAGTATCGTGGAGCACCGGTAGAGTAGAATAGTGCCACTAAATCATCAAAAATTCTACACTCATTATACTGAGAAACCATAGAAACATACCAAATATATATAACATTGTTTTATAATTTTCAATAAGTTGGCATAGTCGCTTTTGTATCATACAGTGGCAGAATAAATTAGTTTCTATACTAGGTGTCGTAAGAGTTGATTAAGTCAACGGAACCGACAGACGGCGGTATATCTACCTGAAGCAGAGTAAATTAAATGCAACAGGGCGGGAATAAGCTGCAGTATTTCTATCGTAAAGCTACGCTTTGCGATTATAATCTCGTCTGCTTAATTTGACGATTACGGGCAAATTTTCCCCTTTATTTAATGAGGTCTATATTCAGTGGTGGATGTTTTGAGTTCGTTATAATGATAATGATGGGAACGAAGCTAGTGATGTTATATTTTTGAATTGGTGTCTAGGGACGGAGTCATTGTTAATATATGAGTTGGTTAAAAATGTTACATATTTCCTGCTTTGCAATATGTATTGATTGATGCCCCAATGGCGCTTTTAATAGTGTTCCTTTGTCAATCGGACATGCAGCGGATGTTGAATGGACAGCGGATGTTCTATTGCTTGTTTACTGACTGTGATGTTGACAGTGGAATGTTAGGCTTGTTTGAGCAAGTTAAACGTATGGATGAAAGCGGTAGTTGCAAAAATGATTTATCAGTGTTTTTTAAGATTTACGCACTCACTACTCATAATAAAACAAGGCTTTTTACAGCTTTATAACGCGGTTTATTTAAATGTTTTGTTCGAACTTCGGTAACATTGCGGCAACCTGTTTCACTCCTCATTTCTTGATAACGATAAAAAAAAACAATAAACCGGTTTTTAAAGCTGTCAAAGGCATAGTTTTAATATGGTTTATAATGCTCAGGTTTACGTAGCGATTTGTTAAAACTTCGGAGGATGTTCTTCGAGGGCAATTTGGTTGAAGGTATTTTTAGAAAAATACTGTAGATAGAGACTAGTTTGATAGGCAAGCATGTAGTCACTACAGCATATTGACTCTCGTAATATCACGTCTTGCTGACCTTGTGACTTGAAGATACTATGTTACATTACTATTTCATAAACTGGAACACAGTAATGTGAACGCTACTATTTGTCGGTAGAAATAGATAAGAATAGAGAGACATTAATTTAGACCGACGAGATAAATCGCTTAAAGCACTTGTGTTACAGACACCAGGCAATATAGAAATAACAAATATAATACTAGAATACAAGACACCCAGTCGCAATACTAATAAAATTTTTAATCCTATGCCGCATAAAATAAAAACACTAGCGAATACGCCATCGGAGCCATTAGAGGCCCTAAAAGCTAACTAATAGAATAAATAATAGAAATTACCTAATATTAATTTCGTACTATTTAAGTATAGTACAGCTGCTTGAAATTCTATTCTTTAGCACAGGCTAACAATTTTTAAGTATTAAGTTCAATTTGCCAATTTTGTAGCAAGCAACGGTCAACAGTAAATAACTCATAATATATAGCTAAGAATATCTTGTTGACAAAGTTTTGTAACAGTTTTTATACATTATTTTAATAATATAAAAGAAGAAGGTAACCGTCTAACTGACTTATTGACTTTGAGTTTATTGACTGACTGATATATCAACGTAGAGCCTGAACGCTAAGGGTTAGAAACTTAAAATTTTTCACAGGAGTTTCTTTTTTAACGCAGGGAAGCTATAAGAAAGGATTTTTGTAAAGTCACCCCTAAAGGGGGTAAAACGAGGGTGCAAAGTTAGTGTGAAACTTTACAATTTGAAATTCAGTTTAAAGGTTTTTTTATTAGAGGTAATGAAACATGTGAAAAATATTTTTTGACGATCATCCCTTAAGGAGGTACAACGAAGGCGCAAAAGCATAAAAGTTCTACAACTTAACGCGGATAAAACCGCGGGGTGGTAGTAGTAGTAGTGCTAGTATAATCTATTTGCATAGAAACTGGTGATTATACATATTCATAAGATTGGTTAGATATTATTTAGATTATAGGTTAGATTATATTATTTTTAGTCGATTTAATGAAAGCTGAAACGATTTAACGAAAGTTATTCATTGTTTACATATTGTTTTACTTCTACTTTCGAGTACTTCGAAATGTAAAAGAGAAATATATATACACATATTTCTCAATTACATTTCAAAGTATTATATATATTCACAGATATGATAGAGATCACAGATGAGCAAGAATGCATAAATCGTAAATAGAAATACGGTTAATAATTAATTTTCCTTATTTCCTATAGACAAAACACTAAACGAAACTAAATAGGTATAAAAAAATTAAAACACATAAAATAAGGTCAATCATGTCTCTTTCTTCTGTTTTTATCTACTGCAAAAATCTATCACAGCAAAAAGAACGCAAAGATGTTTTTCTGAAAAACAACTATTTCAATGCCACAAAGTCTAAAAAGCTGGTACACACCAGAACATCAAAATATGAAACGAAAATAATTTATACCAGTTAAAGAGGAGTTACATAAGCTTATGTAATCTCGACTGCTAATCCAGATGCGATGAATTTCAAAGCTAGAGGCTTGTACCACTATTGTTCCATGGAGCGGTCAAGAGACGTAAATAGCCGGGAATATTTGATCAATCGCGCGTCAACGTAACTTATGGCCGATACAGCCTACAAATGGGGCGAGCGCGGCAATGCATACAGATATAGTGGGTTTTTATACACCGAACTATTTGTCTGGATATACCTTATGCTTTGGGCAGGCTATGGTCGAGTAGTGATTCAATGGAGATAATGATTGTGCCACGTGATAAAGCAAAATTGTCAACAAATATGATGTAATTTCTATATAAATATGTATGTAACGCAAAAAAGTCAAAGAAAAAAAACCTATTCAAGCTACATATCTATCTCTCTTTCTACATTATATACTATGGGATCTTAAATATGCCGTAGTATTAAGCTGTATTACGCGTTTATCCTGACATAAAAAATGGAACTTCACTTTGACTGGCAAATATGAGTTATTCCCAAACGAATAGCTACAAAATTCTATATCGGTTTCATATAAATTTGTTAGCTTAAGTAAATACATTTAAATGCAAAGCAAAGTAATTGCCGTGAGGTACCGGCAGAGTAAAATAGTACCTCCTCACTGTACGGCTGAAACTCTACAACGACTACACCAAATTGGATAATTCTTATTTTGTTGTTTATAATTTGCCGCGAGGTACCGGCAGAATAGAATAGTACCTCCCAATGCACCAGCTCAAATTTGCATGGAAAGCAGAATCCCCGTCGCGATTGTCAGCGCGCTTGCCCAGCGTGGTAATTATGGGCAAAAAACCTCCTTTCTTGGAGAGGCCTACGTCTAGTACTGGACTTTCAATGGCTGGTGTATTGATGATGATGTTTATAATTGTCAGGACCGGTTCAACGAATTTGGAAGTATGTAAAGGAAAAAATATTGTAACTATTATGTTAAATAATTTATAGAACAAAAAACAGTATCAAAACCGGCACGGTGACGAGATAAACAATATAATACCATCACGAAGTTAAGGTGAGTTTTCAGTCTGTATAAAAGGAGAAGCTGACTGACTGACTGACGTTTATATGTCAACGTAGTGCCTAAACTATGAGGGCTAACCCTTAAGCTTGAATTTATATAGGGGTATTAAAATAATTTTTTAAGGTAAATTTTTTTAAGCCTACAGCGGGTGAAGCTACAGGGCGCTGTTAGTTGCTAGTTTAAAATAAAGTTCACTTACCTAATGTTACGATTGTGGTAAAATTATATAACAAAAAAATATCTTTATTTGATACTGTCATAAACAGAAGCATCCTTATCCTCTGTCTTAATGTCTTGTGCCTGTTCTGTCCACGAAGGCTCTTATAGGTAATATATTAAAAAATCCAAATTCTTGGCACATCTGTCTCTTCCAGCAACGACTATGTTATTGCATGGAACCGTTCCAACACTGTAATATATTATAACGACCAATTGCGGCATCCATCTTGAGATTTCGTCTCATAGTTCCTGAGACGTACAAGGGTTTGGGAAACCCTTTACACATAATATGTTATACATATTAATTAATTATATCGTCTGAGACGCAGTATTCAGGTTACATGTATGAAGTGTTTTCCAAAACCACCTTACATATATTTCTATATATAAAAGGTATTGTTATGCCAGCAATCATATTTTAGCATCGGAATTATTAACGTGTTTTGTGACAAACTCGACGGCGCAGTCGGTCCAATCCCAGGACTAATATTTATGTAAAAATAATTTGTTTTTGTACTGTGTCTTGATTTTAAATACATATATCAGTATTTAAATACATTTTTTATGTGGTACCGGCAAAATAAAATAGTACTTCCCTCTGTATCAGGAGTCGTAAGAGGAGACTAAGGTATATATTTCCGTAACAGTGTAGTTCAAATGCAAAGGGCGGGGATAGGCAGCAGTATTCTCGTCACGAAGCTACGGTCTGTGATTGCCAACGTGTTTGCCCAACACGGAATTTATGGGCATAATTCCCCCTTTCTTAGGGAGACCTACGTCCAGCAATGGATTTTCAATAGCTAGTATGATGATGATCCAACACGGATACTTTAAGCTATTTATTTTTGGTCAATTTAGTTTAATATAGCTGATAGCCGCTAAGTTCCGTTTTTCCCATCCAATTTTAGATCAAAATTTTCTCCTGTTGATTCAGGCGTACACCTAGAACATATAGGCCACTTAGGGAAGTATCATTTTAAGAAAGAGGGCAACCGCCGAATCCATCTCGGCTTGCCAGCGTTTAGAAAACCAACTGCGAAATATGTTCACGTCCAACATACCTAAGTGTCTCAAGTTGAAAGTCAATGTGAGCTAGTGGCTATGACTTATAGCGACGAATGGAGCAACAACATATGGTGAGGACTATGCTCGGAGTCTCTTTGCATGATCGAATCAGGAATGAGGAGATCCTTAAAAAACCTAAGTGACCAACTTTATCCGGTGGATTAGCAAGTTAAAGTTAGTTGGCATTGAGCAGGGCATCTAGCGCTCTGAACTGATGGTAAGGTTATGGGATCAAGACCACGCATTAGCAAGCGCAGCATTGAAGGTTTGCCTACAGGGCGGTCAGAGAATTTAACTAGAACCGCAGAGTACTGCTGGATCTCGGCCGCACACAATCGGTCACACAACAAATCACTTGGGAAGGTCAGATATACATGCAAGCAAGATATTATGTATAATATTGTATAGGGTAATGTTGCGACTGCTTTTTTACATATACGCTAAAACTATACAGAGGTAACATTTGTATTTTTGTGTGTATATTTGTGATAATTAAACTCAAAAAATAATTTGCTCATTTTAAAAACTCTTCTCTTAATAATCTTATACATTGATCCTTTATACTAAACTAGCAGTGCCCGCGACTTCGTCCGCGTAGAACAGTGACTTTGGGGGGTATAGTAGCCTTTTCCCCGTTTTTGCAACATTTCTTACTGACGCTTCACTTCTGTTAGTCTCAGCGTAGTGTTATATATCTTAAAACTTTCCTCTATAAATCGACTATCCAACAAAAAAAGAGTTATTCAAATCGGACCAGTAGATTCTGAGATTAGCGCGTTTAAACAAACAAACAAACTCTTCCGCTTTATAATATTAGTATAGATTTTATTAGAATAACAGCAAAACTGCATTGTGTCCCACTTTATTTCCACCCACGTTTCACTCCTTTAGAGAGTAAATTTTTGAAAGTTATTTTTATAACATAGCCACCTTATAAAAAGAAAACCTGTGCAAAATAACCAGTTTTTAACCATTATAGTTTAGGCCCTGCATTGGCAAGTCAGTCAGTCAGACAACTTCTCCTTTAAAATAAAGAGATATTTAGGTTTATTGTTAGCTCTTACACTCCAATAAAGGACATAATAAACTCGAGTCATCCAACAAGTAGTGCGGTACACAGAAATATCTCCAGGCGGTATTCAAAACCATGTATAATTAACACCAAACGGCACACGGCTTGCACACACAAAGATAAGGCGGGGTGACAACTATGCAGATCCGGTAAGGGATCGTTTACACAGATGATAAACGAATGTACATTAGACAAAGATTCTTAAATGAATGGGAGATCTTGCAGAAACTTTCGTAATAATATATTGAACTTGATAAACTCGATTTCTACAAATCTAGTTCGGAAAGGATAGTCTAATTAAAGTATAGACATACTTAAATACATCACGCCTGTGTCTATTGTTTTTTTTTACTTGAATTACAACTTTCATACACGCTCGTTTATTCTTGGTAAGTCTAATCCTTTTTTAATATGACTTCTACCTAGTTAAGGTATGTATATCCTATAGAATAGGAGTCATGTCGGCATGAGTATTGTTTGGAAGGAATTTGGTTAAAAAAAACAGTTCTTGCAATGCACATTGTTAAATTTTATCGAATTGATTTATTGGTTAAGTATATACATATGAAACAGTGAATTTCAAATGCACAGGGTGGGGATGGACTGCGGCATTCCCGTCGCAAAAGTTGCACTCTGCGATCACGACCACGTCTGCCCAGCACATCAATTATGGGCAAAATTCGATGGCGATGACAGTAGTGATCCTATCTTGTCTACCAAAGATCGTGGATTCGATCCCCACCCAGGATGATATTTGTATTTATTCTGTCTAGATACCTACGCAATACATATTTAAGTATTATATTTTTGATTCTTCTGTCGTGTGATGTCCGTAACACAAGTGCCTTAAGCGATGTTGTGTGAATTATTATCATTGTACTGTGTTAAATAAACATTCTATATTTAGAATCATGTGTTAATCTTGCAATTTAAATCGAAATGATCTATGTACACTCTTCTTTACAGCAAGATGTGCACACCGGACTACGTGACGAAAACTCCGGAATTTTGTGCATGCATAATATGAACCTAAGTCACACTTTTGAGCATAATAAATTATGACGTACTTTAAGTAACACTTAAATATCTTTATTACATTCTCACATTTACGTATTCGTTACTCATTATAACACTACTTAATATATAATGACAACGGTTTGCGGAAAATAACTAATATAATGAACAAAAAATATGTATATTAAGTAAAATGAACCGCGTCAGTCTGTCCGTAAAAGCCGTCAAAAGAGTAGTTTAAGTGACATGTCAGATTGATCAATATATGAAATGTTGTGGAAATTTATTTTTTGATTGAGTAGAATGAGGTAGAGCAGAATAATACCTCTCTCTGTACCAAGTGTCGTAGGAGGCGACTAAGGTACCGGAACCGACAAATGGTTGTATATCTATAACAGTGTAGCTGAAATGCACAGGCTGGAGAAGCAAAGGGCAACATACCCCTTTTCTTGGAGAGGCCTATGTTTAATAGTGGATTTTAATGGCTAATATGATGATATATTTAACGCAGATCCAACTGCTAAGCGCTGCTAGTGTTACATGTAATCCAATTAATAATATGTAATGTTCCTACTTGTATACTGGTCTTGTAGTTCATACACGTTCTTAATGTTTTTTTGTAATTGTTGAGCAAAATTGTAATTGGGCGCAAGAAATGTCGTTGTTTCCTTTTTTGCCTGTAAATATAGTTGTTGCCCTTTTTAATAATATAAACTAGTGACCGGCCTCGGCTTCACACGGGTGCCTTAAGGAACAAAAGTATTATTGTGGTGTATACCTAAGAGATTGACATATGTGGTTTATATATAAGAGTTGCAATCGCGGACGATTTTTATGTGTACAATACTGAAGTAACGTACTGTTAAAAATCTGATCTCTCTCGTCGGATTCAGTCAACTTTTACAATGAAAGTGCAAAAAAATGTGTCTATTGACTACTTTAAAAAGTTGAAAATTATCAATATTTTTCTGCGATTTCATGCATGTATTGTACATATAAACCTTCATTGTGAATCGTTCTATTTATGTAAAAACTAGATTAAAATCCGTGGTGTTCTTTTAAAAATTTAAGCAGGGTCAAACATCCCCGCAAAGTGACTATATTTTATACTATGTAGTAGTGACGCAAAAGTAATTATGTCAGTCTATTTGTCTGTCTGTCACGCTTTCGCGCTAAAACTACTGAACCAAATTAAATAAAATTTAATTTGGTACATTCAAATTTTTAGATAGTCTAAGCCCGAAATAGGACTTAAATTACTTTTTAATGCGAAATAAGGTTTGTAAGGGGTGAAAGGGGAGTAAGACAAGTAGCATGGAAGTATCGTCGTTTTTATAGCTAGAAGTTTAAAACTTATTTTTTATACAGTTGATTCGATATAAGGAATATAACATTTAAAGTATTTGAATGTTTTATCTTCAAGAGCGGCCATTTACAATAGGGGACCTAAAAACACTATTCCACGTGGGTGGAGTCGCCAGGCACAGCTAGTTTATATATAAATAAATTAAGAACCTATTCAAATTAGCGATTGCTACAATTCCATCAACGATTTTATATTTAATTACAAGACAAATGCGTAAGGTCATGACCAAAAGTAAATGAATAAACACACATAGTTACTATAATACTGTGTAATAACACGAGACATCCGCTACATCCCTATCAAAGCCTGGTAGGCTGGAAATATCGCTAAATGTAGAATGACAAATGGAATGAAAACACGCCTGATAACACATTATATCTCAAATGTCATATAAGACATATAGACCTCATATAAAAGGTCATCTATATTAGTATTACACTCTCACCTATTTCTAGCACCAAATAACAATGTTCGCAGTGCTGTATTTCAATGGATTATATGTCATAATAACGTCAAGTCACAAGTTTGGCGCTTGAGATTTCCTTGTGATATTAAGTGAAAAGTAGACTTTATAGGAATCTACAAAATCCGATAGGCTGTTATCTACATATATTAATGAGATAAACATGTAATTTGTAATATTAAAATAACAGCTTTTTAAAATAGGCGTATAAAAGTATGTACGTACAGTACTTATTAGAAAAATAATCCCTTTCGCATTTTTGTCTATCTATCTGTTTGAGATATATTTTTCAGGTAGATACTGATATTGGAGAATTAATCATTAAAGCCATTGGAAGTCCACAGCTGGACATAGGCCTCCCGAAGAAAGGGGGAGTTTCGCCCATAATTGCCGCTAACATCTTTACTGCTTTTCTATACTAATATTATAAATCTAAACGCTTTTTAATAAAGTTTTCTACTAAAGCGTAAGGAAACAGAAAGTTTGATTGAATGCGCTTGTCTCAACAACGACTGGTTCGAATAAAAAATCTTATGTAAAAATATTTATTATGCAGATATTTTTTCTGAGTGAAAATCCGAACCACAGTCCCATCCCTCCGTACATCCCACAGTCAAATAGAAACGCGGTTATTTTTCCATATTCCGGCGACTCTTTTGAGGAGTTCTGCATTTATCATTCGATTCTTGCTACCTCACTTCGTTCAGGAAGTTCAAAATTTCTTACAAATACTGTAAATTATACAACTAACGTAGACTGAGACAGTACTGCCTTTGATAAATAACACAATTAATTATAGATACTACAATATGTAGAAATAACAAATTCAATTAAAATGAGAGTAAAAAGAAAATCTATTCTATATTTCAAGGTTTTTTTCAAGATATTGCTTTAAGCGATATACCTTTAACTTATTTGTTTGTTGTCTTTTCGTGTGTTTACTTTTGTATATTACATTGTGTTTAATCAAAATAATCTAAACAAGTATTACAATGACGAAAGTTATTTCATTATTTGCTATGAATGAACTCAATGACTAATAGACTAATATTATGAATGGAAACCAATGGAAAGTTTAAACGGAAATTTAAATAAATCTTTAAATATTAAATACTGTCATCACCTAAAGGAGAACGATGTAAGCAAGACTTATATTTTTGTACGTCTGTAACGAATAAATTAAAAACGACTGCACGTATTTCAATTCTTTTTTCATTAGTGTAAATCTATTTTATTAGCAAATAACCCTTGGTGTCGTGGGGTACCGGCAGAGTAGAATAGTACCACCTTCTATACCAGGTATCAGAAGAGTGATATCCATTTGAACCAGTGTAGCTCAAATGTACAGGGCAGGGATGGGCAGCAGCATCCCCGCTTCCCAGCATCCCAGCTTGCCCAGCGCGGCAATTATGGGCAAAATTCCCGTCGTTTTATGGGGGCCTATATTACAGGAACAGGATCTATGTGGGATGTATTAATAGCTACGTATACTGGTAGTGATCACTATGTTTTGTTTAATGCTATGGCAATGAGAACTTAACAAGTATCAACCACAAACACTCAGCACTGCATAAGGAAGCCGTCCCCGCGTCCGCAAAATAGGTCGTCAACATTATTAGAAGAAAACGTTTTGTTTCTATTTATAAGACAATGTCACGTCTCCATACTTTGTGGGTAAACCTCTCAGCTTAATGAAAAGATTCAATCCTTGGGTATCGGGACCCTTGGCCGAAATTGTAAACTTTGTCCGTAACTTCTCTCTTTATATTTGCTTTTCAATATATTGACCCAGCGAGCCCGGTGTACACAGTAATCAGCTACTATTTTGTAATCTGATTTCTGATTGCGACTTTATTTGTTAAGCCTGTTACAAGTGTATGAAATATGATTACAAAAAATAATTAATTTTGCCATGGAAATAAATATTTTTTGTAATTGGTCATTACTTTGCTAATACGAGTATCTGTAATTATGATGAATTTTCGGAATTGACAAAAATTTATCGGTATATATTTTCATATGCATACATTAAAGACATTTATCAATCGACTGACTATAATACCAGAGGCAAATACTAGAATTAGAATTAAAAATTACTTACATCACATTCTACGTATCATTAAAATTTGAGGATGTCCTACATTTCCCTGGAGTATTGTCATCAGATCTGAAATCGGGATCAATCGTAAACCAGACAATCTCAACATACTCTTTCGAAAAACGAAATAGTTTTCAAAATCTGTTTACAATTCTCGGAGATAACAAGTAACACACATACAAAAAATTCAAAATTCGGAACTCCTCCTTTTGAAGTCAGTTATAAAAATTAATGATTTGAAAGAAAAAACCTTCACCTGCACTAATAAAAAAACAATAACGCAGATGAAGGTACTTTTTTTACTATATTTGTCGATGCATGTATTGTTAATTGCATTTGGTAGTTCTTTTTTACTTTTTACATTTAAATATAAGACAGTCTTGATCTAGCTCGTGTGGAAAATCATTAACTGCATTGTATCACATATATACATACATATTTATGTATGTTTATATGTGATACACATACGGGCCCGATGGTGCAGGTGGTCGTAATTCTATCTTTTGCGCCAAGTGTATGATTCCCACCCAGAGCAAATGTTTATATGATGATATTTGTGTTAGTTATGTGTCTGTCTGTGTTAATTTTTTATATTTAAGTAGTATATTGGTGATTTTTCTGTTATCTGACGTCCATAACACAAGTGTTTAGCGATTTGGCATGTAATGAGGTCAATGTATGAGAGAGAGGGAATTTTTCCCTCCTTTCCTACAAGGGTTAGGAACTTAAAATTTTGCCCAATGGTTCTTTTAAAAAAGTCTTAGAACCTTTTATTACATAAAATTTTATTAAATCAATTCCTAAAGGGGTACAACTTTTCTGTTTTTCTCCTTATTGAAAGTCATGAAACAAGAAACCTTGGGCCGGTACTAGTTTTAAATGTGTCGAGAGAAATTATAGTTTTTATTAGATTGAATGCATGCAGCTGTCTATTGAGAATACATACAAAACAGTTTAAGGGTCTTAATGAAATTAAATTTTATAAGTTTTTACAGCCAAAAAATCTACCAACAGCTGATAGTTTTTAGTTTAAAGATCGACTTTTTACCTTACAATTTGGTAAACCAAAACTCAACGGAAATTGTGTGTGATGGTGATAATTAATTTGTGACGTCATATGCGTCATAAATCTGTTAAGAAGTGTCACATCTACGTCATCACTAAACGTTATATAATGATATACATCCATGTTTACAAGAAATGCACAGACAAAGCTACTAAAACAGTCAGATCAGAAAAAACAGGCACGATTTCTTTCCCCTTAACGACAATATTAGGCACTATTAGATTTTTTGAAAATAAAATCCCTGATTATCCCTTATAGGAAATCTACATGAGGTCATCACCAACATCATAGCAGCCTCGTCCAAAAATTGGAAATTCTGCCCATTATTTCTAAGCTTGACTGGCAATCACAAAGCGATCTTGCGTTTCAGCAATGCTGTTTCGAGTGGAGCTCAACCACCTTTCAGAAGAAACTAGCAGTACTTCACGCTGCGGCACGGTAAGTTATGTATTCTTAATTAAACAAAAAACTTTGGTCTTCTATTACTTTGAACAGGCTCACACGTTTTCTAGCTTGAATTCTAATTTAAGCGTCAGTCCGGGACAGATATCGCTAACAGCCCCTGAATGCACCTTGCAAACTTGCGGGAACTTAGTCGTATTACTTGGTCTACATTCCTGTCTCTTGGACGCCGTCCGGCCATTGAAATAGCGGTGAGATGCGGAACTTGAATCGTATTATAAGTAGTTGGTTCGTCTCGTGGTGTGAAATATTAAGTTGTTTGTGGTTATTGGATTTGCAGGTCCAAAGTGGATCTATGGAGTTCCATAGCTCTAAAGATAGTTAGCTTTGAATTCAATTGAATGATGTCAGAAACCATTCGCATTTTAAGCCTTAGTGCATTAGATAAAGAAATACTTCGAATTGACAACCGATCTGTTATATATAATCCACTATATATTATTCAAAGGTAGCTTACAATGCTTTTATCTAGAAAAGCGAGTGATGCTTATTATTTAATAAAAAAACATTAATCTATAAAGAAAAGATGAGAAATGACTGGTTTTTCAATACATATACGCCGAATTAATTTATCATCCTACCAAATATGGATAGATACCAACTGCCCGTGTGATACCGGCAAAGTAGAATAGTACCTCTCTAGTGCAAAATATCGTTAGAGACGACTGAGGTACTGGAACCGACAGATGGCAGTATATCCACCAGCAACAGCCTAGCTCAATCGCAAAAGCGGGAATGGGCAGCAGCATTCCTGTCACTAAGCTACGTTCTGCGTT
Organism: Heortia vitessoides; assembly: GCA_020976665.1. Classification (NCBI taxonomy): domain Eukaryota; kingdom Metazoa; phylum Arthropoda; class Insecta; order Lepidoptera; family Crambidae; genus Heortia; species Heortia vitessoides. Next base: position 17,985,394 of record JACJUM010002819.1, on the reverse strand, counting down.
TGCCACCACGCTTACCCAGCAATTATGGGTAAATTGGACAATAACATTTTTTTCAAAAGGCTGCTGTGAGTAGATTATAACGAAAGACGCACAAAAATTAAAAAAAAATAGATTTCACAGTAGCAATTTAAATTCGTACAAATTTCATTTTGTCATTGATACGTTGGAGGTTTTATGGTGTGAATGTGTTTTTTTTTGCAATGTGTACTGTTCTTAAATATTTACACACCATCTCATATATTGATCTGACTCCGTGGTTTATCGCTTAAAGCACTTGTGTTACAGATCATCAAAGGAATCATATATATAATACTTAAATACATATTTTTAACACCTAGACACAGGACAAACACAAATATCATCATATAAATATTTGGTCTGGGTGCGGATCGAATCAACGACCCCTGACGCATAAGATAGGATCTCGTTAAGAAGGATACACGTTATAAAACAATTGTGCAACTATTACATTATTTAATATTATCCAAATGGGAATAATGATTCTACGAACTGAATGTACGTTCATTTTATAGCCACACATTTGAAAAATATAGCAGCAGATTTTTCATATTCAGAAAAGTGGACTGTGAAATGTTAGCCCATTATATATGTACTTCTCGACGCCCGTGCCTCGTTCCTCAACCCACGACTTTAATAATAATCTGTATTCTGAAGAAGGAATAATATAAACTTTTGAAATGGCCATTATGAGTATTGTAGTGGAAAAATATACGAAGATTGCACTGCCAAAGAATCTTCTTGCACTTCTATTAAAATGTTATTAAGTCTTACTTTTTCGTCGCCACTTTACTACGACTTGTGGTCTAAGTTTGACCAAATTTCATAAAATTAGTATGAAATGTATGGTATTTATACCACAGGCTGCTATTTTGGGCATAAATCTTGAGGAGGCCTATTTTCAACTGTGGACTTTCAGTGGTTGACATTATTATGATGATAAAAAAACTGGAGTAAAACTGGGATTTTAGACATCTTTACATATAAAGATTTCGTGTCACTATGTTTGTCTGGGATGAACTTTTAGACTATTGAATCTTGAATTTTAATTGATATGAATTGAATTTAGCTCTCTGTGTGTAATTTCATCAAACTTGATTGATAGGTAGATAAAAAAATGTGCCTACAAAAAGTCCTAAATTTTTAATTGCAAATTATAACTATCTATAAGTTCCATAATATTCAAACAGATGGCGGTGTAAGTTGATTGAATAAGTGTTCAATGCTTCTAATATAATAATTCACTTTAACCGCATCAACGGGATACAATTTTACTATGTACCCGATCGAAGTTGGGGCTTTTCATATATCACTACATAATATAAAATGAAGTCGTTTCTTCCCTGTTCCTATAACCCTATGTATGCTTCATCATCATTATCATATAAGCTATTAACAGGCTACTGCTGGACATAGACCTCCCCAAGAGCACAGCTTTTGCGACGGGGATGCTGCTGCCCACCCTCACTCTGTGCTTTCGAGTTGCACTGTTTTGGATGGATATACCGCCATCTGTTGATTCTGGTACCTGGGTCACCACTAACGACACCTGGTACAGGGGGAAGTACTATTCTACTCTGCCGGTAACTCGTGACTCTCTGCTGGTATCGGTATGTATGCTTAGATCTTTCAAACTAGACAACGGATTTTGATACGGTTCATTTTAAAAGATGCAATAATTCAAGAGGAAATTTTATATATATTATATGTTTATGTAAAAATGTTTATGTCTTAGGGATAACCCACAATAATAATGATAATAATAATAATAATAATAATAATAATAATATATTCTTTGTTGTACACCAATGAAAACAACACAAGCACATTACAAACACATTACAATAGTAGGTACAAGAGGCGGCCATATTGCTAAATGCAATTTCTTACAAGCAACCTTTGGATAGAAATAATGTTAAAGCTGGTGGAAGTTTGAGGTGCATTTAGTACATACATACATAATAATAAACATCCATTTTTTATGTATATATGTAATATACATAAAAAAATGTAACAAAAATACAATAATAATTTTTTATCCTGATTGCACCCGCGCGAAGCCGGAGTGGGTCGCTAGTATGGTAATATTTACACAAAAATTATATTTATGCTAATAAAAGTAGCTGAGTATGTAAATAGATATACTTATAAATACCTTCATTTGAACATTAAAATTTCTAAATGTACAATTCTCAAATATCAATCATCATCTTTATCGACACAAATAACGTGTTGTACGAGTATATTGATAATGTAATGTAGTACTTAATATAGAAAAATAATAACTAAACTCTGAGCTGGCGATATCATAACTTAACCTGTGACACAAAGGTGGTACCCCCACTGAAAAATTCCAATAAGGCTTCGAGGGAGGAACCAAATTAAAGTGCGCTTCCTTCCTTTCATTATGCTTACTTTGTGAACTCGGCGATTTTATACGAATCGATTTATAGGAAAAAAATGAAGTGTTTAAAATGAAGGCGTTTTAGCAGAATGTGGATTTCTGGAATGAAGGAAATAAAAAGGGAGATAATTATGTAAACGATGCAATCTGTAAGTATCTTTCAATAATGAGAAAGTAAATCTTTGGTGTTGAATCAGGCTTAAAGAATTAAGTTTAATACAAGATTACTGAGTCCACTGACATGAAAACAGATTTTGTGTCATCATCATTGTCTTACCACCCGTAGGAGTTCCGTTGATGGACATAGGCACCCCATGTGATTTTCAATAGGGTTTACTTGCGTCGTTTTTAGTTAGATCCACGGGCGTTAGACCTTAAAATGTACCAACATATAAAATAATACAACTGCCTAATAAGTTTACAAATTTAACGTGTGTAAGAAATACAATATTAATAAGCTATATTAACTTTTTTAGTTCACAAAACTTTATAGTGATGTACTTGTTTTAATAGATTTACCTACAATCTTCTTAATTGGGCTATTATCTTTGTTTATATACAAAATGGGAAACCAAACCCATCCAATTTGTTAGATTGAATGAGGGATTTTTTTATGAAATTAAAATATTTTCCAACATTGCTCACTGAAATATATTTTTGATTTTAAAATATATTTTTTCATAAATATTTATATTTATTTATTGATTTGATTGTAATATAAAACAGTGTAGTTTAAAATGTAATGGAGTTTTCAAATACTATATATCAATCAACCTTATAAAATCTTTGAAACTATGTTTAAAGAGTGTATTATCACCAAAGTATAGTACCACCAAGTAAACGATCACTACTGGACATAAACCACATCAAAAAGGGGGAGTTTGCTCATATTTTCGCGCTAGGAAAACTGGTGGCAATCAATCAGAAAAAGGTGGAAAAGCGTAAATTTGCGACGCGAATGCTGCTGCCTATCTTCGCCCCGTTGCATTCGAGCTATACTGCATCGAGTGGATACACTGCCACCTGTCGGTTCCGGTACCTCTGTCGCCTTTACAGAATGAGGTACCATTCACTCACACTCTGTACCACACGGATAGATTTACACACGAATCTAGTGGTTTATTTATAATATTAAATATATATATATATATATATATTTAATATTATAAATGCGAAAGTAAATCTGTCTGTCTGTTACGCTTTCCCGCTTAAACCTCTCAACCGATTTTGATGAAATTTGGAATAGATCTTTAGATCAGTCTTTAGACCCTAAGAAAGGACATATGGGATGTAAAGTTGTATGGAAGTATCGCTATTTTTAGAGCTAGAAACTAGAAACTTATTTTTCAGACCATTAATTCAATATAAATAAACATGACATTCAAAGTTTATATTAGTTAAAGTAAAGAGGTATGGTACCCAAACTATTCCACGTAGTAGAAGTTGCGGGCACAGATAGTATATTATATTTTTAAAGTTATACAAATTCAACTAATTAGATACTCACTAATTTGTTTAAGGGCGCGAATTATATATCCACAAATTGCTTCGACGTTAGAAAAATATTATGAAATTTTTTTATTAAAACAAACTTTGCTTTTAAAAGTCGTTTCCTTCCCTAATATTGCTGAGATTAAAATGCCATAAAAAACAGACAGCGATAAATCTCCAACCAATTATCGTTTTGACACGTGTTAAGCATACTTGGAGTTATCCGCAAAAAGTTACCAAAAAACCATAGGGCTAACCGAGACCACATGGGCCGCACTACTAAAGGGGACAAGCGTTATTAAAACAAACTGTTTAGTTTGCGATAAAAAACTCGAGTACGTGAGTTGTATTAAGGGAACAAAATGAATCTCAACTAATATTTTAAGTTTGTTTTGTTGTCTTTTATTTATCTACTGAACTATTTTTCTTGAAATTGGCATACGTATAGAAGGGTATTGTGTTTCTCGTCGGTGTTAGTTTTATAACATTTTCTATGTTATAAGTAATCATTCCAATTAACTTTAAAGAAAGATTTTTTTAAGAAATTTGTCTATTATTACAAACTTTGTATTTGAATGGGATATTTTCGTTTTTCATCAGTCAGTCATTTTTTTTATTCAGCTTTTATTTAATAGCCCTGACTTTGAGATTATGATATTATTTATACTTTGTTGAAATGTGAGTGACACATTTACATTTTTTCTTCTGTAAATTTGTACTAGAAAGCTAAGATATGCACAAAAAAATTACTTGTATCTAAAAATAGCATAAATAAGTAATTTGTAACATTTAAACCTTTATATTATTCTATAAAAGACAATTCTGGTATTAAACATTTCAGAAAATCTATAAATGCTGATTCACAAAATACAAGTAGGTATTTAGTTTAGTGACAGTACGAGTTTTCAAGGTGTAATAATTATTTCAAAGATGTATTTATAAGTTTGATATAAAGCCCTTTTATTGTTTGAATAAAACCTCGACAGTCCCTTTTCTATAAATAGAAGTATATAAGAATAATACTGACCAAACTCCACACGTCAAACCTTCGATCATAGTCTATTGAATCATGTGTATTTAATATTTTTGACATAGTACCTCTTCTGTACCAGGTGTCGTAAGCGGCAATTGATGTACCGAAACTGACAGATGGCGGTATATTCATCCGAAGTAGTGTAGCTCAAATGCAGCAGGGCGGTGATGAGCAGCAGCATTCTCGTCGAAAATCTACTCTATGAAATTGCTACAACGCATGCCAAGCGCGGCAATTATGGGCAATATCCCTCTTTTTTGGGGAGGTCAATGTCCAGTAGTGGATGTTTTGCGGCTACTATAATGATGTTGATATTTTGAGAACCACCAAAGATATCGTTATTTGTTGTAAGCAATATACAGTGTGATGTATTTACTTAATTATATTATTACTAATATTTATTTAGTTTTTACAGACATATATGTATATTACAGTATTATTTATTTCATTTTAATTGTGTAATCTTGCATTGTGCTATTTAATATTTTAACTTGTGTAATCATGCTAGAGATCGTAAATGAAGGGGACCCTTTTTTAGTGACTTTGAAGAATACTGACGCCTTATATTGTCAATATTAAACTTTATTTATGTAAACTTTTTCAGTCCTTCAGAACTGAAACAGTAGCAGTCAAACAATGGTATTTTACCATTCTATTTATTGTATTGTATATTTATGTAATACATATATGAAATCATTATATTAAGAAGCAAATTCTTACAAAGTAATAAATAAAACGAAATTAAGTATTTGAAAAAACATTTAAATTGTATTTATTATATTTTTATGTAATCAAATATTTTTTGTTTATTAAAACAAAATTATTAAGCACAGATCTATTAATGGGTTTTACCATAGACTGTGTATACATTAGCCGCGGTTTTTTCCTTTCTAAAAAAGATATTTTAATATTTAGCATTTATTCCAATGCTGCATTTTTTATTTTAAAATGTATTAGTAAATAACCAAGAACGCAATTCCCTTAAGTGGATTTTTTCGGGCAAGTAGCATTATTCGGATTCATAGTAAAATAAACTTTTCTTCTGCTAATATGGTTTATAAATAAGACGTTTTATAAGCATTCATGATTTTAAGTTACTTTTGGCGCCACAACGGATTGAAACATTTTGAACATTTGAAAACATTGAATTTGGATCTGAAATTGTATTAGTTGTTCTTTATAGTATTGTCATGAGTGACATATTAGTAGTTAGACAAATGGCAAAAGCAGCTATTAATTTCAATAAACAATCGTAAAAAAAACAATTGTCGACCTATAGTGTGCCTGCTGTAAGGTACCGGCACGGTCGTGAGGTACCGGCAGAATAAAATAGTACCTCCCCCTGTTCCGGGTATTGTAAGAGGCGACTAAGGTACCAGAACCGACTGATGGCGGTATATACATCGGAGACAGTGTAGCTCAAATAAACAGTGTGCGGATGGGTAGCAGCATTTCCGTCGTAAAAGCTGCACTCCGGTATAAGCGTGGCAATTAAGGGCAAAGTTCCCCCTTTCTTCGAGAGACCTATGTTTGCCGGTGGACTTCCAATGCCTATAATGATGATGATGACTGTGTCTGTACTGTGTAATATAAAAACAACTATTGACAATTAAAACTTTCAATTTAACCAAGATATTTTCAAACTATATATGGTAGCAGATGGCATGGTGGGGCAGATGGTAATGATCATATCTTGTGCGTCACAGGGTTTGATCCCTAGATAGATAGATAGATAGATAGAAGATAATTGTATTCGTTCTGTGTCTGGGTGTTAAATATATGTATTCAAGTATTATATTTGTGATTCCTCTCTTGTATGACGTTCGTAACACAATAGATTTAAGCGTCTTATCACGGAGTCAGGTCAATATATTAGATGTTTTGTAAAACTACAATTAATACTGTGGATCTTTAATTATTATCTGATACCTAAATATTAATAGCCATGTCTCGAATATATCACGCAACCACCATTAAAGCAGTCCATAAAATTCCCACTTAAAAAACAAATGGGCAATATCAACACCTAAAATCATATCCGAACAATAAAATCGCAAATATGGCCGTATGTAAACGCTCCATTTAATATTACGAGTTGGGTTTCCATGCAACCTCTATTTATCGCGTATAACACTGCACATTCGCGGAACATAAATATATATGCAGCTGATGAGCCCAAAATAAAATGTGATAACACCTTTCCCCATTGCGATAAGAATGACAATTCTTTGCCCATCTCAAGACGCAGACGCAAATGTATCCTTGCCGAAGGTTCACAAGAAATCATATTTAAGTAGGAACGCCTCGAGGGAGTTGTTTTTGGCACACTAACAAATGAGGATGGCTGTAAAATTTTAAAAGCGTTGTAAATATCACTAGAACTGCATCTAGATGAAATTGGAATTATCTCTGGCCTTCTTTATTACTTTTTTTACGATCCCAAAGGAATCAGTCTAGACCTCTAGTGATATATATTAAGAGATAGTGTCGAGAGGTTCAGACGTAATTTCTTTGACGAGGATTATTAAACCTATTGATCGGGCAAATGGTGCGTCTGATAGATACGTATCAAGACATTCTTTCTTTCTTATGTCGTCGCTAAAACCATTTGGATGAGCCCTACGAAATAAAGGATTTACTGGATACAAAATGTTTTTGAAGATCGTTTTCATGTGAATTGAGCATTACATTGAATACTTATAGAAGTATTGGTTGAAATTAAAAGATTCGTACACACTTTATATTGTTGACAATATCAATGAATTTTATTTATGGTAAGTTATTGTTTGTTTGAACTCATCGTAACCATTTATATATATATACTTACATTATTGTGTTGTATTATATATTATTATTTATAGATACACCCTAACTATTTTCTTACTGTTTTTTTTTCATCCAAAGGTTGCCTGGAAGAATTATTTTTATGTGAAAAGGCCGCCCATTGTTCTTTATTTTAAAATTCGTATCCATTTCTTTTTATATCTATTTGACTGGTGTATAATGAAGACTATTATTATTATATTTTTTGGGTAATATAAATACGTTATGTTTGAGCATTTGGAATTAGAAGGAGGACTTATCTGTAAAAATATTCTTTTATTGAAACTCAAAAGACTAGTCATATTAGGCGTTCTCGATTATTTATAACTTTATTTAGCTTCGTCAGATTTTGAAAAACATAAAATATATGACTTAATTATCTAATGAATTACAACTCTATCTAAGAATAGGGGCCATACATATTTTTTTTTAATTTAGGTATGTCAAAGAATAGGCATACGGCCTGCTTGATATGAAGCGTCACCGCAGCCTATCATATTATCACAAGTATAACACCAGCGCCGTGAGGTACCGGCAGCGAAGAATAGTACCTTCCGGCGCACTAGGTGTCTTAAGAGGCGACTAGGGTGCCGAAGACGACAGATGGTATGCTCAGGGCGGGGATGGGCGGCAGAATCCCTGTCGCGAAAGCTGCGCTCTGCGATTGTCAACACGCTTGCTCAGCGCGGAAATTATGGGCAAAAGATCTCCTTTCTTGAAGAGGCCTATGTCCAGCAGTGGATTTTCAATGGCTTGTATTTCAATGGTTTGATCACAAGCGCGTTAACAACCGTGTATGTAGTCTACTTGTAGTATTATATACGTAATTCTGTTATTAGAAGACAGAATAACAAATAAATAAATATTTTCACAACATCTCGTATATTGACCTAACTCCGTGGTAAGTCGCTTAAAGCACCTATGTGATAGACATCAGACAACAGAGGAATCACAAATATTTTTTAACCCAAAACTCAGGATAAACACTAGGACTCACAATATAAATATTTTTCCAAGATGGGAATCGAAACCACGACCCTTGGCGCATAAGAAATGATCACTTTTATCTGCGCCATTGCATTAATAATGTTAACCTTAGTCACAAACTAAAAAAAGAAGGTTTATTTTTATAAATAAAAGTTATTCTAGACCTAGGTATGATTACCAAAATTTATTCAAATGACAAGTAGGAATGCTAAATTTCACAAATGTTAAATCAACTGACAGTTACCGTCAGTTGATTTGACAGATAACAAAAACAGTGATTAATTTCTATACGAAAGATCCACGAGACATCTGACATCTATAAATCACGGTCAACAATCGGCAACTTGTAAAACTACACTGGAACATGATCTTGAAACTCTCACTATCCCTTACAACCCGAAAACTCCCGACTTATTCCCACTTTATACTATCATTTGACAGATAGTGTTGGGTACATTGTTACATCGGCAAACTAAGTCTTGCCTTCATTAAAGACATCGGCCATGCGATTTTGGACCTTATCGTTTTCCAGTTTCGGGTTTAAATACTCATGACCCGGTTTAATACCGGCTAAGTTTAAGTTTGTGTGGTAATAGTTGGTATTCCAACCACGTTCTCTTGGCATAGCTCCTGAATAGATATCTTGCGAAATGATACGGCCCTCTTGGTGCCAATAAAGTCTGATTTATATAAAACGCTTGCAAATCCGTTAGCGCTCCAAATTCAGCGATGTTTAATGGGAAATGATCTTATCGTCCAGATCAAATACTTTTTTTTTAATTATTACATTTTCTTTGACGGCTTTCCTTCAACGTTTGCTTTTTCCCAACATTCCCATTAATATGACAAGCCCATTGGCGCAGACGATAGTGATCCCATTCTTTCCATCAAAGGTTGTTGCAGGTTCAATCCCTACCCAGGACAAATATTTATATTCTGAATATATATACATGTTCTGTATGTTATTAATATGTAGCTCAGTATTGCCTGTAAGAATTATTTAGCGATAAGGCCGCCTTTTGTACCTATTATTCCATGTTTTTGTGATGTTCTTGTGTTGTTTTAATTGGTGTACAATAAAGAGTATATTTTTATTATTATATTTGTAATTCTTGTTTCTTTTTTTTTATATTTGTAGTGTTTATCAAGTGTTTTTAACTACTTATCTCGGAGTCAAATCAACGTTTTATTTACACGCTTTTTTTTAGTCATAAATAAGTATCAATAAACTTATACAAAATTATTATTTTTTCATTGAAGCCGGATCTGTGGAACTATTTTTGCCAATTAAATCTATCTGGTAATGTTTTTTATGTCGTTCATCGTTAGTTGTTTTAGTATTTACACGTTACAAAATTGTACTATACCTATAGAATTTGGAAGCCTGAGGCCTGTAGCACAGTTTTTAACTACCAGACTTCAGAGTTTTAATATAGCAAATACGCAAGTAACTTTTTATAAATAAAATGTAGTATTATCAATAATTTACAATGTACCTTACAATATAAAACAAAATAAAGCATTGTTAATTTAGAAGCAGCAAAAGGAGAGATAAGACAAAGAAATAGCGAATTAATTAATAAATTACCAATTTTCTTTATATTCCTTCGATTAGCCATTAACTCTACCGTCACTTTCAAACAATTGCTGCGGCCCCAAAGGGTTGGCCCTTAATAGGTTTATAAAGGACACTCTCCCTCACAATATAAACGTTAAACACTCACTGATCTATCTGCAAACTTACCGTTCATTCTCTTTTACGAACACTTTTTATTTCACAACACCCAAAAGAGACTTTAATCCGAACGTGTAAGGCTGGATTTAGTTTGGCTGTGGACGAGTTGAATAGCTTTACAAAGCTATAAAGCCAATGGCGCATTGTAGCGAGTAGCGTGAAGTTAAGCGGATTGCAGTGATGAAAACGAGATAGCTTTGCGATAAATACAGTCTAAACGCGACTTTCTCCGTTAATTCCGAAGTTGTTTTGGTAACCTACTGAAATGCGCCAACTTTTCTTATATATTTCATGGAATCGTTATTTAATCGTTATTAAATCGTTGCTCTCTAAAATATAGTTTATTATTTATGTTTGTCTTATTTTCCGATCCACTCTTCGCCAGTGTATTTCAAAAGTTTTCTCAGTATTGTTAGATTCTAAATCTGTTTTCACAGAAGAATTGCGTATGTAATTCATTAATTTATTATTTAGTTTTATTCTCTATGAAATTTAAGGCAACTAAAATTGTAGTGTCTTTTTGTGATTCGAAATTAACAGTTTTTCGATAAACGTACATAAAAGTAATACAGTACTTACTCAAATAAATAAAACTATTTTTCTTCCGTCTATCTAGTTGTTATGAATCATCTTCGGAACAGATGAACCGATTTAATGGGACTTTCATTCGCCGGTGTTATAAACAATAATTTAAGCTACTTTTTTATTTGATCCTTATATTTATCTTTAAATATCATATTACGTGGGGTACCGGCAAAGTAGAATACCTCCTACCGGAACCGACAGATGGCGGTATACCCATTTGAAACAGCGTAGCTGAATTGCACGGGACCGATACTCTGCGATTGCCCCCACACTTGCCCAGCATGGCAATTATTGGCAAATTCCCTATTGGGAAGTTTTTATTTAATAATGGATGTTCTACGGCTGCTATGATGATGATATTTTCCAGAGTGATTCCAGTGAATCCAGGCCAAATATTTTAAGTCAGTGATGAACGATTGTTTTTTTTCAGTATGTTTTTTCCTGTGTCACGTTATCACCCATACCTATATTTAACTGATTCCTCTGTTACACAAGTACTTGAAGTAATCTCGAAGTCAGGTCAACGTATTCGATACAATGTCAATAATATAATTTATTATTAGTATTATTAGCAATCAAATATATTTTCATTAAGGTCCCTACAGCGCAAAGGTTAACGCACCCTGAGCTTATCACACAAGCGTTAAAGTTAAGGAACTTTAACAACGGTTCATAATGAGGTGGGTGATCACAATTTCACAATTTCACAGTCTCTAGTTCCTTTGGATTTAGGAAGGTACGTTAAGCCATTGCATAATAAAAATACGGCACAAACTGTGCCCGTATCTCCTAACTGCAGGGTACTAGCAGAATATAATAGTACCTACCTGATCCAGGTGTTGTAAGAGTCATTTTACGGGAGGTAGACTTCATACAAAGGTGCTCTGCATTGATACCTAACTCTTATCTATTATACACCCAAATAGCAGTGTTTTTATTGCTGTGTTCCTATTTAAATGATGAGAGATTCAGTAAAATAGCTGGGTAATGTAACATAATATTCTCAAGTCATCAGGCTGATGCGCTGGTGATATCCTTGTGATAACACGAGCGTTTATAGGCTACGTTGACTCTAACTAACACGTGGACTGCGTGCTTGTTTGTCATCCTAGATTTTAAAAAAAGGTAGGACGTGTGGTTGGCGCGGTACTTATAAAGGCAAATTTGTTATTTCTTAGATCCTTGTGTCCAAAAGGTGACATTATGATCCTTTGCAATCGAGACATCAATTAGAATGGCTAATGATGATCATAACCTATTTAGATTATTAAATATTACAAGTGCTACTTACTTCTATCCAAGATACATACAAATTACGGAAAACAAATCTTTTACTATGAGGGCACAGTTGTTTAAACTTACATGTTTAATTTAAAGCTCACTAATAAAATTTAAACCTGCCTAACAACTTATCAGCCATATCAGTCACAGAAAGTCCACTTTTTGGACATAGGCCTCCCCAAGATATAGGGAATTTTGCCCGTAATTGGCGGCGCTGGGCAAGCGTGGTGGCAATTGCAGAGCGCAACTTTCGCGGCGGAGATGCTGCTGTCCATCCACACGTTGTAATATTTGAGTTTCACTATTTCGAATGGTTATACTGCCATCTGTCGGTCCCGGTACCTCAGTTGCCTCTTACGACACCTGGTACAGAGAGAGGTACTATGCTACCCCGCCAGTACCCCACGGCTACTAACAATTAAAACTAATAAATATTTATATCAACACTTTATTTGACATTCATTTATTTTATATCTTTTCTATATTATATATTCATCTACAATGAAATACATGTATTATTGTCAAACGGACAATATTTTAAGCTAATATTTTTTCAAATTAACAAATGTGTATAATCTTGTTTCAAGTAGTTTATAACTGTTTTTTTTTTATTGAAAAATAAAGAATCCTTAGACCCAAGTCTAATTGTAATTAAATGTATTTAATACCGAAAATTCGCTACTCGCTTTGCTCATGATCGTTCGCAGACTGTTAAGCAATACAGTGACAGTTTGAGATCAAGTATGATAGTAATTTCCTGGACGCATCGAGTTTTAATATAAACGTTGTATCGAAAGGGGGTCGATGTTGTGGCCGACAATAGCGTTCTATATACTACGGCTAATATTGTTTGATACTATTACTGAATTATGATTAATTTTCTAGTCTACATTTATGTTTGTCTGCGTACATGTCTCTAGAATACGAATAGAATACGAATAGTACGAACTTGGGGGTCATCATGATCATTATCACAGTATCCCTCCACTACTGGACATAGATATTAATTTAAGTATATAGTTAAGAAATAGGGATTTTGCCCATAATTGTGCAGGCGTGGTGGTAAAGCTAATTGTAGCTTTGCGATGAGAATACTGCCCACCCGCTGTCCATGCTGGTCATCTGTCGGTTCCGGTATCTTAGTCTCTTACGACGCCTGGTGCAGAGAGTCGTACTGTTTTATTTAGCTGGTACCTCACGTGGTAGCTTCTCGTTTTCAAATAAGAAAAAAATTAAATAATATTAAACATTTTACGATAAATACATCGCGTTTTAGTTTCGGTAGAATCTGTTTTCTCTCTCTCTCTCTCTCTCTCGCTCGCTCTCTCTCTTCAAGTTATGAAGTCGGCAACGCGTTCGTGATATCCTTGTGATAATACGATCGTCTGTAAGCTGCGGTGACGGTTACTATCACGTGGTTCGTATGCTTGTTTGTCGACCTGATCTAATATATAATATAATTGGTTTGACCTTAAAATAATAATAAAACAGGTCTAATGGCGCACTCGGAAATCTTCCTATACAAAGCCTCAAGTATCATGCGATCGTGCTTGAAGCACGCGGCATTATCACGGGTCGATATATGAGTTGATGAATGTACTACTAATTAAAATTATAATTAAGGGATACGGTATCCTCATTGATCCGCTCAAGATTAAAATTACCGTAAAATTTGCAGAAATGGGTTGCTGAGGCAAGGGTGCCGCCTAGCAACACCAAAATACGGGCGAATTTTGGATGGTACTTCTTAACTTTAGCGAGTCAGATCAAATTAATAGTGTTCACTAGTTTTACACCAAGCAAAAGACTTCTCTAAAACTAACAATATTCCAATTGTGAGTGTTTCAGATACAACCTGAAGTTAAAGTATCTCTTTTAATAATTTCTGTCTATTTTATATATAATAAAAAGCTGGGCTTAATTGAATGTTACTTTGTGAATTTTTCATGTAAACACAATAAACAGAACGTTTTTACGCAAGTTAAAATGAAACAATGGCCGCCATTTTTTTTAAATAAAATTTTAATGTACACATACATAGCACATATAAAAGGACTAATGTGAATAAAGGAAGCGAAAGAGGCATGCCAAAATTATAGTCAGTGGGGATCCATAGTCGACTGACGTCAGAATAAGCTATCATTTGGTCCGACAAAAAACTCTACCTAGCTTAATAGGACATAGGCATTATGTATGTATAATATAAAAATGCTTCTAAAACACATGTGTCATAGTTTATGTGTATATATAAAAGTTACTAACGACCCGCCTTGGCTTCGCACGGGTGTGATAAGGATAAAAAAATGTTATTGTAAAGTATATTAAAGAGATAGACATATAATATTGCGGACCTTTTTTTAGGTTACTTAAAGGTGTAATTTACTAAAATAAATTACTTTTATCTATTTTGTGAATTTCCGCCAGCATTTGCAATGAAATCGCTTTGGAATAAATATGATAGCTTTTTACATAACTTTGAAAGGGCAAATTGCTGTTACCCAAAATAATATCTGATTTTTACTAAAATTCGGCGGTTGCTATGGTGATACTGAATATCGAGATATAATTTTCAATTACAGTATATATATATATATATATATATATATATTTCTTATAAGTATTCACATTTATTTTCGGTGGTTTTATTTATACCGTCGTGTTAATTATACCTAGTATAATAATAATAAATTAACTCACTACATCTCACATCACAAATCGGTGCACAAGCTAAGGAGTGTATCAAATGCGCTACCCGCGTTTCACCCTCTTAAGGGATAATTGTCGAAAAAATATTTTACACTTGTTTTATTATTTTTAATAAAAAATTTTTTATGCCGAATGAAGTTCATTCGAATAACTTAAAAATAGCAAAGTTATAAATTAGTTATTTTATAACTTTGTTGTTTTAAAACCCGCGGCTCACTACTAACTCTAACTAAGTTAACATTCTTAACGCTTCAGTCTTACAACTTTTTGACACACACACTCCTATTCTTCCGATTAGTCTTAAACGTCCGCCTGCTCCCTGGATTGCTAGTGATATTCGTAAAGCCATGGCACAAAGAGACACTGCATTTATTAAGTTTAAAAATGTCCGGTCTGATTTTAATTTAAATATATACAAAAGACTTCAAAATCGCTGTAATCAACTGGCAAGATTAGCCAAACGTAGATTTATTCACGGCAATGTTCAATCATCATCTTCGGCAAACGGATGGAAGTTTTTGCATTCTCAGGGTCTCGAGAAGTCTTTAAACCCTCCTGATTCTAACTCTGTTATTTCCTCTAACGAACTTAATTAACACTTCTCTTTAACTATCACACTAGATCCCGTTGTAAAATTGTCAACTATAACTTTAATCACTTCCTTGCCACGTCCGACAGCTAATGTATTCAATTTTTTCCTGTAACCTTAAATAAGACTTTTAAAACTATTTTAGTTCTCAAATCCTATACTGTTGGCTATGATAATGTGAGTCGCCGCATGGTCTTTGTCATACTTAACTTTATTGTACCACCATTGACTCACATTGTCAATTTCTCCCTACAACATGGCTCCTTTCCCAGTATATAGCGCAAAGCCTATGTTATCCCAGGTCCTAAAACACCTAACCCTACTTCTTCCCATCAATTTCGTCCCATCTCTATTTTGCCATATCTCTCTAAAATTATCGAGGCAGCTGTACACAAACAGCTCTCTAGCCATGTCTTACAAAACGCCCTTTTAAGTCCCTTTCAATCCGGTTTTCGTACAGGACATAGCACTACAACAGCTCTACTAAATATCCTGGATGATGTAGATGTAAGAGTTGGAATAGAATACTTCCGCCTAACGGTCTTAATTCTGATTGATTTCTCCAACGCCTTCTACTCTCAACTCTATCAATCAAGAAGTTCTCCTCTCTATTCTCTCTTACATCGGGGTCTCTGATTCGGTTCGGGAATGGTTCGCATCCTACCTTCGAGAACGCCAGCAAGCGGTGCGCCTGGGTGATGATTTGTGCCAGTGGGTGACAATTGATGCTGGTGTGCCGCAAGGTGGCATTCTCTCTCCGTTATTATTTTCCCTTTTCATAAACCTTGTCACCAAATCTATTGGCTGCTCTTACCATCTATACGCTGATGACCTGCAACTATACACCTAGGCAGAGTACAGTGACCTGAAAAATGCCATTGCTCGGATTAATGCTGATTTGACCAACATCACAAACTGGTCACAAAAGTTTGGTGTCTCTGTGAACCCGTCTAAGACTCAAGCCATTATCTTGGGCAGCAAATGGCAATTATCCAGTTTAAAAAATATACCTGTAATTATTTTTAAAAACGTGGTAGTGCCCTACAGCACATGTGTTAAGAATCTTGGCCTATTTTTAACAACTCTTCCTTAACCTGGAATACACATGTTAATGAAATCAGCAGTAAGGTTACTGGAACGCTTCGTGTTCTCTATCGATTAATACATTTTCTTCCTTCTAAAACCAAAACCTTTCTTATTCAATCCTTGGTTTTACCCATAATTGACTATGGTGTCGTGTGCTGCACTAATATCTCTCAAGAACTCCTTAATAAATTGGATCGTCTATTAAACAACTGTCTTCGTTTCATTTTCAGTTTTCATAAATACGATCATATTTCCCATTACCTTTCTCTTCTCGGCTGGCTTCCTATTCGAAAACGTCGCAAAATTTGAGTTCTAACCATACTATTTTCAATACTTTTTGATCTGTACGCACCAATTTACTTAAGGACAGATTCCAATTCCTATCTTCCTCTCACGAACGTAATCTCCGTTCTTCTAATACTCTCTCGCTCTTAACTCCATCTCATCACTCTAGTTTTTTGACAAACTCTTTTACAGTAACAGCTATACGACTCTGGAACGAACTTCCATTGAATATTAAGCAATCCCCAAACAAATTTATCCTGAAACGCTGTTTCTGTACTTTATTTACTGATGCTGCTTCTCTAACTTTATAACCCTATTTCTAATGTTCGTTACGTCTGTACGTTATGTACGTATATATATATGCATTTAACGCGTTTATTTATACAAATATGTATGCCACGTTTATCTATTTTATATATATATTGCCTGCACCGCTATATATATATATATATATATCTGTTTTATGTAATGGTTGACTGGGAGATAATGCCATCTGGCATTAAGTCCGCCATTTGTACATTTTGTAAAATAACTCCTACCCCGTTTTGGCCCTTTTTGAGGTAAAATTTCCAAAATCCTTTTTTAGTGCTTCACTATATTACAAAAGGAACCCATATGCAAAATTCCAAGTTTATAACCCTAAAAGTCAATCAACTTCTCCTTTCATAAAAACAGATTAGAATTGAAGTAAAATGTGTTATAAAAACATCAGAATAACGTAACTCGAAATACATAACAAGACAATTGGCATTTTGTTCCAAATAGATGACTGAGAAAACCCATAAATCAAATAGTACCAAGAAAATAGGTCAGCGTAGAATAGTGACACACAGTGCCGAGTCACGGGGCAGTAATACTGTACTTGCTCTTGACAATAGAGTATTTATTCAAGGGTCTGGATGCATTACACTTTGCCTCGACTCAGACTTTGACTTGCGAAGCGCAACATTACAAGACGGAAATGCGTTTTAGCTGGATGTCAGTATCCTAATTGTTGTGTTCGTCTTTTGCTAACCCGTATGGTTTCGTAGTGGCTTAATGCGTTAGTTAAAGTTGTTAGTTAGGTAGAAAGTGGCTTGAGGTTAAACTATACATAAATATGAAAGGAGGAACAACTATAGTTATGGCATAGCATAATAAATATACACACATACATACATCACGCTTCTGTCCCATCGGGTTAGGCAGCGACTATGAATCTCCACTTATTACGATCTTGGCATACCTCTCTTGCTTCCTTTACTCGCATTAGTCCTTTCATACAATAATATACGTATAAAAGAAGATATATATATATATATAAAAGGAACAAGCTGAACTGGAAGGAAAAAGGAACTGACTGACTGACATATCAACGCAGGGCCTTAACTATAAGGTCAGAAAAAATCAGTATTGCAAAGCCCACTTATCTAGAAAGTTTATGTGATATTTAACATCACGCTAGGACCAATAACATGGAGTCCGAATGATATGAGGTTTCTGCAAATGCATTTATTGCGTTTATTTATACAAATATGTATGCTACGTTTATTTATTTTGTATATATATTGCCTGCACCACTATATATATATATTTTTCAGTTTTGTGTTATGGTTGACTGGGAGATAATGCCATCTGGCATTAAGTCCTCCATTTGTACATTTTGTAACATTTTGTGCAATAAAGTTAAATAAATAAATAAAATTACCTGGTAATTTTACTACCTAAACTACAACTTGGAATTCAAACTGTTTAGTGGTAAAATTAATTTGCACATTCTCTGAATTTCGTTTGAGGTTTCCCTCTAGTATTTATTCCAATACACAAAGAAATTTCACAATAGCTATAAAAACGGCATCAACGAAATTCATTATTCCGCTGTCGATACCATATAAGTGCCAAAAAAAACTAAAACTGGGCCGAAACGGTCAGAAAATGAAAGATTCAATTTGAAACTTTCCCCAAATACGAAACAAAGTTTGGAGTGTTCAGTAATTTGTTTTCTGCTTAGAAAATCGGCTGTTTCGTACGCGATTAAAGATATTATAACTTATTGAATTTTCTACACAAAAGAGTATACGGAATTGGGTTACAGAAATTATATTGGACTAGATTATTACCTTATATATTTAAAAAAAACTAAATTAATGTTTAAAAAAAATCTAGTTTTGTATCATCAACATCATTATCATCTTAGCAGTCGTAAAATGTCCACTGTTGGACATAGGCCTCCGCAGAAAAGGAGGATTTGATATTAAATGCCGCGCTAGGCAAGCAAAATAGTCAACCACAAAAGCCATTTCCACCTTGTTGCATTTTATCTACACTGCTTTGGATAAAGGGGAGGTACTAATCTACTCTGCCGGTACCACACGGCCACTTTCACGAATGTTAAAAATTATTTGTTAATATTTTATTTCTCACAAGTATTTTTAATAATTAGAAGATTAAATAAATTACTAATATTTCAAAGACAGATTGAATCCTCAATTCTTCAATTCAAAATTTAGAATTTCCTTTCTTTCTGATTTAACTATATTTCGGGAATATAGAAAAACAACAAGAGAAGAAAGAAAAAAAATTACTTGTACCTTACAAGTAATTTTTCAAAATTAGCTTTTCTATATATTTATAGCAATTTCTAGTTTTAAAGGGTAGTTAATCTAATTACTTAGTAATGGCTTCAGGATCTTACCTATTGGATTTTAAAATCTTTTGGTTAATAGCTCCTGAACGTTTCAGTGTTTGACAAAGTCCCCAGGAATGTGTTCAACGTTACAGTCCACATAGGAGATAATAAGCTTTTTATAAAGATTATTACTATACTTTCCTCAAACGATGTTAGTACAATTGTATCTAAAGAGCGATCAAAACTCTCAAGATTAAATAAACATAGGTCAGGTGGGTCCTATATTTGATCCTTAAGGGACTCCGAGTGTTTAAACAGATATGAATATTCTAGAACTTAGCACGTGTTATGATTGACGAAACACCAAAGTGACATGTCTGTTAATAGCAAATGTAAACTTATACTTATAATAATCTAGATAAATTTGCATAGAACCGTATGTATTATTCATTCAGTTGTATTTGCATTGCAAATCTCTGATATGTGGTTAGTGAGTTTGAGATCAAATGTTTACAGTATTTGCCTTTGACAACTTCTTTCTTTTGATGTGACTCTATGTTGTTTGTGGGAATCCAATGAAGCTTAGATATATTCGAATAATAAATAGTAAATTGCTGAGTATTTCACGTGAGCCGAAAATTTGTGGTTAAAAAAATTACAATAACCTTTTGTTGAAATTGATAAGCTTTTGCTTTTGCTTGAGATGTTGATTTTACATTGTTTACTTATACTTGTGTGCGCTACGAGGTCATTAAACTATTTCTTACTAGCTATGTCCGCGACTTAGCCCGCGTGGAAGTTTCTTTGAGTACTAATTTCCTCTTTACGTTAATTTATTTAAACTTTGAATATCATGTTTATTTATATCGAAATAAGTAATAAGTTTCAAATTTCTAGCTCTAAAATAGCCATACTTCCATACATTTTTTCGTCACCCCTTTCGACCCATTACAACCCTC
This sequence comes from Heortia vitessoides, assembly GCA_020976665.1. Classification (NCBI taxonomy): domain Eukaryota; kingdom Metazoa; phylum Arthropoda; class Insecta; order Lepidoptera; family Crambidae; genus Heortia; species Heortia vitessoides. Next base: position 17,964,804 of record JACJUM010002819.1, on the reverse strand, counting down.
ATTTCAAATTAAAAAGCCTATATATAAATTATTAATATACTATATATAATTATATTAATAGCCTATATATCCTTTCTCAGGGTCTAAAGAGTGTCTCTGTCAAATTTCATCAAAATCGGTTGAGAGGTTTAAGGGGAAAGCGTAGAGACAGACAGACAGAGTTACTTTCGCATTTATATTATTTAATAGGTATTAAATTTTAGTTCGTGAATCTGAAAGTTTCCGTAAATTTATGTTCCACACTTTGGCTCTGTTACTTTTGGAACTTGTACAGGCATAGTAAAAAGTACATTCACACAAGTGTTTCAAAAAGTGAATCAAATACTGGAACCGATATATGTTGGTAAATTTGAACCGAAACGATGCAGCTAAATTGCAAATGTCAGAGTTGGCCAACAGGGATACCCATGTCGTAAAGCTGTGCTCCACAATTGCTACAACTTCTAAGTCTTTTAACAAGATAAGTAGCAGTAGACGTCCTACAGTTGTATTTGAATCAAAGAGCTTGTTTTAAATACAACGATTGTCCCGCTCTTGCATTCGGTATTTTCTTATAACCTTTGTGAGGTGCTATTGAAATCAAATAGGTCAAACAGGTCAAAATATTATTAGTCTCATACTATTAAGTGTATTAACTCAATAGCACGGGACACGCAGATAATCACAGACAGAAAGATAGTATAAACACAAAAATTACTCTACCTATATCCGTCTTGCTTTCACGGGTTGACCAATTTTGACTGGCCCGATGGCGCAGATGGTAGTGATCCCATCTTGTGTGCCAGGGAACGTGGACTTGATTCCCACCCAAAGCAAATGTTTATATGATGATATTTGTGTTTGTTCTGTCTGAGTGGTTAATATTAAAGTAGAATATATGCGATTCCTCTGTTGTTTGGGCGTCTGCAACACAAGTGCTTGAGTGACTTACCACGGAGTCAGGTGGTGGTGTGGATGTTGTAGGAATTTATAAAAAAATGCTGATTTAGATATAACAAGTTCAGCATGTAAATAAAACTTTAACTTCAAAAAAATCGGAGAGCATTATATAGTCAAATATACATGGACAAAAGTCACGCGCGCAAATTATTAAAAGTTTTGTGTATCCGCTAATAACTAGAATAGGCGAAATTAATCGCAATGTAAATACGAGACATGTCAAAGTCAGGAAACTCCAAATAATAACTGAAGTGAACTAAACTAAAACACATCCTACAAGTAATTAAATTTCAAGCAAACATAACTTAGGTTTTACTTATGGAAGTGTATTTATGTTGACATATTTGAATAAATCAACATAAACATGGCAAATATGGAATCTTGGCATTCAATACTGAATATCTAAACTTATAATATCCCAGGTATATTAGATATTAATTACTTGCGAAATTGTAAGCGCGAATAGGTGAACCGAATGATACATAAACAGTATATTAAATACTTTCTTTTTATTTTACAAAACAGATTATGTTGTCTGGGACTACAAATAAACTCTGCTACTTTTATTACTATTGTTTTGTACAACACGATTACTTAAGTTATCATCATCATCATATCATTTGTTAGATCGCTATTGCTGGACATTGTCTTCTGCAAAAGATTTTTTAAGGGATTTTCTTATATTTACTTGTTCACAACTCATAATAGTTTCAGCGGCTTTAAAAACATTTTACATTTTCGTTCAGCTTTCGTTAATCTTGCAGTATTGTTTCAAGATATCTTGAAAACAGTGAGTGAATAAATATGCGTATGTATATGGAAAGAAATACGAGTATAGGAAGCGAGTGCATTTTGCTAAGATAAGCAAAAGAAGCAAACAGATTGTAGAAACATAGTAACCACATTATGATAAAGAAAAAATGTATTATTGGCCAACAAAAAAAAACATTACAAAAAGTAGGTTAATAATCAACATGTGTCTAGAATCAAATAAAACAACAAAAAAAGGAAATTATTAATACAAGAAGCGAAGAGCTGATGTAACTCAATGAGGTAGTATAGCACGGCAGCGGTACTCTTCTGATAGGCCCTAGTAGTGAATGGGAACTGGAAGAACATATTTGCAACGGTTTTATAATTAAGAAAAAAAGAGATGCAATACCAAACACCTTATATAATGTACAATATCATCATTATCGTTTGACAGGCCTGATGGCGCAGCTCGCAGTGATCCTTCCATCATGGGTTCGATCCTCATCCAGAAAAAATATTTTTATGATGTATATTTTTATTTAATTTGTGTCTGGGTATTGTTTGTATGTATAGAATAATTATATTTGTAATTCCTGTGTTATCTCATATCCGTACCACAAGTACTATTACCTGCTTATATCGGAGTCTAGTCAACGTATGAATTGTCATGTGAGTTTATTATTATCATCTTCACCGTCATCGACATCATAATAGCAATCGTAGGACATCTACTATTGGACATAATCCTCCCCAAAATCGGGAAATGCTCGCCCTTTCTTATTTAAGCTAGCAACTTAAGATTTAACAAGTACCCTAAGTACTTCACTGAAACTATTTCAGTAAAATGCTTTTGCTATTGACCTATTAAAGAATAAATTACGAAGGCCTTAACCATATAGGTTTTATTCAGCTATTTATATCATTTCAAAATTTTACCATTGCTATCCTAAAGAAAAATAAATTGGTCTAGAAAATAAAATAAAATTTATATTAAAGCATTAATTTCGCAGTACGCCGGCGTTATTAGAGATTCCTCAAGGACTCAGGGGATGAAATGGTGTAACTCAAGTTTTTTCATTAGTCAGCGGGTAACGGTTTGGAGACAGCTGCTCACGTATGCTGTTCGCCACCGCCTCATTTGCGGTGCGTTGACCTTTCGAAAAATTCTATATTACAACAGAGTGGAAAAAGTGGTCAAGTGAGGACAATTGCTGGGTGGCATGCGAGGAGTTTTATATTTTTTGATTGCTCTTTGGCCGGATAGCGCAGATGGTAGTGATCCCACCTTGTGCGCCAAAGGTCGTGGGTTCGATCTCCGCCCATAAGAAGTATTTACATAATACATATTTATATTTATTCTGTGATATTTATATGTATCCAAATATTACATTTAAAATTTTCTCTTCTTTTGTGTGATAACCATAACACTCACACATAATGCATGAGATATTCTGAGAATATACTTTTTTTTTTTAAAAAAATCATCATGATATCAGATCCGTGGGACGTCGACTGCTGGACATGGGCCTCCTCAAGTAATTTCCGATAGAACCGCTTGATTGCGGCCAGAGTTTCAGCGATCCTGTGGTTTGAGTCAGATGTCCATCTTGTGCCCTGTATCCTCAAAACCTCAGTATCATCAAAAAGATATCACTAGCGTGTCGCCAACCCGTGATACTATATCACATTTTTTCCAGAGAGGTACCAATGCAGACAACATTTGTAAGAGGTCATCTGCGTTAGTTGTCGACAAAACCCTGGGATGATTTAGGAATAATTGTAATTATCATATTATATATAAAATAAATATAATCATCATGACAGTTCTAAAACATCCTCTGCTGTAGATAAGCCTTGCCAAGAGAGGAATGTAAGGAAGAATTTGACCATATTCGACGCGCCGGTGGTGCGTCGAATATGGCGAGCGTGAGAAATTATATATATATATATATAGTGGTGCAGGCAATATATATACAAAATAAATAAACGTGGCATACATATTTGTATAAATAAACGCAATAAATGCTTATGATATAAAAATATATACATGTATATATATACATAAAATAACGTACATCAGAAATAGGGTTATAAAGTTAGAGAAGCAGCATCAGTAAATAAAGTACGGAGACAGCGTTTCAGGATAAATTTGTTTGGGGATTGCTTAATATTCAACGGAAACTCGTTTCAGAGTCGTATAGCTGTCACTGTAAAAGAGTTTGTCAAGAAACTAGAGTGATGAGTAGGAGTTAAGAAGAAGAGTTAAGCGAGAGAGTATTAGAAGAACGGAGATTACGTTCGTGAGAGGAAGATAGCAATTGGAATCTGTCCATTAAGTAAATTGGCGCGTATGGAAAGAACTCGAATTTTGCGACGTTCTCGAATAGGAAGCCAGCCGAGAAGAGAACGGTAATGGGAAATATGATCGTATTTACGCAAACCGATAATAAAACGAAGACAGTTGTTTAATAGACGATCCAATTTATTAAGGAGTTCTTGAGAGATATTAGTGCAGCACACGTCACCATAGTCAATTATAGGTAAAACCAAGGATTGAATAAGAAGGGTTTTGATTTTAGTAGGAAGAAAATATTTTAATCGATAGAGAGCACGAAGCGTTCCAGTAACCTTACTGCTGATTTCATTAACATGTGTATCCCAGGTTAAGGAAGAGGCGATAAATAGGCCAAGATTCTTAACGCATGTGCTGTAGGGTACTACCACGTTATTAAAAATAATTACAGGTACATTTTATAAACTGGATAATTGCCGTTTGCTGCCCTAAATAATTGCTTGAGTCTTGGACGGGTTTACAGAGAGTTCATATTAGTATGGTTCTACAATTTTTTCAGCTATTTTGATGTTATAGTAATTTAGAGGCCTCTTGAACTGTAACTGTTTAGAAATATAGTAGGCTTCCATACTATACTCTTTTTCACGGAACATCTAAAAATATAATGTAATACAATCGATCTATATCGATGTAAGCGAGCGATACAGCCTTTCAAAGAATGGATTGCCAGTCGCTGTTAAAGATATTATTTACAAGATAGTTAATATATTTTTTTCTTATCAAACCTAACAAACTTAAATAAAAATAATTATTATTAATATATAATCATCAACAGAGCCGACCACTATTTATCCATCTATAATCCGGTATCTTGTTATATATTAAAACCCGAAACACAATACCTTTGATTTTTCTTTATATCTTGAAGATTTATATCTTGTTCATGCCATGTTCTTTATTTTTTAATAAAATAAAAAGGAAATGCGTTTAATTAAAAGTTAATATTGCCTGACCCATAAACTGGGTGTCAATATATTATCTGTTGAATCGTCCACTGAAATTTTAAACATTTAATAAACTATACATTTAGACATTTTTCTTTTTTTAATTTCTATTTGTATTTCTTTTATATGTTTAACTATATTCAAAGATGAACCTCTCATTGCTAACATAGTAATGATAAGATTGCTATCTTACCTTTCGCTATTACCAGACCTATATTCAATTACCAAAATATAAAGTTACACATTGTCTTTCCAAGTCACAACTTGTGGATGAATAAGATAAAAAAGTGGTTATTTATGGTTTTTTGTTAATTTTAAATATATACCTTTAAATTTGTCTTACAGCGTATTTGAAATAAACTTTAACGAAGAGTAAGTAGTAGATTTTAGTTCTCGGAAAACTTGAAACAGAAACGTAGTTCTTTCAGAGAACCTAATCTCAGCGCTTTAATATTTAGGGTTAATCTTTGGAAGCGGATTTTCTATGAATAGATATTATTCGGTATAGTTGGTTATTACATTTCGAGATGCCTTTTGAATTGGATTTAAGATTTAATAAAATGTAAGTTTTAGATTTTTAATATATGATTTTACAACAAAATTGCCGTGAGCTACCGGTAGAGTAGAATAGTACCTCACTTTGTACCAGGTGGCGTAAGAGGTGACTTTGGTACCAGAACTGACAGATACCGGTATATTCATCCGAAACACTTTAGCTCAAAGACAGGAAATGTGGGCAGCACCATTCCCGTCACAAAAGCTGTGTTCTGCCGTCATCACGCTTGCCCAGTGTAGCAATTATGAGCAAAGTTCCTCCTATCCAGGAGGCTGTACAGAGAGGCTTACGTCCAGCAGTGGTCTTCCAATGGCTGTATAAATTTTTGGGAATCAAGCTATGGCGAAGCTATGATATATGTATGGTGATAATCTTGGTAGTTTGAATCCTAAAGAATGACATGTAATAAATATATTGATCCTGTAAAAGTTCTCTCTGAGTTACTCCCTCATGATAAATAACCATTATTATCATCACATAAGCCATTGGAAGTCCACTGCTGAACAGAGGCCTCCCCAAGGAAGGGTGAAGTTAGCCCATAATAGTCGCGCTGGGCAAGCGTGTTGGCAATCGCAGATCGCAGCTTTCGTGACAAGGATGCTGCTACCCATGCCCGACATGTGAACACGAGCTACACTGTATCGGATGGATATACCGCCATCTGTCGCTTCTGGTACCTTAGTCGCCTTTTACGACACCTGGTACAAGAGGAGGTACTATTCTACTCTGCCGGTATCTCACAGCAAACAATAATAAATTAAATTTACCACCCATCTAATCACAACCAATTGCGCAATCGGACCCGTCAAATGAATTCTGTTAAAGCAGAAAGCTATTACAATTAAGTTTTAACGTAACGCCTTTTATTAATTTCCAATATTTCGTAATTAATATTTTAAACTCCATTAATCTTACTGGGATTTTATCTGCGCAATTACGTCTGAATTTATTTATTTATTAATGCAGAATACACACTGACTTATAGTAAAAACTAATACGTCAGAACAGCACAGCCGTGAGGACCGAACTGACAGATGGCGGTATATGCATCCAAAATAGTGTATCTCAAACTTACAGGATCGGGTCGGGCAGCAGCATCCCCGTCGCAAAAGTAAAACGCGTTTTATTCAACTTTCAAATTTGTTTTGACGTTTCAGTGAACTCGCTACACCAGTTTTCTAAATTAACAAATAAGTCAAGATTTGAATGTTTAAAACTACTAACCACACAATTTTTATTTGTATTTCTTTTTTATGTTTGATTTGTTTTTTGTATTTTTATATTACTAGCAGTTCCCTGCGCTTCAACTCGCGTTAAGTTGTGGAACTTTCACACTAAATTCGCCATCCTTTTAACCCCTTAAGGGACGTATTGGCCCCCTGGTATTTAAATTTAAATATTTATTCCTCAATAAAGTTCAAATATGACTATATTATTATTAACACTGCTTATCAATATAGTGGTGATAGGGTTTTCAAAATCTTATTAAGGTGGTAATCAAATTGTTGATTAAATTAACGAAATGTGATACAAATTTTAATTTTTAAATTTCAATGTTCGTACTTACCTAATATTTTTTTTTAATTCAAAAACCTCTGAAGAACTTAAAGCGCTGCTCAACTTTATATTATGTATGTGTTGGTACATTTCATTTTAGTATTCAGCTACTTATTTTATTTGCATGGACATGACAAAGATTCTTGGTTTTGTCTCATAAATCTTTTGTCGACAAACTAATGAGTTATAATATCATCAAAAGTCCGAATAATTAGTAGTCCTTACTTAATGTCTCATAATATCACCTAACCCTGAAACCGATATCCCTAAATGTAATATTTCCTATTTTTTATTTTTAAATATTATAATTTATAAAATTTAGAAGACATAAAAACTGCGTTACGATAGTTATAAGTCCTAACGTGGTGTTCTATAATACAATGTGCCTTAAAACTGAAATACTAAAGCCATACAGCTTGTAAGCTTAAATGTAGCATGCAAGCCATGCATGCAGGCATGCATCAAGGCATTATGCAAGCATGCATGTATTTAGAATTTCATGTACGTGCTATGGGAAGTGCAGTGCAGTGCAGTGGATTCGGCTTTTTTTAATCAGACAGCCATGTACCACATGAAGTCAGGTATGGCTGATTCGGTTTTTGAGTCAGATAAGCCACAGAATGGTAAGTGCGTAACAAAATTATTTTCTAATTATTGTGTTTTTTATAATAACTAAACTATATAAAGATAACATAGCCCAGATAAGTTCACTTTTAAACATATGTTTTAGGAATAATATTTTTATAATAAACAATCATTCGAACTTATATACTTTTTAGCAAAAAAGTTCATATTTAATTATATTAACACCAGACATTATGATACAAATGCATTACAATCAAAGACGATTATGCATGATTAGGACAGTGATGATTACAGAAAACATGTCAGAGATTTTGATTTTCGGGCTAAAGATCGGAGAAGAAAGGCCAACCTAAGTCTGATGTTGTCTAAATTTATGTATTTTAGACATTCCGAAATTTTAAATAAACATAAGTAACTTTGTTGAAGCTCAGAGACATTAACTAGATAAAACAACACGTCCCACTAAAAATATCGGTAAGTCTTGCGTCATATCCCACAATAAACAAAGCGGAATAAACCAAAATATTCTGCGTGGGTACCTGCCGAACGCGTTAATTGGGGCACCATAATGAAACTTCAAACGGCACCCTTGTCATGGCTTGTCAGATTTTTCGATGAAAAATAATATGCTATTTCCATGCAAACCGTATTTCGATGCTTCGAATGTCGAATTGAGAAATAAATATACCATTTTCAATTTTTTTTATGTCAAAATTAGGAAGGAGATTTTCATGTAGGTGGCATTTACGTGCCAACTTAAACATAAATATAATGTACTAGCTGCCCCCGCGAACTTCGTTCCGCCTTAGAGGGGATACCTAAATTTTCTAAGTTTCCGCGCAATTCTTTATTTTTTTCTGTCATAAGAACATTCTCCTTCCCTCGGTTCTAAGCTACATCTCTACAAACTTTAAGCTAAATTAGTTCAGCCGTTCTTGAGTTATAAGTGTAGTAACTAACACGACTTTCTCTTATATATAGATAGCCGGTACCCGCGACTTTGTCTGCGGACTTTTAATTTGAATATTAGATATTAGATATGGATTAAAGGAACGGTATAGATTTGGATATAGCATTGAGTGGCAGAAAGTACTCAGGAAAATGTATTGGTCCCTTGTGTCCAAGAGACACAATGACCTAATGGATCGAAAAAAGTACCTAAATCTTTGTAGCGCAAATTTCTCTAATCGCATGCGTCCGACAACGTCGTCTGCCCTCACGTATCTGCCCGTTCGGGTAGGCATAGTTATGTAGATTCGTGCGCTCCCCCACCACACGACAGCGCCGTTGCCGGCCGCCACACTTCGGCGAATGTGCGCGACGACGACCGACGCCCAATGACAGCGGCGGTGATGCAGAGTATTCGTTAGAAGGATTTTTTACTTCAAAGCCAATTTTTTTTTAACTTGATACACCCAAAACTTCTAAATATCATGTTCCTTGGTTCAGTGCTTAAGATTTTGTATACAAAACGTTTGGTTTCGTAGTTCCCGTTCCGAATCAGTTCCGTTCCGTTCGAATTTCGGAATTCCGTTTGTAGAAAAACTCTGCACATCCTAAGAGACCTACGTACCAAGTCTCATGGTTTTATCTTAAAAATGACGAACACCCATACAAACTTTTAACCCCTATTTCACCCCCACACTGGTAAAAAAGTGCAAATGCTAAAACAAACGATTTTTGTATCTTATTTAGTGCTTAAATACAAAATGTTTTTATCTTCAAAAATTACGAACTTCATACAAACTTTCAACCTTTATTTCATCCCCTCACAGTTCGAAATTTCAAAAAGAACAAATGTTTTATTATTTCTTATCAAGTGCTTAAATATAAAGTTTCATGGTTTTATCTTTTAAAATTAAGAAATCCCATACAAACTTCCATCCCCCTTTTCAACCCCTTACCACCCCTATTTTGCAATAAAAAGTAGCCTATGTTCTATCTCAGGGTCTAAAGATTGTCTGTGCCAAATTTCATTAAAATCGGTTGAGAGGTTTAAGCGGGAAAGCGTAACAGACAGACAGACAGACAGAGTCACTTTCGCATTTATAATATTAGTAAGGATATATATTGTGATACACTTTATAAGACCATTAACTTAGTGAAGTACATTTAGCGGCCTTATAATATATAATAATAAAGCGATTTTTCGAGGCAACCTTTGCATGGAAAATGTGTGGAAAACATATTTAAAAACATAAGATAATATGAGGTGTACCGAATAATAATAAATAAAAAATACGTAAAAACATAACACACACTTTTTCAAACTAAAAAAAGAAAATTTAATCTATATCTTAAAAGTAATTCAATGGGCCAGTAAGAATGCTAAGTTCTAGCATTGAAGTAATCATAAAGGTTGCCTGAAAGAGATCGCTCTATGCGATAAAGCCGCCTATTATACTGTACTGTTGAATGTTCTTCTATGTTATTTGAACGTGTTTCTTATGGTATGTACAATTAAGAATATTATTATTATTATTATAAATCATAGCGATAGATAATACTCCTTCACTCTCTTCTTAAATATCGGCAAAGACCCTGCGTTTCGGATTGTGGAGAGTTTTTAACAAAAGAACAACATACACCTCAACTTATGTGATACAGTGAACATCGCAGGTTATATTTTCTTCACCATTTGCAGTCAATTTTGTTAATGTTGTTTTCGTACTAGATATATATTATAATAATAAATTTGCACAACATTTCATACATTAACCTGACAGCGTGATAAGTCGCTTAAAGCACTTATGTTACCGACAATAATATCTACCAGAAGTCGTAAGATACCGGCAAAGTAGAATGCCTCCTGTATCAGATGTCGTAATAGGCACCAAGGTACCAATACCGATAGATGCTGTAATATCCACCCACAACAGAGTGGCTCAAATTCACTGGGTGGAGATGGGCAGCAGTATTCCGGTCGCGAGAGCTATATATATCTACAACACAAGTGCTATAAGCGTTTATATCGTGTAAGTTTATTTATTTACCAGCAAGCTAATATCACGTTTATTATCATCATGATATCAGCTATAGAAAGTCCACTGTTGAACATGATCCTCTTTTTCCCATAATTGCTGCCGATCACCGTCTCGTTGTATTTGAACTGCGCAGTTTTGGATGGATACACTTCATCTATTTACTAATTCCGGTACCGCAGCCCACTTTTACGACACCTGGTACAGGGGGAGGTACTATTCTCAGGAGTTATCTGCCGGTACCTGACGGCTTTGCCGGTACCTCACAACCAGCCTTTTCTTAACCCTATACAAACTTGTGCCTTGCTTAGTCAAAAGGCTATCGGTTCCTCTTTTACTCTATTAATTACCTACAGGATGACCTTATCTTTTTATAAACGCTCATCATTTAACTCTTGTTAAATTTCAACTCATCTCTACAGTTTCTAAGCAGCCACGTTATTGTAACAGGACTTCAACGTAACCCAATTTCATGTTGCAAGAGCACTCAGTTTTGTGACGTGGGAAAATCAAGAATTCACTTTACTAACATCTCACAAAGAGAGTTGAGTAACGAGGTGTCAACTTGCCAACTTATCTTTCAAGCTAAAATATCACATAGACAGCTTCTAAGTCGGAAAAACCGTTGCAGCGTCCATGTAATAAGTTATCGCAACAAGTTTCAACTAAATTAGACGGGACTTAGTTGCCACCAGTATGCATTGTATGGGGACAACATTTACGACATGTTTCAGTGGACTAGGTAGAATTGTTTATTTAAATAAATCGCGCAACATTTCATACATCGACCTGATTAACCTGACTCCATGATAAGTCGCTTAAAGTACTTCTGTTACGGTCATCAGACAACAGAAGAATCTTGAATATACTATTTTAATATATATAATTAATAACCAAGGCTTAGAACAAACATAATCATCATCATATGAATATTTGTCTTGGGTGGGGGTCGAACCCACGACCTGTCGCGCACAAGACAGGATCACCACCATCTGTACCGTTGGGCGCATCAAGTTTTCGATATCAAGAACGAATCGGTCTCAGTAAAAAGCTGTATCTATTGTTGGCAACACTCTGTAACATCACTCTGATACTGCTACGTTCGAAGTCTTGCTTTCGAGATGAAGCCATCCGAAGGAACGAATTTGCTTTTGTGTTAATTCTGTTAAAATAATTATAGGGTTGTTTTATCTAAATAGTTATAATAATTTGTTTTCGTTTATTTATATTTTCCCATTAAAAATGTTTTGTAATTCGTTGTAATTGTTTTACTCTACCCTTTATTCAAATTAAGTTAACAATATAATAATGTAAAGAAAAATCTGACATTTTTATTTAATATAATCCATTAAAAAAATTACTTCATGTATAAATAAGCTATCTTTATACATAAAAAATATGCGAAAAGGACATTCAACATTTTTTCTTGATAAATATATGTGTATGGTTAACTATAAATTCTACCTTTTTAACCTGTGACAACAATAGAGAAAGGAATGTTAAAATAGTTTGGACATGTAGAAAGGAAGGATAAAGAAAGAATGACTACACAAATATATGCAGCGGAAGTGAATAGAAGAGTGATGGTTAACAACATCTTTAAAAAACTGTTTTATGTTTAAATTATCATTTTTAACTGCACACGATTGCTGACCCTATTTCATTATTTTTCAAATGTAGTGGTAGCTGAATTACGCATTAAATAAAGTATGGAATCCTGCTTTGACTGGCTCCATGGTGCATTCTTTTCTTGTTTCCGCAAGTAGGCTGATTAAGATTTGCCGTCCTTACTGACCTCAAGAATATGATATCCTAGTTAACTAGCTGGCTAGCATTTCAGATTCCTTCACTTCGGCATTTTGCCTTTTCCATTTTCACTCGCTTATATTTCCCTGTATATGTATTATGTAGGACTTAATAAATGTTGGCTTAAATTGCCACCCTTAAAATCTGACGCTCTAGGTTACAGGCTACTCAGCCTACTAGTAAATTAGTGGATTGGCTTGTAAACTCACTGCCCCCAATAATGAGGGAATCTAGCCCAAAATTGCCGTGCTGGGCAGGCGTGGTGGTGAATGCGGAGCGCAGCGATCGTGATGGAGATGCTGCTGCCTATTCCCGCCCTGTAAGACACCTGGGAGAGGACTAATCTACTCCGCTAGTACCCCGACACTATTGTATTACTATCGAACTATAGTCAGATCTTTTCATAGTTATGATATTTAACACAATGTGGTCAAATCCTGCTAATCCTTAAAAGATGGCGACCCCCGGGAGGCTGGTGACACTTGGAAACTTGGTGACTTTATTAACTGCCCTCAAAACGTCATCTCCGAACATTGTCGAGACTGAAGCCAAGTTTGTTCGAAGCAATATTAATGACAGGACATTTCACGGCTAACTAATACTTAGTTAGCCATAAAATAGAACCCCTACTGATAAAGTTGCATTTAAATAGACAAAGCCATTAGAAGTTTACATGGAAATGAGTCAGTGAAAAAAACATATTTTCCAATATTTTTGTCATTAAAAGAACAGTAACCGAAACTTCAAACAAAAAATGTAAAAAAATCCTTCATGAACGTGTAAATTGATTGTTTTTTTTATAAATTCCATAAACATCTCGTACATTGATCTGACTTCGTTTTAAGACGCTTAAAGCACTTGTTTTACGGATGCCAGATAATAGAGGAATCACAAATATAATACCCAAATATAGATTTTACACCCAGGCACAGGACAAACACAAATATATTTGTATACATATTTGTCCAGGATGGGGATCGAACCCACGTCCCTTGGCTCATAAAATTGGATCACTACCATCTCCGCTATCGTACCATCGACCTTTATATTTCTTTGCAGAGATTTTGTCAAAAACATTTATAAGGTGACAGGTGATAGCAGGTGAAGGTGATAGGTCAGGTGGTGAAGGTGATATGAAAATATGCAAGACTCAGTAGTAAGGTGCAACCAACTTTTGGAATCGCTGCCATTGTACGGCCAACTTTGACGGTATGAAATTGGGTTCTGAACTTTGTTCAATAAAGCGTCGCACATATTCAAGTTTTAAACTAATAGATTATTTAATTTTAAAAATAAATAAAAGTCTGAATTTAAATAATCCTTTTAAACTCAAGCAAACACCGAAAAATAAACAAAACTCCACTATGCTTTTTATTCTTGCAAACGTTCCCAGATGTTAACTTATTATAAGTAAAATATCATTCAAAGGCAAAAAGTTGGGAGCAAAATTACACAAGTTTCCACCATTCCGGGATGAATTACGGTCTTCAGCTAAGTCGAACGAGAGCATATAAAATGTTATACTGTGTGACGGCTCTGCGAGCCTAAGAAATGGATGACTCACTTTATTATACCTTAGACTGTAAGGTACGCTGTCTATTTATAAGCATTTACTGTAAAAAATAAATAAATTCTATAATACATTGATCTGATTCCGTAATAAATATGTAAGAATACTTGTACTACGGATATATGTCAATAGAGGAATTACAAAGGTTATATTTAAATTGGTACATATATTTAACACAAATATTTATATTCTGTGTCTGGGTATATTATGTGAATATATTACAATGTACACAATACAAGTGTGACTTTAAGTGACTTATCTGTGTCAGATCTGTATATGAGATGTAGTGTAAATTGATCATAATCTTAAAAGTTAGACTTAATGTTGTCTTTTGCTGATGAAAATGCTCTTGGTCTGAATTCTGTTATTTTTTCTATTGGACCTAATGTAAGACTATTAAGATGTAAATTCCAGGTAACCTTAGGGAGATGGGTGAGGAGCTTTTGCTTGAATACTAAAAACAGAGATGAACATTGATGGGGATTACTTTAATGCCGCTAAAGACCTTAGATATATATTCTTGGGCAGGATTCCGCAACTCAACGCCTTCTTTTGCGCCTGTTTTACGTTTTCCCGACTGTTAGTCCTATTCTTGCCAGCCCAGTTCCTTCAGGAAGTGCAACAATCCCTTATAGTTGCTGGTCACCTCCTGAATTAACCTCGGGGATCGGATTTATCGTGCCCTATACTCTGTCAGCCCAGGATAGTTCAAGATGACATGATTGACTATAAAAGAAGAGAAAAAGGGGAAGTAGAATGTGTTTAAAATAAATATTCTTGAGAAGGGACATTGAGAGGCATTTATAGAAATGATGCGATCTCTCATAAATAATTTCAAAACGTACACTTTTTCACTTATCCTGGATAGAAACGTATTTTTACTAGCTTTTGTATGGACACTCAGATAGACCAATAAGTCATTATATTTTTACGGTCATCCATTTACTTGACTTAGTTATCTAAAAGTGAGTATTTACACATACACCACACCTGGGTCCTATCGGGGCCATTCTCCACTTATTACTATCTTGGCATACCTCTTTTGCTTCCCTTACTTGCATTACTATTTTCATATACGCTCGATTATTTTTGGTTCTAGTTATCTGGCCCTTCTATAATACCTCTTCTACTTGGTATAAATAGATGTTCGCCTCGGTCGTATTGATGGTCGCTGAGCCCAATAGACAGTATACTTTACAAGTCAGACATCTCTTTTAAGTTGATACGTAATTCCACCACTTAAGTACACAATTATTTTTCTAACAAAGTGATTCTGAGTGTCCTACTTTCTATAAAAGCATTATTTGTAATGGGCATTATTTCGAAATATAATTGTAAAACGTAGATGTAACTAACGCAATCACTCTGTTATTTTACTTTTCAGTTTAACATCCGATTTCCCTCAAATTTGGGTATTATCAAATTTGGCACCAGCACTCTGCCAGAATTCTGATTTTGTTTTGCCGGAGCAATACGTGTTATTGTATGTCATTAATGTCCCCTATCCGCAATAGGGCAGAATAATATTCAGATAAGGCAACTTTGTAGAAACTTTTGTATCATTTTTTTTATTATTAAAGCCAATTTACTCTGAAGCTACAATCGCTAATTTACTCCGAAGGTAAAAGTTCAAATTTACTCTAAATCTGACGGTCTCGATGGCGCAGAGGGTATTGATCCTATCTTGTACGCCAAAGGCTGTGGATTTGATCCCCACCCAGGATAAATATTTATATGATGATATCTTTCTTTGTTCTGTGTTAAATATTTGTATTTAAGTACATAATACAAGTGATTTAACCTACTAATTACAAGGTTATATTCAATGTATGAGATGTTGTGGGAATTCATTATTATTATTACTTTACATCTCACGATATCTCTAAAATATACTTATGCGTTTAAAATATTAGACGTCAGAAAAATAAATAAGCTTAAAGTTATGTGCATTTTTATTTATTTAGGTTAAGGCGAAATTATTGCGGCAATTGAATGAAGTATGCCACGAAGGATATAGGCCGACCAAACTTGAAAAATTGTAAGAAAACTAAAAAATAGTTTGAAAATTACATATATGAATTTATGTACAGAAAGTAAGAACAGTATATGTGCATAACAAATGGATATCAGTTTAGATAGAAAATGGTCAAGAGTTTATACATGAAATTGTCCTTTCGGAATAAATAAATATTTGTTTGTAAGTCAGTCACTTCGCAGTTTCATTCTAAACGTTGACTGGAAAAATTACAATCAACTGAAGTTCAACCAACTTGTTCGGACCCCTCGAAACTATTCCCCAGATATTCCCATCGCATTAGTGATCAAGCAACTATTAATTAAGGACACGACGTAACTATCCCGACGAAGGACGAATTTTCCAGTCAAAGAATCTGTTCTTGGGATCCAATTAGTTCAGGATTCAGCAATCTTGGTATAAACGTATTTAATTAAAATAACTCCTATTCTCTCATTTGTTCTATCACCATTTATTTTGAGCGTTTATTTTTTAAGATACTATCTATATTGGCCGATAAAATTATGGACGAAATTAAATGATAAACAAAAATCCTTTCAACATGTTAATCTTATGCCAAGTCCTGCACTGAACATGATACGTTTAGACACCGATTAATTTGGCAGAGGTTAACAAGTACTATACCCCCTATCTGAGGAACTATTCTACTCTGCCGGTCGTGAACTGCAATGGCCACCACGCCATATAGAGAAGTTTTCCCATATTGGAGAGGCCTATGTCCGATGTTTCATGGCAACTGTAATGATGATAATAATGAGGAAATTAAGAAGCAATGGTTTAGAATCTTATACTAACACATTTATTCATCTATACCAATATTATAGCGCTGTTATGAAGTTTGTTTGTTTGTTTAAATTGCGGTAAGTTTAGAAACTGCTGGTTTGATTTGAAAAAATAAATTGTGTTGGGTATTGCATTTATCCAGGGTAGGCTAATATGTCGTATGCATAAGCATGCATTACCAGAAAGTGTTGCAAAAAACGGATAAATTGTTTATTTTTGAGAGCTTCCGTTGAGTACGCTATTTAAGTTGAAGTTCAAAGTTTTAGTTCAAGTGTAATAGATAAATCATTATCATTACCATTGAAAGCCCAGTGTTGGATGTAGGCCTTCCTAAGAAAGGGGAACGCTACTAAATATATATATGTATATATATATATATATATTTAGAGACAGTTTTTTAAAGACTCCTTAACTTTAAACCGTTAAAAATAAAAATATTGCGTCTCCTTGTTTGTCCGGGATGAACTTCTACTTACTTACTGTTTACAATATGATCCACATTGGATACACATTGGAGAGGTATACAAATATGCATACATAGGTCATACATAGGTCGCATTATAACCTCACTCTCACCTATTTCTTCCAAATAGCAATGTTCGCTTTGCTGTGTTCTAGTTTAAAGGATTAGAGAGTCTAAGAAGTACTATTATATATTACGGGGTTACGTGACATATATCTTTAAGTCATAAGTTTGACAACGCACTAGTGATATTCTTGTGATATTTTCTCTTTTGTATGCATTTAAATGGCGCCTTGAAAGCTATACATGTACATATCAGCCCGGCAAATCGCTCTGCAGTGGGTATTTAGATTTATTTATCTATACTGCAACTTAACGGCTGGATTGATTTGAATGAATTTTTGTAAATGCATTCAATTAGGGACCTGGGTGATCTAGATTTACAAATGATCTGCTATAGTCTGTATTATAGGTTATTTATCAGGACAGAGTATTGTAGAGTAATAATTATATACTCTTTATTGTACACCAATGAAAACAACACAAGAACATGGAATAGTAGATACAAGAGGCGGTAATTAATACTAATACCGTTAGTATTAGGTAAGATTTATTTTCTTTACATGCATCATATTATAAATGTATATAAAATCATAAGACATCTCATATATTGACCTGACTCCGAAATAAGCAGCTTAAAGCACTTGGGTTACTAATATCAGAAAACAGACCAATTACAAATATAATACTTAGATACATATAAATAATAAACACATAACAAAACACATATTATTACAAATATCTTCTGCATTGGTACCTCACACTCAGCTATTTCTACCTCCAAATAGAAGTGTTCGCATTGCTATGTTCCGATTTGAAGGTTTAGAGAGGCAGCGATATTAGCGGGTATGTGAGTCTTCAATTCACAGGGTTAATAATAATAATATGCTATTTATTGTACATCAATAAAAACAACACAAGAACATCACAAAAACATGGCATAGTAGGTACAAGAGGCGGCCTTATCGCTTAATACAATTTCTTCAGGCAACCTTTGGATAGAAAAAATGTTAAAGTTGGTGGCAGTTAAAAGTGAATTTAGTACAACAAACAAATACATGTACATATAAACATCTTGTTAGTTAGTGATATATTTGTGATGAGTTGAGTGTATATAGGCTACGGTCACGTTTACGTTCAAGCGGACCGTAACTAAAGCGACCTTGTTTGATAACTTCTTAATATAAAAAATACCATGTAAATATTTTCTCTGGGTGGAGATCGAATCCACGACCTTCGGCGTACAAGATATGATCACTATTAACTGCGCCATCGGGCAAGTTTTGATAATGTTCATGCAACTACATTTTAAATACGACCGCTCGCTGGCAACGCCAGTAGAATTTAAACAAACTGAACTAGATATGAAATAGGAGGATTAAAACTTTTTTTTTCATCTAAGCATTTCACTAAAGCCACTTTACAACGCCGTAAATTTCGCAAAACCGCTTTTATGAGCTCATTGCTTCGGAAGAGCTTCATAATTAATTTGAATTCTCTCCATTATTCACGCACCTGAGAATCAGACGTTTACGCTGAGATAAAATCCTTTTGTATAATTTAAGCCTCGTATTAAAATCTCTTTGTTAATGATCACTGATAAAAAAAAAAGAAATTTATTAGTACAGTTAAATAAAAGCTTATTGACGCCTCTTTATTTTGAAACCGGAACAGGATGAATGCTGTTTGTAGTTTTTGTGATTAATGGTCAATCATCTGCTTAAATTATTCTGTAATTATTTTAAATCTCCACATTGTTGAATTATATTTAGTTTTTTTCAGAAAACCTCGTTCGCATTATAACTATTAGTGGCTTCAAATGCGGTTTCTTTTACACATTATCTACCTTCTTACCTTTTGTAATACATTTTCTCGCATTTTATATTCAAAGGAATGTTAAGATGGTTTAGATATGTTAAAAAGATGGATAAAAATAGAATGACTTCACAAATATATAGAGCGGAAGAGAATCGAGGGGTTGGTATAGGACGACCGATATGAACATATCTTAACAAGGTGGAAGATGTATTAAAAAGGGGCCATGTCAAAAGTAACAAGATTAAACAAGCGAGTATTAAATGACTTATACGAGTAAGGAAAGCAAGAGAGATTTTCCAAGATCGTAGAAAGTGGAGATCCATAGTCTCTCAACTTCTCTATTTTATTTTGTCGTGGGAAACCGGAAGAATGGAATATTATCTACCACTAAATAAGCCGTGAGAAGCAATTGAGATACCAGAACCGGTAGATGGCGGTATACTCATCCGACAGTGTAGCACAAATGCAACAGGGCGGAGATGGGCAGCTGCATTCCTGTTGCAAAGCTACGCTCTGCTGTTGCCACTACGCCTGCCCAGCGCAATGGCAATTGCCGAAAAAACATCCTCTTAATAAAACTATTTTAACGGCTTTTAAACGCGGTTTATAAAAAGACTTTTTGTCTCCTTTTAAGGAATCAGCACGATTTATTCCACAATTTAGCTGTCAGAGAGCGTACAGATTTCTTACTAGAATATTCAAAATCAAATTAAATATAAAAATTCTTTATTTGGGTAAGCATTACAATAACTTTCGTATAGTCAAAAATAATAAATACTAAATTGTATTGAAATCATAATACTGATGACCCTGAGGATCCCACGGGATTATATCAATTAGGTCTACCTTATGCTATACCTTATACCTTATATATATTATATGCTGGCACCAGGTGGGTATTTACACAAAGTTTAATGCAGGTTCATTACACGAGCCACCAGCAAGGAACCCTCAAGAAAAACTGGTAGTGATTAAGGTTCCATCAATACTAATTTGTAAGTGGTAATGAAACCTCTATCGGCATCAGCGCAAACAAACTGTTGTGCTGAAAAAACAAAACAACCAGAATACCTCGAATTCACGGCCGGGTACTTATGCCCAATTTTATACTCCTCTGTCGATTGATTTTCAATTGTTACTTTTTGTGTCAGTCTACGAAAACACACACGGTTCATATTGTCCATTACTTTCCTCAATGCACCGTTTGATTGACGACCGTCGGTTCCAACTTTCTCTTACAACTCAACTCGCAGCTCGTACGTAGCTCTTGATTTCAACCGGGTAATGGCTTTTGTTCCATCATAAAGCGTGTACAACTTTTATGGCGTTCAGCCCGGAAGTTTGGGGTGTATGTCGATTGTCGTTCGACTAGTCGTCCTACAACTTTATGTCAACAATTTAAACGTATAGAACATATTTCATTGTGTTCTAGCATATTCAATGTGTGTTTTACTAAACCCGTTTTGTCGGGGCTTGACCTACCCTAGGGGAATAGAAAGGTCTATATGTTATACATAACAGGGTCAAATGTTGATCTTTGGGCCGTAAAGATGGGATGATATTTGAAATTTTTAATATGAACAAACAAATCTAGGTCTGCCTTGTCATTGTGTTTTATAATACAACTATTTTAATGTTAACCACAGTTTTTATATGATTTCTGGCTTCAGTATCGTACTTGTAAAATTGAATTGTTAAATTTTCATTATTTTTAAATGGTTATACAAAATGAAAGTATCATCATATCAATTTAATAAAATGGCTAAAGAATCGTCACTATTAGATATTAGTTAATTTTTTTTAATATACAAAATGCATTTGATTGATATTTAAAAAAGTGTAACAATACTTATGTTAATATATAAGCGAAATGTGTTTCAGATTACCGGTGAGAACTTAAAATAATATTGCTACTTTTATTACCTAATAACACACCCTGTCAGTGTTGCTGTGTACTGTGGTTGTAGGATAAGCATGTATTCTAATATGATAATACTTACATAGATGGATATGAGTAGATATGTATTTAAAATGTAATAACATATATAGCAACATATTTGTGTAGAGTTTGAATCACATGCGAATTCCCTATAAAAACACGCATATTGCTATTTGTTTTTATTCTTTCTTTTCTTGTGAACTAGTCTAGTTATTAGTTTTAGATTATTATATTTGTATATAGTAGTTACGTTTACTGGCGGTGTTATGAATACCTCGTACTGTACTGTCACATTGGATTTTTAAGACGATGTTTGCGCGGTACCCATTTGAAGCTGGTGGTGCAAAGTTTATCTAGTTGAACGTACATGCAGCTTATATATAAGTCAACACTGAAACCAGATTTGTCTTTTTTAAATGTGTAAATTTCGATGCATTGTTTTTTGTATATGTTCTCGTTAGCTGTCCTTAATAAATGAAAGGCATCCCAATGCTTTTTAAAAATACAATCTCTTCTGTCGCGACAGATTCAACGATCAAAAGTCTCTAGGACAAGATCGCGAGACTTCCCCTTTTAAAGTCTTTGACGTTCGATTTACCTTTAAACATTATTAAGTATATATCATAAGCCCTAAGACACCAAAACCACAATGCTTACGACGAACATTCGTGCTTTTCTAGTGCTTACGAATTAATTACGAATAATTTTCTACCGATAAGCCCGAGTTACAAATAGTTAATTTTACCCTTAATAAATATGGGTTAGTTTTATGTTTAATATTGACAAAGTCAAACAATAGATTTGTTGCTACGCTCTGAAGTTTAGATGTACTTAGTAATAAAAAAAATTGGTTGCTTGTAAAGTCGGTATACGGGCGAAAGTTTTACGTGACAACAACTTTGAGTGGTAAAATAATTTTAATGTGAATATTCATTCGTATAGTAGGAATAAGGATGAAATAATAGTAACAATTTGAAACATTTATTTATACAAAGAATTATATTTAAAACATTAATTTATACAAAGAATCTCGCACTGAATTTCATATTAACAAAATTTTATTTTTACCTTTACATATACATACGTATTTATATACAAATATACATACAATAACTTGCAATACATTTGCGTACAATGAAACAGCGTTTACTACAACTTAACTTGTTCCTATCTGGGTGATTTTTGTCGTGCCTTTCATTTTTTATGTATGTCTCACTCGCTCTTAGGCGGGCTAACCATGCCCGAATGTAAGGGACGCGTGCCTCTCACTCGCTCTCATTGTGAGCGCATAACGTGAGCGGAGCGTAACGCAGTTTCTTGAAGTGTCACCCGGCAAACCAATTTATAAGACGTTGGCACGTCAATAACAGATACAAATATACCACAACAAGCCATTTCCAAAGTAATTATAGGCAATTGTGAATTCCCGCAACCAATCCTTTGGATTACGCTTTTAAAGGTCTTCAGTTGAAACTTAAATATGATCTTAGCTATCGAGTCTTGTTTTCGTACTAATTAAAATGTAAAACCATATAAAATGATCAATGGGAATCGTTTGTTGTGGTCAAAAATACTTCAAATAATTTAACCTTCTTCATATTTTTTTTACATACGCCATTAGATAAATCTACGACATTCTATCCAAATTAATGTCAAACTATAAACAAGTATATATTTGAAAATAAAATCTGCTTTTTCCCAAAAAAAAAACATTAATTTTCTGAATGTACGAGTACATCCCACAATCCTTGCATTATTCACCTATATGCAATATTCACCTAAATAAAACGTGTCATCACTTCATAGCACAGAAGTTGCTTTCCGCTGTTTATCAGGACCTTTGTATGTTTTGATCTTTAAAATAACGTCATGGCTTTTAAAGCGTCTTTTTTTAAAGATAAAGTGATTTAAAAGAAAGGTTTATATCTACACATGCACAATAAAGTAGAAAAACACTGATAATTTTAACAATGTGATGTCGTAAATAAACTCGTTTGCAATTACATTCTAAACGCTGGCTGGACCCGACAAAATAGTTCAAAATAAAGTACACCATAATAGGTCTCCAAAAAAGTCCATGTTTGTTTCTTAGGGATAACCCATAATAAATATTTTTTAATCTAATTGCTTATATACGCAAATGTTTACTGATCAGAATGATCACTAGAAATCTAGTCCAATAAAAGAGAAATAATTTGTTTAGTTTTGACGTGACAACGTCTTATATTAGGTTGTGGCTGGGAGTCACTTATGAAAAAGTGTAACGCTCGGTAACGTTACGATGAGTCACCGAACGAGAGAGAGGCCCGCCGAATGCCTTGCGTCTCTCTCCCACTCAACTATGATCGGTCTGTTGCGCGCGCAGCACTAGAGAATCAGGCGCATTGAATCGGCGCATGCTTGTGTCTCTGTCTTTGTCTTTCTCGAACGTTCTTGGCGTTGGAAAAACAAGAAAGCGTCATAATACAAGTTCACACGTGTGGTTAAAGTATCGTCAGCTGTGTCTGTAGTGAAAAATGGAGTGCTTAGATTCGTCATTTACAACAACTACAACAATAAAGGTAAATAATTGTACACTGATATTTCATTATCGTAAACTATGATTGATTGATTAATTGTTAGATTGACACAAAAGTTGAGAAACTGATTTATTATATAATAATTAAGGCCAATTGAAAGCATTGAGTGTCAAACTTCTTAATGCAGTTGAAATAAATAATTTAAATTAAATTATTAAATAAATTCAATTTTTATTTTAAAATAATTTAAATAAAAAGTACGTGCCACCGTTCGTGCAAGTTGATTCTAGTATACCGATTCTTCTGTGTGGTGATTTTAACAAAAACGTAAAGCCTGACAACTCGTTTCTTAATTTCATGAAATATACGTATAATCTTGATTGCGTATCAAACGTTTCTAAGTCAACTACGTTAAAAGGAACAACTATCGACTTGACTTTCGCAAGACACATTACAGCAGAAACACTTCCTTTCATTTCATATTTCTCCTATCATCGTCCTATCCTCAACAAAATCACTCAAATAGGAATTAGTTAAGTTTAAGTTTACATGTACAATGTTTTAGTAAACAAAATATATTTCTATAGTTAAAATTAGTGCAATTCTTATTTTCATTCAATTCCTTGTTTCTATTGTGAAATTTAATTATATTCATATCAATAAATATTCTACCGAGAAAAAGACGTTGTCACGTAAAATCTTCGCCCGTAAAACCGACTTTATTTAGCTAAAAATTGCTCTCATCATAATTATCTATTTTTATTTAATTGTTTTATAAACTAAAAAATACAAGTGTATTTACGGGAAATATTTGAATAATATATTACCTAAATTAACTCTTCGATAACTAGCTTAAAGCATGTCGCGATTATCAATCAAGAGAAGAATTTTAATAATATTTTATTATATATATTGTCATAACTTTGAGATATTTGGACAGCAGAATAGTAGATACTAAGTCGTAAGAAGTACCTGAGGTACCGGATTCGACTGATATATCCATCCTACCAAATATCTCAAGTGCAATAGGGCAAGGGTTGGCAGCGGCATCCTGCCTAGCACAATTACAGGAAAAATCCAAAATGGTTATGTATTTTTGATATATATATATATATATGTCCTGGATAAGAAACCATGACCCTTGGTAAGATAAGTGGCACTACCGAAAGCGTCGATCCGTCCAAATTCGACATTGTGAAACAAGGAAACAGGCACTGAGACGTCACCGACAAATAGATGCCGAAAATAGATAGATTGATTTTTTTTTCCCACAGTATACTGTCAACAGTATCCCTGACTCCGGATTAATACTCCCAGAAGGACCTTACACCTCTCGACTCATTTGTACAAGGACTCTCCATCAGGGAGCGCAATTTATAACCAACTCCATTATTCACGAAGTAATTTCGCGCCGAGATAACGGCCGGCGGGATGAATTTAGTTTATAAAAGTTGGGTAAAATTAATTTCGAATCCAAGCTTTTCTAATGGTTCATATATCTATTTATGTGGATGGTTTCTCAGTTAACTATTGCTAGTTTTCCTTGTAATAGTTATACAGGTTTTTTTAGTACTAGTAAACAAAATATCTACTATTTTCCTATCTACTCAATAAGCCTTTTGCCGGCAGATTAGAATAGTACCTCCCACTGCACCAAGTGTCGTAAGAGGCGACTAAGGTACTAGAGCCGACAGATGGCGGTATACCTATCCGAAACAGTGCAGCTCACATGCACAGGGCGGGCATGGGCAGCAACATCCCCGTTGTGAAAGCTGTGCTCTGCGATTGCCTACACGCTTGCCCAGTGCGGCAATGATTAATGATAATAATAAATATCTAAGGATGATCGGTATTTCATTAGAAGCAGTCGTCTTACCACCTAGTAGCAGTGCTTTTAGTGTTTTGTTTTGGTTTGAGGGGTGGGGTAGAAAAATTACAGGGTAATGTGACTGTATCATTACATTATAAGGTTGGCGACGCCCTAGTGATATATACGCGATTACGATTCTGCTTGCCATCACACAGATCGTATGATTTGTCAACATTCTAAACAATAAATTAATGTAAATATAATTAAAAGAAAAAGTTTTATTTATTGTTTATATACTTATACATACATCACGCCTGTGTCCTATCGAGATAGAAAAAGACTAGATCTCCACTTGCTACGATCTGGGTATATATCATTCGCTTCCTTCAATAACTTCCATTCATACTCGTTTGTTAATTTCCAAAAAAAAACTAAAAATTCTAACCAATTTGAAAACGTCTTTCACCAGTTAAAAGTCACTTGGTCAGCAAGTATTATATATATATACATATATGAATATAGTTTTGTTTGTTTTAGTCAGTCGAAAGGGTAAACCTTAATAGTAATTAATTAAATTTGGTAAGTGGATAGAATAAGATATTTTATATTAGTGCTAAATACAAACACAGGTAAAATTATCTAATAAACGAAGTAATAAACTAGTAATGAACAAACATTTGAATTTAGCATGATTTTACACAATTTTTATTATTAACTAGCTGTGCCCGCGAAATTGTACGTGTGGAATTGTTGTTTTTTTTCGCCCGTTTTTGCCAAATTTTTAATCAATCTACTTTCGGACATAGCGTGATGTGATATAGCCTAAGTTACTACTTAGTACGTAAACTATCTGCCAGTGAAAGTTCCGTCTAAATCGATCTAGCCGTTCCAGAGATTAGCTGGAACAAACAAACAGACAGAAAGACAAAAAAATGAAAAAAATATTTTGATATCTGTCCGTGTATACGTAGTAGAAATCGGTTATTTGAATATTATAAACATACACTCCAATTTTATTTATATGTATAGATATATAAATATAAAATGCGCCTAATTTCATTATAAAGTTTCTAAGAAATCCAAATAAAAGCAATGTGCCAAACAAAACGATGTTTAAAAACGCAAAACAAAACTTGAAATTAGAAATCAAGCTTAAACGTAAACTCAAATTTGCCGTAGCGCCTACCACATAACTTATAGCAATAACGCAGTTTGCAAGCAAATTGCTAATCATTTACTAACGGCGCACCCGATTTTATTTAAGGCCTGCTAATAACCTAAATGGGCTATACTGTGTTCAAAATCACGCTCATATTAATTTAAATGGCTTGATTTAAACTCCGTGGCAAAATTTAGGAGAATTTGGTAATTCAATGTGTAATTTGAATAATATGAAGCATGATTTTTTCGGTTACTTATTTATATATTGAGTAATTAGCTTTACCATTTTTGGAAGTAAAAAGTTATTATCTGAAAGGATCTCATTTAAATAAATCTGATGAGCAAGTATTAAATTAGATAAAAATGTTAGAAATTACATTTTTATACATTACATCATACATTGAATGGAAAAGAGTGACAGATGTTATGTCAGAATTCAACAATTTCAAAATTGAAATATTTAATATTTTAATTTTCATCCATGTAAGTGCAAATTGTATTTTGTGATCTGGCACTGCTGTGATATTGGTCGTTTTTGGTCAAATTTTTCAGACATTAGAGGTGTATTTTTAATTTCATAGCGGAGCGTTCTTGTGATAAACTTTGACTTTCCTCCGCAAATACTACTTGAGTTTAATCAAAATTTATTTAATGGTTAGGTAGGTATATCAAGTGAATACTCATATAGAGGTACAGTAGATTTATCAAATCCTTTATTTTTAATATTTAACTCTAAGAAGAAACCAAAATACGTTTGAGTGACATCTATGATCAGTAGAGAGAACTAAATGTGAAAAAGATGTTGCGCCACTGCAATCTAAACCACTGTTTTCATTGCTTATAAGGTGCTTCTATATTCTATAGATAGATGTCACTGTAAAAAATTACTTATAAGCTATTGTGAAATATCGCATTACAATAAAAACGTTTACCTATGTAATGGTTTACTTATTATCTAAGTATTTTTATAAATACAAAGGTAAAATATGTAATATGGCGACTGCGTCTTTAATATTTCTATTTTTTGTTAATTATCAATTAAATTTATCCTGAATTTTACACTATAGTTTTTTTCTGACATACCTAATGCTGGTCTACTCTGACGTCAATTAAAGCGTCTTTTTTTTTTTTTTTTTTTTTTTCGGACGAACCTAGTGCTGGACGACTCAGGCGTCAATTCCAGCGCCACCGAAAAAAGAGGGCGGGGCCTCTCATAGGTGAGAGGTCCGATGCCCGTATTCATCCTGCGTGCCCAGCGGCCGCGACCGCGCGTTTAGCGCGTTCGCGCCCGCAATGGCTCGCGAGATTTGAGCGGGACCGACGGCGCGTCCGAGGGCACCTCTAGAGGCTCGACCAAGGCTCGGCCGCCGTCGTTGGGGTTGAATTTACTATGAATTGTAGCAAAAGAGGACGGACAGATTGAGCCCAACAGCCCTAGGGCTGTCGGTTATCGCTCGTAGGGGCAGGGACTTCACGCGTTCGCCGGCGAACGCGGTGTACTGCTCTGTTGTACGAGTGCATGTGGAGTGTAAGTGATTGTGTTGTGCCAGTAAGAGGGCGAGGAAGGGCTGCGATTTTCGCGGTTATATCATCGGGAGGGTCATCTAAAACGTGACGCGGTCTACGGTATCGGGCGCGGACGTTTTTCCTTGCGACGTATTTCGCGGACTTGGAAATTAAAGGGTTAGAGTGATTTGAGGCCCCGTCGAAGAATCGACGCGACGCTTCTTTCATGAACTCGCGAATCGTGGGAAGATCGAGATCGTGGTGTAAGCTAAGATTACGGATGTACCACGGGGCGTCGGTGGCCCTGCGCATGAATTTATTTTGGACCACTTGAAGGGATTTGATATGAGACTGGGCCGCGTGAGCGAATACGGGGCTCGCGTAAGTCATCACCGAACGGATGCAGGCCTTGTAGATAGTCCTCTTGTGGCGGAGGGACATCTTACTTTTACGGCCGATGTAATAATTGAGTCTACCTAAAATATAGGCGGCCCTATTTCTGACTATTTTTATATGAGGTCCGAACGTCATGCGTCGATCCAGTGTGACACCTAAGTATTTAACTTTATTTACCCAGGGGATGGGTCGATCGAACAGTTTGTACGCCCCCACGTCGCGGCGCATGCTGTTAGCACCGTGCCGATTTGATCTCGAGAAATGCACGGCTGCACTTTTCTCGGGGTTTATTTTGACACGCCACTTGCGAAACCAGTCGCCGAGTACATTGACCGCGCGTTGGAGGCGATTGTAACTGAGGGAGGGATTGCGGTAACGGCCCGAATCGTACAGGGCCGTATCGTCCGCGAACAGGGCTAGCTCTACGCCCGGGGACCTGGGCATATCGTTCGCGTAGAGCGCGAATAGGAGCGGAGAGAGCACGGATCCTTGGGGGACGCCGGCTGAAATGGGGTGTCTGCTGGAGTAGGAACCCTCGACGCGATACCTGAATGATCGGTTCGAGAGAAAATCTTTGATAATGAGACAGAGTCTGTCAGGCACTCCCTGAAAGTGGAGTTTGAACACTAGGCCGTTATGCCAGACTTTGTCGAAAGCTTTCGCGACGTTAAAGAACAACGCCGTCGTCCCTTGCGGTCGGCGTCGCTCGTTGAGGCGCGAAAGGACATGTTCCGTGAGGCGGTGCAGTTGGTGAACGCACGAGTGTCGGTTGCGAAAGCCGAACTGTTCGTCTGCCATAAGGCCGTTATCGTAGACGAACCCTCGCAAACGCGAAAAAATGAGGCGCTCATATAACTTGGCCAAGGAATTGAGCAAGCTAATGGGCCTGTAGGAAGTGGGGTTTCGTGGGTCTTTACCGGGCTTGTGGATGCCAATGACGACGGCGTCCTTCCACGCGTCGGGAAACACGAAGTTAGACATGGCCGCATTGAAAATTGTCACAAGCAGGCAAATGATATGGGCGGGGAGAATACGCAGGACGCTTAGTTATTCCGATTTGTTATTCGTGTTCATTTCGTGTTCATTCCGATTCACGATTAGTTATTCCGTCCGAACCGGGGGCTTTGTTTACTTTGAGATCGCGAATGACGTCACGGACCTCAACTGGCGTGACCGGGTCTAACGGCGGTGCCGTCGGCGGCGCGTGTTCTATTTTTTCGACTTCGTCGTCGACATACTGAACGAAAGACAAATTCGTAGGGAGTGTGCTAACCGAGCACTGCGATTCTAGGCTATCCGCTAGGCATTCGGCTTTTTCGACGTCTGTGAACGCGACGGTGGTGGCGGCGGCGGCGACGACGGTCACGGGTGGGATCGCGGGCGCGGGCGCGGGCACGGTAGCGGGCGAGGAAGCGGGCGCGGTAGCTGGCGCGGGAGCGGGCGCAGACGTAGCGGTACGATTGAGGGCGGGCATGTTCGCCGTCTTGTCTGACTTGAGGTATCTCGCTAGCTTCCAATATGCTTGGTGAGACGGCGAGAGGTCCTCGAGTAGATCGCCCCACCGGGAATTCCGCACTTCGTTAATGCGCGCCCTTACAGCGTACTGAAGGTAGCGCAAGTGAAGACGGTTTTCCTCGGTGCGGTAGACGGCGTAGGCCCGCATAGCGGCTTTTTTATCTCTAATGAGTTCCTTGACATCCTCGGGCAAGATCAGACGATGATTTCTCATCGCCGGAACCTGCTTGGACGCACCCCTGACGGCGTCCGTCAAGTGACTCGTTAGAGCTTCGATCGCGGTGTCTGTATCCTGCCTAGTTACAATCGTTTCCGGGATGGATTTCAATAGGGGAGCGTCGGTAGCTGCGAGTGTTTTCCCGAGATTCCTCCAGTCCACCACTGTCACCGTCTCCGGAGTCGTACCTACGGGGGGACCTAATTGTAGTTTAACCGGCATATGGTCGGACGACAAGTCATAGATCGTTTCTATAGAATGCAGCGTCAATGCCACATTCTTTAGAAGCGCCATGTCGAGTATGTCCGGCCTGTGATTGGCCTGGTTGGGAAAGTGCGTCGGCGCCAGGGGAGCCACCACGACGAAGTCGAGCTTATCGGAGAGGTCGCACATCCTCGTACCGTTTTGAGTAGAGGATACGCAACCGAATCGTATATGTTTGCTATTGAAGTCGCCGGCAATAATGACAGCTTCGTCAAGAGCAAAAAGCACTGCGAGATCCGCCTCTGTTAGCTTCCCCGACGGGGACAAATACGCTGACGCTATGGTGACGGGGGGATGACCGGTCATCGCCAAACGGCAAATAGAGACTTCGATGTCTGTAAGCGCGGGCGGGGGGTCGACCGGGCAGCATTGTAAGTTACGCTTAAAATAGACTAGAGTCCCACCGCCCGGGCGGCCGGCTCTGTCGTTCCTAACGGTCCTATAATTCGCTATGTTAGGGGTCTGCCTACTGGGCTTTAGGTATGTCTCTTGAACTAGGAAAACGTCCACGTCATGCTCGGATAGGAATTTCGCAATCTCTGCTTTCTGGTCGCTCATACAATTGGCGTTATAGAACGCCAACGTAAGCGAGCGGGGTTTAGATCGCGCTATTGTTAGGGACATCTAATTGGATTTCACGAAGGAGGCCAGGGTCTTAATTAGAGCCGGATGCTCCATCGACGCCTGCATTAGTGCCCACTGCGATTGGGCCACAGATTTGAGGGTTTTCGCTTCGGCGAATTTGTTTAGGAGGAGCGGTATCTCCTCGATGAAGGGTGCAATGCCGGCCGAGAAGGCCATTAATTCGTCTAAGTCCTCCGGCGAGAAACCTAGACCAGCCATCGGGGGCTGGGTCGGAGGCGGGGCCGAGCGCGGTGTCGAAATTGTTGATTTCACGGCTGACGGTCTCCCTACTGTATTGCCCCTCGCGGGGGGGTTATTTTTAACTAGGGAGGCTGGCGCTCTTTCTACGGTATTGCCCCACGCGGGGGGGTTATTTTTGACGACGGCGGGCGCTGCCACTGTTTCGCGGGTGCGAAGCGCGGGGAATTGCCTATCATTCTGTAGGTTGGCCACGAATGGGCGCGAGTGATTGGACTGGGGTCCGGAGGGGGCCCGCGAGCCCTGAACCGGCCGACGACCAGGCCTCGGCGCTCTGCGCGGCGCCTTGGGACAACCGCGATAGTTTGCAGTGTGTCCCGCCTCGCCGCACAAGACGCAGGCCGGGGGTGTCGGGGTTCCTGGCGCGCGGGAGCACTCAGCGGTCCCATGGTCCCCTAAACATTTGACGCACCTCGGTCGTGCGAAACATCTAAAGGCCGAATGGCCGTAGAGTTGGCAGCGGTGGCACTGTCCTATCTGGCCCCGTTGCCTAGGCGCCTCCACTCTAAGGGAGGTGAGGCCGCAGACCGTGCGGACATCAAAAATTTTCCTACCCTCGGGGGTAGGGTCCAAGATGACAAGGACGAGGTCTAGCGGAGACGCTCGTCCACGGCCTAGGTGAAGGCGGTGGACCGCCTGGATTGGTAATTTCTGCGACCTTAGGTCTGCAGCTACGATATCGGTATCCATCTCCTTAGGGATACCGCGGATGATGACTCTCAATTTTCGCTCCTCGGGGAGCGCGTAAGTATGGAAACTTACGTTTAATGCTAAGAGGTAGGCCGTGAGCGCTCGGTGCGCATCGGCCGTCGGGACTTGGACCCGAATTCCCAACTGGGTAGTAGTGGCCCTGTTATAAGGGATGTTTTTATCCCTCAGGGCGGTTGAGAGGTGGTTCCAGGCTGATTTGTCCTGGATCACTACCGGCGGCGGCGTCTTTTCGGAGCGCGGCGCGGGTTGAGCGGAGGCGGGTGCGGGTGCGGGGCGGCGCGGGGGACCGTTGTGTTGCTTTGACGCCTTCGGGGGTGGCGGGGGGGAGTCGCGGGTAGGCTTCCTCTTCCTTCTCTTGCCTACGACGGTTGTGAAACCGTCCTCATTTTCAATCGCCGATCGCTCGGCACCATCTGAATCGGATGCCGACTCGAATCGGCATTCCATTTCGGAGTCGGAGGCCATCCTCCTGCGACCCTGGAACCTTCCAGACTCGGACCTCATCGAAGAGGCCGGTGAGCGCGACACAACGCGCGGTGAGAAATATCGCGGGGAGCCGCGGGGAGACCGCGAGCGGGATCGCGATTGCGACCGCTGTCGCTGTCGGCGGGCGAGACGCAGCGAGCGGCGGACCGGGCACGGCGGCGACGGCGAACGCGAGTTAACCTGCGGTCGAGACGCGGGCGCGGACGATTGAACGGACACGGCGGGGCGCGGGGAGCGGGGCGGACGCGGGGAGCGCTGAGGGCGCGGCGAGGGCCTGGCTGAAGGCGAGGCTCCCGCTGACGACGGCAATGCCGGTGACGACGCGATTCCGGCCGGGGCTGAAGGCTCCGAGCGGAGGAAGTGCGGCGCGACGGTCGCGGGGATCGCGCGAGAGGCGCGCTGGCGCAGGTACTGCGCGTACAATTCCGGGTGGGCGGTCTTTATAAAGTCCGCGAGCCCGGAATCCATATTTGCCATTTCGCCGGGTGTGGGAGTGCACCCGGCGATGTGTTGTGTGGGGTTGTGGTGTGTACCTATTTGTCGTATAGTGTACTTTATTTGGGTAAGTCCCCCGCCAGGGGATGAGTTCCTAAGCCTAGGCCACTAGGGAGCAGCGAGTTACCGGGTGATGGCGGCGTGTTCTCTAGGTCCTCCGGGTCTTATTCAGACACGTAGGGTATGTAACTAGGGCCAAACGCAGGCCACCTAACGCGGGAGCAGCAGACCGGGCGTGACTAGGGGTCCCCCCAAGGCCTCGTGGACCCCGGTCCCTTCTGAACTGCCCAACCCTTGAGGAGGGAGGACGGGCTTCAACAGGTTGCCCCGGCTTGCTTCTGTTAACACCGCAGGGGTTTCCAGCAACCGGCCACTAAAAGCGTGGACTTCCTACTCAAGTCTCCTCTAAGTCCCCACGGGCCCGCCGCAATGAAAATTGCGTAGGGGGTGGGATCCGAAACGTTATTTTTGCTTTCACTCAACTACGAGCTCCCCGCGATTACAATCACGTTGGGCAGGCCGTTGCAGCGATCGCAAAAATTTCTGATTAATTGGAGCTTTAGCCCTCCAAAAGTCCAACAAATCCCCACGGCCCTCCGCAATGAAAATTGCGTAGGGAGTGGGAACCGAAACGTTGTTTTGCTTTCACTCCTCCACAAGCTCCTCGTGATTAAAATCACGTTGGGCCGGCCGTTGCAGCGATCGCAAAAAACGACAGCAAGAAATTCTTCAGTGCTTGCAGATGTCGGGAATGCACGGCGTATGGCGGGCGGACGGCAAACAGCGCAGCTGGGCACGGCCCTTCTCAACGGCAGCAAAAACTCTTGAGTGTTTGTTTTTGCCCCTTCCGTTGAAAAAAAAGGACGATGTAACGGCTTCGCAAATCGGCGGGAACGCACAGCGCAGCGGAGCACAACCTCTCACAACGGCAGAGCAGGCGAGAATCAATTAAAGCGTCACTAAACGAGAAGGCAAAGTCGTTCGTTAGGGCGTTCTGTGCTCGTACTCACCGCCCCGCGGTGGTGACCGCGCGTCTAGCCACAAGTCCAGCAGGATCTGAGGTATCATGATAATAGACGGAATTTACTTATATTGTTTCCTGTATGTATTCAAATACAGTAAAAATTTTTTGCTATTTACTTTTACAAGTAATGATATATATTCTAAATTTATAAAAAAACGTATATATATATATATATATAAACATATAATTTCCGATGCCACAGACAAATCATTATAAAAGCTAGCATTCTTCCACACATACGTAAATAGCACATAGGTAGGTATCCACGTACGCCTGAATATGTGCCAATACTGTGACATAAATATATTATGGCAATTTACCCAGTAATTTGTTCTTCATAAAACAACAAACATCCTATGATCCCGTTGGGTCATATATTTATACATACTGGCTGTGCCCGCAGTTTGTCCGCGTGGAATTTTTTTTGGGTACCATACCTCTTTACCTTAACTTATATAAACTTTGAATGTCATGTTTATTTATATCGAATCAATAGCCTGAAAAATAAGTTTCAAGTTTCTAGCTCTAAAAATAGCGATACTTCTATACAACTTCTCATCCCCGCTTTTGACCCCTTACAAGCCTTATTTAGAATTAAAAATAGCCTATGTTCTTTTAAGGGTCTAAAGATTGTCTTTGCCAAATTTTATCAAAATCGGTTGAGAGGTTTAAGCGGGAAAGCGTAACAGACAAAGTTACTTTCGCATTTATAATATTAGTAGGGATGAAATTCATGTGTTTTTTGTTGGTGTAATTCGAAATTAAGTTTGTTCAATGGTTTATTACCTTTTCCCGCTTTTTATACACAATCTTTTTTAAATTTTGCATACATATAGTTGGGAGCATTAGTTAACCCGAAAAACCTTGGAAGGATGCCAATCTTGTGACTTGAAAATATTATGTCACATAGCAGTGCCCGCGACTTCGTCCGCGTAGAATAGTGACTTTGGGGGGTATAGCCTTTTCCTTGTTTTTGCAACATTTCTCACTGACGCTTCGCTCCTATTGGTCTCAGCGTAATGTTATATAACCTAAAGCCTTCTTCTATAAATGGACTATCCAAAAAAAAAAGAATTATTCAAATCGGACCAGTAGATCCTGAGGTTAGCGCGTTTAAACAAACAAACAAACGAACTCTTCCGCTTTATAATATTAGTATAGATGAGTCAGTAACTACACTGCCTCTCTCACCTCTCAAACCAAAATACAGTTATCCGTACTGGTGTTAAGCGATAGAGATAATGAGAATAAGGCACCAACGCAGGCGAACTATGTATGAAGTTAACCTCTAGTAAAATAGTGAACTTAGTTTGCTTATTATAACAAATAGGAACAAAAGGGGTTTTTAAATTGCAGTGGATATTTCGCTGCGGTTATTCTATCTGCTTTTCAAAATAAAATATAAATTTATAATTAAAATCAACTAACCATAATATGGAGAGTATTTAAATGATTTGGTAAACGTAAATTCAATTCTAATAATTTCAAAGAATTTTACCTATTCTAAGTATTACCAGTACATATGTATATTTTTACATATGGTATGTGTTTATTAACCATTGGAAATCATTTTTGGACATAGGCCTCCCTAAGAAAGAGGAAAATTTGCCTATAATTGCTGTGCTAAGCAAGCGTGTTGGCAACCGCACAGCGCAGCATACGTAATGGTAATTCTGTCTGTATATCCATCACCGCCTGTGGGTTTAAGCTACACTCATTTTAATTGATATACCGCCATCTGTTGGTTAGGGTACCTTAGTCGCCTCTTATGACACCTGGTACAGAGTGAGTTTTTATTCTACTTAGCCCATAGTTTTACATTAGAAAATTGGCACTAAATAAAGTAGACATTAGCATGCCTCGTACTAAATACGGATACAAACTCGTAAAAAATAAATTAAAGCATCATCAGGTATAAAATTACATGTGGTGTTTCTGACGTTATACATTTAACTGTCTGAACAAGTTTCTAGAGTTGGATGAAGAGGTTAATTAAAAATAATATTGACAACATGTTTTCGATAATTGAATTCTACAGTATTCCGGGAAAAATGTTTTAATTTTAAAACTTTGAATAGTTTTATTAAATGTCGGTTGGAACAGGCTAGATCTAATTTAGGTACTTAAGTATCAAAGTGTATTTTAGTTTAAATTTCCTTTTGTTGTTGAAGTTATTATTATTATTATATATTCTAAGATGATATTTTCTTAGAAAAAAACATCTTTTTCCTTGTGTTCTTTTGTGCTGAGATTACAACGCAATTTCCTCGAATTTTTAGGAACTTGCAAACGTTGAAATGGCGAAGCAATCGATTAAGAAGAAATTGAAACTTAAGTACTTTGATAGTTTTTATGCATAAAGAATGCTGAATTATAAACACTAAATGTACGATTTGTAGAAAGAGGTGTATTAAGATCAATGATTTACGATCATCATACCTCTCTCACAAGTGGAGATGGAAGATGGAGATCTCTGCCTGCTCCTATGGGACATAGACGTGATGTATATATATGTATGACATCTAAAGTACCCTATATCAAGCAAAAGACATCCTACGCCTGAATCTGTGCGTCATGAAATACCGCGACACATTCAGGATGAACTTCCCGATAAGATTACATCTATAAATGTTTCTTTCAGCCGCCCTCAAACAGGCAGTTTACGATCACAAACACTTTACACACATTTTTTAATTCTGATAAACCTGGTCTGCTAGGTCGTCAAACAAGCATACAGTCTGCTTGATAGTAATCATCACTGCAGCCTATAGACGCTCGTAATATCACAAGGATATCAATAAAGCATTGCTAACCTTGTGACTTGAGGACATTATGCCACATTCCCCATTTAAAAATAGTTGAGAGTTTTGTATCAATGCAGACGACCTATTGTATGAGGTCTTTCGCATGTAATTTACTAACGTCATTTTCGGAGAGATATACATACACCACGTTTGACGGTTAACACGTGCGTTCCCCGCCAACGATCGAATGCTGACCGCCCTACAATGCTTGCATAGTCTTCTTCTTATGCAAACAAAGATTAACTGTCTCCGACGACGGCCAACCGAGCAGAGTACCTATTTCAGAGATGCTCTCGAGTAGGCCAGCGGCACCGGTTCCACTCCAATCTCGCGGAGCCTGCTGGAAAAATCAGTATTGGGTCATTTATTTATAGAAAATGTGGTGATGATTAAAAAGTAAAGGTAATTCCTACTTGCATTTATGTCTGTAATGTCGGCAATGTATCTTTAGTTAATTATAAGTAGTTATAGGTACTTACTTCATTATATAAGTAATACTTGTTAACATTCCAATAACATTGCAATAGGATCAATCATAAAGAGTCTCTCTCATAATTGCCACGCTGCCTGACTTATAGGCAATCGCAGAGCGTAGCAAATACCCATTTAAGGAAGCTTATGTCCAGCTGTGGGACTTATAAAGCAGTTTTGATAACGATGATGATATTAATACCACCATAGTTCTGGTACCTCAGTAGCCTCTTAGGCTACCTGATACAAAGGGTACTCACTACACTTCTGGTATCATACCTTGCTGCTTGGCATGATTTATTTGCAAAATAGGAAACTGTTTGCGAACAAACGTTTTGTACGATTTTCCACTTAAATTTCATGTATAATGCTTTAACATATAACATCAAATATTGATACAAGGACAATAGTTAAGTGAACGGGTCATTTTACTAAGAGGCAGTTAAAACTAACCACAGCTATTTGAGTGCTAGATGTCCATACTTAAATTGTTGTGAGGAATTTTACTTGACACACTAAGATGACAGAATGATTTGTAGTTTACAAAAGATAGACCTCGGATGAAAGTCGGGAAATACGTATGGAAAAAAAGTGTGAACAGAACAATATGCAGGTCGATAGTTTATAGTCCTTTGAATAATATTGAAACTCGC
Organism: Heortia vitessoides; assembly: GCA_020976665.1. Taxonomy (NCBI): domain Eukaryota; kingdom Metazoa; phylum Arthropoda; class Insecta; order Lepidoptera; family Crambidae; genus Heortia; species Heortia vitessoides. The sequence continues at coordinate 17,926,748 of JACJUM010002819.1, read as the reverse complement.
ACGGTGACGTGATCATCAAGATAAATCCTGAACTTAATATTAATTTATATTTAAAAGATTAACGCGGATAAACCATTATGTAGACGCGTAATAGCTGTCGACAGCATAGCAAATAGAAAGCTCGTACGATACGATATCACTGTCTCTTTGCTCATCTTGTAACTTAAAGACATTTCACATCACCATTAATCACATTAATTTTGGGTATGGTAGAAGAATACAGAGCAGAAGCGATATTAACCAGGTAGAAGAGGTAATAAAGAAGGGCCAGGTCAGAAGTACCAAGAATAAACGAGGGTGTATGAAAGGACTAATAATAAATCATGTAAGGGAAGTAAGATTGTAACAAGTGGAGATCCTTAGTCACTGCCTACACCGATGGGACATGAAGAATGTATGTATGTCAGATTACCCTGTAATTTGACTGCCTCTTTCTTCATCAACATAGCAATGCAAGCACAGCGGCACTGGTGAGAGTGACGACTCTTGTATAAGTTCTACTTTTTTATGTTATGAAGTCTGCAAACAAGCATACGGTCCACTTGATGGTAAACGTAACCGCAGCCTATAGACGCTAGAGTCATCAGAAAGATATCACTAGCATGATGTCAACTCTGTGATCTGATAATTGTATGTCATATTTACCGAGTAATTTCACTGCCTCTCTCACCCTTAAAACCGGAACACAGCAATTTGAAAACTGCGTTCGTATTGCTGTGTTATTTGGCGGTAGAAATAGGTGTGAGGTACCTGAGGTACCTACGTACCTGCAGACCTTTTGCTAGAGGTCTACCTATACCTGTACTAAATATTGAATAAAACTGACTTAGACTCGACAATCATTATCTGAATAATTTTAATAAAATTCAAGTAAAAATATTCGCAATACCTTATGCCTTTTTCGCTGTAACCCAAACAAATTTACCTAAGCCATTTACGGGTATAGTCTTTAGAATTTCTTACATAATTTTAAGAATTATGACAAATCTTTTAGGGGCTTGCGAAATTTTGTTATCATATCGGGATTCCCTATTTGATGTCATCTTCTTTACATGGTGGTGCGAATAGCCTTTTTTTGGGATGTAAATTGATGAAAATATTTGTTATATTAGCTATATTAGCTAAATTATTGACAGTGTATACACTGCCTTATTAGACATTTCTGAACTAGGTGTGACCTGTGTGTACCTTGACATGGAGTGGTGATCCTATCCCTGTTAAAAGTAGCAAATATGGGTAAAACTCCCCCTTTACGGTGTCCTATGTCCAGTAGTGGAATCTATTGTTTTTCCTAAAATGAATTTGTTTTTTACCTCTTCACGCATTATCCACTCAACCCATTCGTGAAATTTACATGTAAAAATGTATATAATACCTTTTATCTCTAAAAGAGTACCGCTTCCGCCGGAAAATGTATGTACAAGCTATTCATGGATATTTTAAAAATATTTGTATTTTTGTAATCAATAATAATTGTTATTTTCTCGATCAAACAATTAAGATGTGCTCTTAATTTACATTTTTGATGCAGGTAAAATATTCTTGTTTTAGGATAATTAAAACAACAAGACGGCAACGGGTGATTAAAAATTTAAAAACTAAAAATCGTTCTTATTGTTTTTGTTTATCACGTATTAAAAGGTATGTTACCAAAAATATAAGGAAGGAGGAAGGTAAAATATAAGGGAGGAGGAACTGCGTTTGGTAATATACTTGGTTATAAATTTAATGACAAACAATAAATCGATTAACCAGTCAAAGATTAATACAATTACACGGAGTACATAGGTCAAGAGGTAGACCACAAAGGTCGTCTGCATTGGTACCTTATTTTCGCCTATTAAGTGTAGGCATTGCTGGGTTCCTGTGTGAATGGTAAGAGAAAGAGTGAAATGACGGGTTTATATAACACAACAAGTCACAAACTTGGCAACGCGCTAGAAATATTTTGACAGAGATATGTTCAACAGTGGACGTTCTACGGATGTTTTAAATATGGCACAACAAAACACTTTAAAAATGAAAAGGATATTGGCAAGCTGTGACTCCACAAGGAGGTTTATGTTACAGTTAAAACTATTTTTAGATAAAACGTGTCTTTTTAGTTAGAACTAGTTTTTAATGTATGCCTTTGTCAAAACTAGAAGTGACTAATGCTCAAATCGAATATTAGATACAAAATAATTTTTGTAGGGTCATCTGAAACGAAATGGTAGTTAGTTAGGTTTGAATTGCAACTACAGCAGGAATCGAAAAACGATATATCAACAGTTGCAATATTACAACGGCTTCTTGTAACTACTAGTTTTATCTGAAAATCAATTATATCAGTAGTAAATTCAAGCTTTATACTGGGTATTTCTAGTTTTAATTAAGACATTAAGTAAAAACTAGTTTCAACTAAGGAAAACTAGTTCTAACGTAAAATAGGTTTTAACTGTCAAATATGCTTTATGCATGATAAGCTTTACAAGCATATACTTTATTGTAAAAACTTTACTTTAATAATAAAAACATAGTATTGCTTTTTTGCATATTCTTATCTCAAAGGCATGTTCAATGATTTTGTATTTTTTTAGACTTTGTTATTATTTCCTAGGTTGTACTAAAGACAAGATGTTGACAAACAAATCGCTTTTAATTATATTTTGCTTACGATTTATGTCTGTTATTTATTAATTGTACAGGATATGATTAAAGAGGTACCGTTTTGTGAATGTTAAACCTTGATATTTGAGTACTATAGAAAGGCGTAAAAATACCCGTAAACCGGAGAAGAGTGATTACATGAAATACAATTTAAGGTGTAATTTGGTATGACGTCATATAACATTATGACGATGAAGAGAACCAGATGAATATTTTGGTGACACCGATAACAGATAATTCGATTTTATTGTAAGCTACGGACTGTATAATTCCACGGCCAATAATGTTATTGGCCGTGGAATGCTGGTGGAGTAGAATAGTACCTCCCCCTGAACCAGGTGTCATAAGAAGTGACTGTGGTACCGAAACCAACAGATGTCAGAATGTCCACCCGAAACAGGGCATGGCGGGGATGGGTAGTAGGAACCCCGTCGTGAATCTGCTACTAAGCTTGGTCCAAATGGATCTGGTGGTTTTTTTATATCATTTACGTGTTTACTACTCATAATAGTGTAGTGATCTTATCATGTGCACCAAGGATCGTCCATATGATAGTATTTGTGTTTTTTTCTGTGTCTGGGTGTTGAATATGTGTGTTTGAGTATTATATTTGGGATTCCTCTGTTGTCTGACGTCCGTAATGCAAGTGCTTTAAGAGACTTATCACGGAGTCAGGTCAATGTATGAGATGTGGACGAATTATAATAATTAATAATACACCAGTAGTAAATTAGTAGGCCTCACTCTGGAGAATGAACACAGTCCCTCTATTAGTTAAGTAAATGTAACTATAAAATGCAAAGTAATAATTTACAATAGCGTCGAAATATTATTAAGAAATGTTAAATCTTAAAATCACTTCTCTGTTATCAACTTACATCTACAGACGTATGTCGAAAACTATGCGCATTCATGTAACAAAGGATTCAAAATTTCAATTTATTTTATAGTACGTCATAAACTAAATAATATGAATGTTACTTTATATTTAAGTTTTTATTTACTAGAAAAAAAATTATGTTATATATAGTATTAACTGTAATGTTCCGTAATGCTACCGAGGCCTTGGATAGCTCGTCGAATTTTACCTACTGCTCTTTTTGCGTTGAGAAATTATCTTTTTTTATTAAGTTTTTTTTGCAATAAATATCTCAAATATAATTCTGCATATTACATTAACAGTTCTATAAAAAATTTGCAACAAATTTCGATTTTAGTATAAAAATAGTGACACTCACCGGCTTCACACGGGTTCAATATATGTAGGTAGACTATATATTTTTGTAGTACTTTTAAGGATGTACAATAACTGTAAGATAATATTTTGATCTATCTCAATCTAATTCAGCTTGCGTTTACATTGTTATCGCAAAAAACATAATGTTTATTCACGATATTAAGTTAGAAACTTAAAAAATATCAGTGTGTCTCTATTATATTATTTAAATTATAATAAATGTAAACATTTTTGTTAAATCACTCTATCAATTAAAAAACGCCTACAATACGTTGAGCAGTTCTAAACATCTAAGCATATATCTAAGAGAAAGACGGTTGAAAGTATATATTTTAAAATATAATTATTCTTTATACTGAGAAACAATTTGTTGTATTATTTTAAAAATCCTCAATTGTTCTTCTTATTTATTTTTAAATACAGTAGCTACACCTTATTGAAATACAAATAAAAAGTAAGTTTATTATGTACGATTATAAAATTTTACAATTAATAATAATAATAATAATAATTCCCACAACATCTCATACATTGACCTGACTCCGTGGTAAGTCGCTTAAAGCACTTGTGTTACGAATGCCAGACAACAGAGGAATCACAAATATACTACTTAAATACATATATTTTACACCCATACACAGAGCAAACACAAATATCATCATATAAATATTTGCTCTGGGTGGGAATCGAACCCACGACCCAAGACAGGAGACACAAGACAGGATCACTACTATCTGCGCCATCGGGCCCCCAATTATTATGATCATCAAAAATTATTAAAATTTTCATTATTTCAGAGATCACAAGGGAATAAAACGAGTTTATTTTTGAGGTCACCTTAGGTTTGTTATTTTATCTGGAAGTGATAAATATATTTGAGATATTAGGGAATTAGATATACATATAAACCTTATATAACCTTGGGCTCAGACTTCAACAACGGGAACACGATCACAGATGATCTTTGTATAAGGTATATCTCATACAAAATTGTGCCCAGCCTTCTACCTCTGTTAAATCGCTTATCCACAATCTCATGTCGTAAGTATATCTTTGATTTATTAACAGAATTATGAGAATACAGATTCATTTGGCCAGAAGCATCCCCGCCACGAAGCTACATCTATCTGTGATTACCCATGCTGGCCCAGCGCGCAATTATTGGCAACATTTCCCCTTTCTTGGGGAGGCCAATATCCAACACAGGACGTTCGACGGCTAGTATGATAATGATGATTATAAACGCCAAAGTTTGTAAGAATGTATGTTTATTACCCTTTCATTCAAAAACTACTAAATGAACTACGTTAACTTTTTAAATAATATAGCTTATACATCAAATACACAGATTATAATTTATAGAGATTTCACCAAAATATAATGATAAATGTTGTTTGCGGGGATTGTGTTGTTTACACCAAAATATAATCATAAATGTTGTTTGCGGGGATTGTGTTATTTAGACCAAAATATAATGATAAATATTGTATACGGGGAAGTTTAGTTATTATCGTGTTTATATATAAACAAAGTTGTAGTGAATTTCACTGGTGGATAGCTATGTCCTCAACTAACTTTATGGAACTACGCGAGTGAAACTTCTTAGTGCTATTAGTATCCTACTTACACCAGTAACGCATGACGTTACCATTACCTGACGCATGTTAGCGATTTAGGTCACATTGTAAAAGCGACACCTCTGTTGCTTTTTTAGTACAAAATAAATAGGAAAAGTCTTTACAAAGACTTTAAATTCTTGAGAATTTTAGATTTTAAATTCTTGAACTGTACAGGGCGAGGATGGACAGCAGGATCCTCATCGCAAAAACTGTGCACTGCGATTTCCAACACGCCTCCTCAGCGCGGCAATTATGTGCAATAGATCCAATTTTTTGGCCTATGTCTAACAGTGCAACTTAAACTCCAATGGCTGTTTGGATGAAATTGTTAACAGTTTATTTAATTATTTTATTTTATCTACGATTAATAAATCTATCAAAAAATCATTGTTAAGATCTAGATATAAAGTCTAAATGCACAATCATTTTTAGATGTACATTTACTACACCTCCGAAACAAATCTATCACTAACTCCGATATATCCAGAAACCATGCCAATAAACAATCACAAACAAAAATAAGCCTCAATTGAATCTCATTATCTTTTTTCAAAATTGAAAAAACAGATTAGGTTTGTAATATTATTTTAGATGTTGGTTTGACTTTGATTCATGCAGTTCGCTCTTGCCGGCATATTTAAATTTGAATATAATAATGACCATGTTGAGTAATGACATCATACATTATAATTTTCTGAATACATAATAAAGGATATAAACATAATCAGTCAAAAATCAAGATCTGAAAGTTTTAATTTTTTTCCTTAATACATAACAGAACTTTTCATATAGTCAAAGGTGCGGGCTAAACACAATATTCCCCTTTTTCAATAAAAAAAATAGCTTAAACAACCGGGGGGACAGCCTATTATTATTTTTAACAAACAAGTATATTCAGGGCTTGTAGGGAAATTAGTCTTGTACGCTTATAAGACTAGATTAAATTCATTATCATCATCAGAACTTGCACTCTTGGCCATTGACCTCCCCAATAAATGGGGAATATAGCCTATAAATGCTGCGCTGGTTATTCATTGTGATGTCGGTGCCCAGCCGTGCATTTTACCCACACTGTTTTCAATGGATGTACCGCCATCGGTCGGTTCTGGTACCATATGCGCAATATGTCTGATTGAAATGTTTAAGCGGTAGGCAATTATATAGGAACAGTTTTATGTGACCTACATCCAGGAGAATACTGCAGTTCCAGTCAGTTCTGGCTGTCCACTTTGTATAAAAGACCAAGGACCAACCCTCAGCACGTCATCCTAAAAATTTATTCACACTGTAATATTTTATACTATTATTTTTACTTCTACGCTTACAAAAAATCTATACTAATATTATAAAGAGAAAAGATTTGTGATTTTTGTTGTAAGTTAATAAGTTCAAAAACTGCTTAACCAGTCATAGAAATTCTAATTTCGTCTATATTATATAAAGAAATAAGGTCGAATTTTTAAAAAAGAAAATTATATCTTGTACTACTGGACCGATAAAAAAATGTTATAGCATATGGTTTAAGATCTTTATTCTACAAGAATTAGAGTAATTCACAGTAAGACAGAGTACAATTTTTAAAATATTTAAATATTAACATACAGAATATATAAACTAAATAATAACATATTAACATGAACGACAATACATTGAAAAGTGACTGATAACACAAAAAAACAAAACGAATAACTACACCTAAGTTAGTTTCTTTTACTGATTAAACGTACTTCATTTTTATTTTTTATTCATTGATAATCCAGAGATCTTATATTCTTATTGAATAAAGTATTGTCTAATTACTTTACTTACATTACTTACACAGTAAAGGATTTTACATGCGTAAAGTATAAATGTACTAATGTTTAGTACAGTACAAACAGTAAGAGGATATTATAACCACAATACACAAATATACATATATATACATACTATCACATCCAAACATCAGTACCTAATACGAGTATCATTTTTTATGATAACTCAGGCAATCAATGTATCAACCAACAAACAAAAAAAGTTATAAAAGTACAAGCCGTCAGGTACCGCCACATATATATGGTATAGTATACATATACCATTTGTCGGTTCTGGTATCTAAGTCGCCTTTTACGACACCTGGTACAGAGGGAGGTACTATTCTACTCTGCCAGTACCTCAAGGCTTGCACAGGTATATATATCAATCTTACATTGTATATACCCGTAGTATATGTTTTATTTTCCAGTTCGATTGATGAGGAAATCTTTGCTTAGAATCAAGTTAACGGAGAACAAGCGATAGCAAGGACGTCTGTAGGTAGCTGTGGCGTTTTCACATAGACTGTTTCTTTGTTTGTTCTCCTCTTAGTACGAAAAAGTACCCTTTTAAAATTAGTGGGGGTTTTACTGAGAAACCCCAAACTCAAGAGTATAAAGTAAAAACTTTAGAAACCTCTTATTTCATTAGAAAACGAAAACACGGACATTATTTTGAAGCCACTGATTATTTTCATTTCGCCGTATGGTACAGCTAGAGTAGAATAGTAGTTACCTTAAAAGGTGCCGGAACCAACGGATGGCGGTATATTTACCGAAGCAGTGAAGCCTAAAGGCAACAAAACGGAGTTCTGCAGCAGAAGTCTGTCGCAAAGCTAGGCTTTGTGATTTCCGAGCGCGGCAATTTTGGGCAAATTCCCCTTTTCTCAGGGAGGTCCATGTCCGGCAGTCGACGTACGGCTGCTACAGTGATAATGATTATTTATATTCCTATAGAGATAATTTCCTCTTTAAGTACTTGTATTAGTCGAATAATTTTTATTAGTGCTATCGAGTTCAAGCTTTTAAATTATATATAAAAATGGAGAAGCTGATCAATATCATCATAGCAGCTATTGAAATTCCACTGCTAAACATATGCCACTTCAAAAAGAAGATGTTTGGCCCATAATTGCCGCGCTGGGTAAGCGTGTTGGCAATCGCAGAGCGCAACATTCGCGACGTGGATGCTGCTGCCCGTCCCCGCCCTGTGCATTTGAGCTGCTTTGTTTCGGATGTATATACCGCCATCTGTTGGTTCTGGTACCTTATTCCCCTTTTACGACACCTGGTGCAGTGGGGGGTACCATTCTACTCCGCCAATACCTCACGGCAAAAGATAAGGGTTAAAAACCTGAAATGAACTTGAAAGGATCTTCTTTGTATACATAGAAGATTCTTTTATAACGTAAGGGACCAGTAAAAAAGGATTTTTAAAAATTCACTTCTTAAATGGGTAGCATGTTGGTGTAAAGTAGAATGCAACGTTGCTATTTTTAAAATTAATCGAATGAAAATTAGTATAAAGGTTCTTTATTGAAAGGCATAATCATGTAAAGTATATTTTTTCGAAAATCATTCCTTAAGGGGTTAAAAGGGAGGTGAAAATGAAGTATGAAAATTTTAAAAATTCAACGCGGGTGAAACTGCGGGCGATGCCGTTATTGTATATTAGGTACTATGAGGCCACCTTGCTAATCTAACTCTTACACTGCCCTCATCAATCCGATTAACTATTGATGAAATGTATTTCTCTAACTGTATTGTATTGTCGAATTACCGGAAACAAATTGTTCTAGAAAAGTCAATTGAACATGACATTTTTTCGACTACCAGATGAAGCTGGTAATACCGGTTACCTATAGGTCACCGAACTTAGCTATAAGTCCGTCAACTTCGAGATTTGACCTTTTATCTCTAAAATGCAGGTGAGTAAAAAGCTATAAATTAACTTGTATACCTGTAAAATTCGTTCCTGAAGAATTAGCTATATGTAGATAATGCTAAATCAATATCTCATTGCCACATTGCTATTGGTGTGTTGTGATCACGTACGGATTGGACGCTGTAGAATTTTTATCGCTCCACAGTGGCTGCGCGGCCGCATTGTTTATTACGCGGAGCGTACGCACTTCTCCTGCATTTTGTTCCCATCTAACGACGCGTGCGCTTGCTTCTGCGCAGACTCCGATGACGTTCCATTATCGAATTTGAATTTTTGAAATTCGGTTCTCGTGATTATTTGCAGTGACACTCGTTTGTGGCCAGGTTTATTTTAAGTTTAGTGTTTTTTGGACTCCTTGTAAATTTTAAAAATGAACGGTAAGTCATTTTTTTATGAGGGAATATAAAATGGTTGCCATTATAATTTATAAATTGCTAATATGCGATTATTATCCGTAACAATTCTATTGACATCCGGATTTTTATAACTGTATCGTTGTATTTGATACAATGACGATATATTGTTTACGATTATCCATGCATATTTTATTTTGTTTACCTACGCTGTTATAAAAAACATAATAAACAGTACTATTTGATTTGAATGATATTTATAATCCTTTTACAACTATTATTATTCATTTAAACATAAAAATCTACATATCTCTAATATCAGTTGCAGTTCATTAGTCATCTAACAAGTATACAATATTTATTATAGGTAATTTCAATAAAATTACCATAAAGACATGCAGAATCTTGCCATTCAGTTTTAATTAAAATATTTTACTATAATTTATTTTTGCAAGATTTATATGACAAGGGATTTTTGTAAAAAAGATTACTACAATAACTTATATCAAATCTACAGTATTAAAAACGTACAAGATCAGTCAACCCGACAGACCTCGTCCTCTGTGTGTCGTCCTGTGTGATGTGTTTATAATGACAAAAATATTGCCACTAAAAATTTTAATATAAACTATCATATCTCTCAAATTGGACCACATCCGTACATAATAAGAAATAATTATTAAAATCTGTCCAATAGTTCAAAAGTACACCTTGCACGGTAGAAGTACACTGTCTTATATTTTCAAATAACGTGACACGAATTTAAAAATATAAAACAGTAAACTAGACTAATAAGAATATTGACGGGACTTTAACTAGCAAATACATATATGATATTACAAAGTGTTAACAAAGTTTAATAAAAAAAAATATTTTCCTTTTGCGCGAGCATGTAGAAGAAAAATGCAGGTTTCTAGCATTTTATAGATGGTCTTTAGGTATTACTAAAACTATTCATAATCATAAATTACTGCACTCAATTAAAGATTTTCGACTAAAAAAATATATTTGGAAAATTCAAATCCTTATATTTACTAAAATAAATTATGAATAAGGAATTTTATCAATTTATTATCAATACGTTGCATCATTGTATTATTAATAATGTTCAAGATAAAAATATTTACTGAAATTAAATTAATAATTTATTTATTATTTTCCTTGTTTCAAATACAGTGTAAAATTATATGAAACAAAATAATATTACGTTGTTTCTTACTACGACTAAATGTGCGATTGACCTGAGTCCGAAATAAGTGGCTTAAAACATTTGTGCAACAGGTGCCAGACAAGACAGACAGAGGAATAACAAATATAATACTTAAGTAAATATATTAACACCCAGATACAGAACAAACAAGAATATTATCATATAAATGTATATCCTTGGTGGGGATCGAACTCACAGCCTTTGGCGTACAAGAAAGGATCACTACTATCTGCGCCATCAGGCCCGTCACACACTTAATATCTCAAATATTAACACATGTCTCACAAAATTGTATAAATAATACAAAATAACTTTTTATTATAACAGTTGTTTGAATGCAAATAAGACACATATATAAGACTTTGCTGGTTCTTAACCAGGAAATAAATGGCATTATGAAACTATTGCGAGATTTAATCTTCAATAAAAAAGATATCAAGAACCGGTTCTATTTTCTTAAATTAGTGGGGTAAATTTTTATTGCTTGTAACCCCAACCCTGGCCTTCGCTACTTATGTAGCAAACAAATGCTCAAAAATATTATTTCATAAACATTTAGAAGAAAAAAAACTGTACGTCAAGTTGATAGGAACATACGCTCGTAAAATCACACGTCAAATTCGCAAAATGCGAAACAAAACTAAATTAGCCGACGCTTTACTTTTTTACTCTCACTGGAAATGAAATTGAAATGGGCGGGACTCGTACAACGACGACAGGTGGACTATCAGAGTAGTGAAACGAAAAGATCTTAGAAGTCGTAAAGCTAGAGGCCGCCTAAGCGCTAGATGAACAGATGTACTGATAAAGTTTACATGAGGTAACAACAAAAAAGGTTGTCTGCATTGGTACCTCACCCACATGTATTTCTACCGCCAAATAGCGGTGTCCTGGTCTGAAAGGTGAGAGACGAAGTTAATTTACTTGATAATGTGGCATAATATCTTCATTCACAAGGTTGGCAACTCGTTAGTGATATCCTTGTAATATTACGAGCGTCTATAGGCTGCAGTGACGATTACTATCACGCGGACTGAATGCTTGTTTGTCAACTTAGTTAATAAAAAAAGGAGAAAATTGTTTATCTTTGGGTTGTTTTTTTAAAGGACGATGGATATCCTTGGAGTAGACTTTTACCCGAAGGGGATCCATATGATCAACGTAAAAATAAAAGATATTAAATACGACAATTAACATATCAGGCGTATTGGTAGTCCATTGTTGTACAAAAGCTTCCCCAAGAAAAGGGGAATTTTGCCCATAATTGCCGCGATGGACAAGCGTGTTGGCAATCGCAGAGCGTAGCTTTTGGGATGAAGGTGCTGATGCCTATCCCCGCCCTTGGCATTTGAGCTACACTGTTTCCAGTAGATATACCGCCATCTGACGGTTCTGGTACCTTAGTCACTTTTTACGACACCTGGTACAGGGGGAGGCACTATTCTACTCTGCCGGTACCACACGACACATTTATAGATAACACTAAGCACGGAGAATTTTATACATGAAACTATCTCTTTAAACTGACAGCTCACATTAGCGATTTAACCCTAACGTCAGTTAGTTTTGTTTTAGTCTATTTAGTTTAGTCTAATTTTGTTTTCAAATTCATGAGTTACATTCAATTGAGTGGGTCCTTAATTGCATTTCTGTGATAAAAATATCTCAAACTCAAAAACTACTTTACTCAAACTGCAAGTACACCTGAATCGTCAGTTATCAAATAAATAAAAACAATAATATTTCGTATGTGTATGGGCCCGATGGCGCAGATGGATGATCCGGTCTCATGCGCTAAGAGTCGTGGGTTCGATATCCAAGGAGACAAAAATATATATGATGATATTTGTCTGTTGCCGTGCCTCAGTGACCTTTTACGACACCTGGTCGGACACGTAGGAACTATTTTAATTTCCTGGTGCCACGCGGTTGCCTGATGGTTGACACTCGTCAATATCATACTATAAAAGTCAGAATGTCACATGAGGTATATATACCTCATACAAAGGTCCCATGCATTGGTAACTCACTTTCAACTTAATCTACTGCCAAATAGTAGTGGTCGCATTTCTGTTTTCCGACCTGGGTAATGTGACATAATACCTTTAGTTCACAAGATTGGCAAAGCGCTAGTGATATCCTTGTGAATGGCTGCGGAGACCCTTACTATCACGTGGACTGTATGCTTGTTTGTGGATCTGTTCTAAAAATAAAAAAAGCAGATACGATATCTGATAAACATAAATCACTTATTTACGGAATAAAAGCGTCGAACAAGTTATATCCAGTTGATCAATATTTTCATTGTTAATCACAATTAATTATTCCATTAAAATTACAGATCCAATAATAGTGTCTATTAAATAAGTAACAAAAGCGTGTCTAACGCTTTGTTGACGTCATACAAATCTACTTCAATCAATTTTGTTTCACCTCAAGGACTGTCGTATGTTATTTATTATGGATTTGAAGTATGAAAATATAATCCTATTTTAAGTAAGTTTTGTTGACTCAAATTGTAGGTAATGTTAGTTGGTTATTTTATTTCTCTAACAATGACAAACGATTTCGATGACGAGAATTGTAGTGATTCTATTTTGTGCGACAAGGGTCGTCTTCACTGCGTCCAATACGATCACTAATATGTGTTTGTTTTGTGTCTAGGTGTTAGAAATATATTTGCCAATATTACATTTGTAATACCTCTGTTGTATAATATATGTAAAAGATCATCGTAGCAGCCGTAGGACGTCCACTACTGGACATAGGCCTACCTGAGAAAAGGGGAATTTTGCCCATAATTGCCGCTCCGGGAAAGCACGAGAACAGCTACGCTGTTTTGGATGGATATACCACTGTCTGTTGATTCCGGTACCACTACATCGTCTCTTACGATACCTGGTACTATTCTACTCCCCCAGTACCTCACGACTAGTAAACGAATACAGATCCGAGAGAATTTATTTTTTATTTACCTTTTACTTCCTGTATTAATTTTTAATATTGATTTTCCTGTTGGTTGGTGTACTTATAAAAATATACTCTTTATCGTCAGATAAATAGACAACTTGTAACAATAAATGTTCAGAATTTAAATAACGCGCAAGATTCACTACACAAGAAGGGTCACTACCGAATGTGCTGTCGGGTCCTATAAAGCGGAATCAAGGTAAAAAAGATATACCAATCAGCAGGATAAATCAATGGGAACGTCATTAATTTTTTTTTACTACAATTTAATGTTTATCTATTTCATTTTCACTTTGAATTTATAAGGAGGTCGTATTTCAAAGTGGCGTATTCAACGCCTTTTTTCCCTCGGACTACTGATTTTTGGAACGAACTCGCTGCGGCGGTATTCGCAGACTATTACGACTTAGAGACCTTCAAGATCAGTCTATTCTTTTCTTAAAAGTCGGTGTGCGCCTGTGATTCCTTTGGTGTTGCAGCTGTCCATAAATGAACACTGACTGATCGCTGATCACTATCAAGTGACATGGTAGTTCGTTTGACCCTATATATTAAAGTACCATAGACAGGTAATAGTTTAAGCAGCTCTAATATTTTATTTAGTATTAGACTTACTCATATTTACGCTACACTAATTTTTAACAAAACAGCAATTGGAGGTGGACGTCACACAAATAGTTTTCTGCATTGGTACCTCACTCTCACGTATTTCTAACACCAAACAGCAGTTTGCATTGCGGTGTTTCAGTTTGAAGGGCAAAGGCATTGTTGTTTCTGAGTATTGTGACATCTTCAAGTTATAAGGTTGGCAATACGCTTGTGATATCCTTGTGATATTACAAGCGTCTATAGGCTGCAGGGTTGGCTTTCTATCACACGCAACATTCGCTTGCTTATCGAATAAGTTTAATTAAAAAAAGCGTGAAGACCCTCAGTTAAGCAAATAAAACATGCAATGTTCTTCGATTTAACGTAATTAATTCTAACGAACGGCATCTGCGCATACGTTAATATCCAACTTTAAGTGGAATGCCGTTATATTATTTCATTCGTATCTATTTACTTGCTGTTATTATTTTAATAAATTATTATCGTTATTACGCATAAAGGACACGTTCATCGTATATGAGTTTATGCATAAGTTTGATTGGTAAAATAAACTTTACCTCACTTATATTAGAGACGCGAAACTTAGTGATGATGTAGTTATTTATATAATAATCTTTAAATAAAGAAAATACCATATATTTATAACACTTAATATTTACTTATTACTGTTTATTACATACTTGTCAATTAATTAACAATTTAAATTTTTATCGTATAATTATTTGTCCTGGGCGGAGATCGGTTCAAGGACTCTACAAAATAGGAACGCTACCGGAAGCCGTATCGAACCCTTCAAAGATCCCGTATGTAAATAAATAAATTTTCACAACATCCCATATATTGACCAGACTCCGTGGTAATTCGCTTAAAGCATTTGTGTTACGGACGCCAGACAACAGATGCATTACAAATATACTACCTAAATAAATATATTTAATACCCAGACACGGAACAAACACAAATATCATTACATACATATTTGTTCTAGGTGGGAATCGAACCCACGCACCTTTGACGCACAAGATAGAATCACTGCCTTCAGGCCCATCAATATATGAACATATATTTTTCTAGTTAAAAGTAAACATTTGTTTACAACGTTATCACAGATACCAAATACAAACTCGGTAATAGCAGAGTTAAGTTGTCTGATCTGTACCTTCGTCCATTTTGTCTATAGCTTTACATAGTCACCCATAATATAGTCGAGAACCGGTTGTAATTTATTCAGTTCACTGCATCAATATTCAATGCTTTTTATTTTAAAACAGGCTCTTGCACCCGTCCCTCTGTTTTGCTATTTCATCATTTGATGCATTATGATTGCAATTTTTATTGAATTTTGTGAATGGTTGACGGGTCCCATGGTGCATTCAGAGGAGTTCCTATATGGTTTGCCACGCAACCCGTGACGAACAAGTGCCTTAAGTGACTTATCTCGGAGTCAGGTCAATGTATGTGATGTTATGAATTTATTATAATTATCTTAAAAATCGAGGCAGAGTAGAACAGTACCCCTTCCTTTACCAGATGTCTCCTCTCCTCCTCTTAAGATGACTGAGGGACCATAACCGACCTATGGCGGTAAATCCGTCCGAGGCAGTGTCGCTTAAATGCATATGGTGGGGATGAACAGCAGCATCCCTGCCGTGATAGCTGCGATTGATTGATTGATAATAAACAAACTCTCCGTTTTTCAGGGAGGCCTATGTCCAGCAGTGGACTTCCAATAGTTTGTTTACAAGTGATGTTCGAAGATCTTAAAATGTAGATATATTGCAAAAAAAAAATTTGTCTTTTAATTTCAACAATTTCTCAGCCGAAATTGTCTGCTTTTAACTGCCACATAATTTTTAGAAAAACCGGTTGTTTTAATTTACAGTCTGTCCATCTTGTGGGATGTCGTCTTACGCTGCATATTTCAGTGCGTGGTTCCCAATCCAGAACTTTACTTTCTACTACAAAATATTACCTACTTTAGCATATATATATAATAATATGTGTGTATGAGTCGGTCACCGCCCTTTCGGATCCAGGTTGCACTTAGTTACGACTAGGATAAAAAAAAAAAAGAACCGGCCGGAGCGTGTCAGGAATCGAATAGAGTAGGGTTCAGTAGTTGTAAAATTATTCGTTGACTAGTTGAAATAATATTTCCGAATATTATATTAACTAGTCCAACTAGTCAACGAAGTAATAAAACAGTATTACTTGACGTTCTTGAAGTCTTTGTAGTCGAAAACATTTGAATCATACAAAAAAATAAGAACTAAGTCAACATCATAATCAGACCAGCTATTCAAAGTCCACAGCTGGAAATCAGCTCTCCACGAAAGACCGCGCTTGGCTAGGTTGTTGGCAATCGCCAGAGCACAGCTTTCACGACGGGGATGCTGCTGCCCAGCCCTGCCATGGACATTTGAGCTGCACTGTTTTGGATGATTATACCGCCAGCTGTCGGTTCTGACACCTAAGTCGCTTTAAAAGAACTAAGTATTTCGCTGGATCCACATATCATCATATACCAGCTTCATTGCATTTTGCTCATAATAGCCGTTCTGGGCAGGCGTGGTGGCACTAGTAGAGCGTAGATTTGCGAAGTGAAAGCGGCTGCTCATCCCCAACAAGCACTTCAACTATGCTTTTTTGGGTGGATATATTCATTGATTCCCATAACAGTTTCAGTTAGGTACCTCTTATATTACCTTACATAGGGGGAGGTACTATTTGAAAATAATCTTTCTAACGATACCCTACCCCGCGTTGGGCATGATTGTAAAAGAAAAACTTCACTAATTTTATAGATAAAGAAATTGAAAAATGATTACAAAAATTTGATTGTACCACTTTGTCGACAAAATTATTGACTTAATAATTAAGGAAGGAAAAATATGGAACTATTTAAAACAGTAAAATCTGTAAGACAATATCGAGATTTAGTTTTAAGCAAACTAAATGAAATAGCTAGTTTTTCATTACACCTGATCGACATGCTGACATACAGTTACTGCAGCTTATAAACGCTTGTAATATCACCACCATGTTGCCAACCTAGTGACATAAAGGTATTATATCACATTATCCAGTGATTTCACTGCCTTTTTCAGCTTTCGAAGCGGAACACAGTAATGCGAACACTGTTATTTGGTGGTAGAAATAGGTAAGAGAGAGGTACTAACGCAGACGACCTTTGTATGAGATCTATCTCAAGTTGGTCAAAAAAGTAAACGATCTTTAAAAATTCCAGTCTATTCTAATTTTGTATAAAACTCTTTCATAACGTACTCATTTATTTAATAGAAAATTAATTTATATTCGCGTCCATATGTCATTCAAGTAGTGGTATTATGTAATAAAATAAATGTATTTTTATTACTTTTTGTACAAAAAATAGTGTATACATAATCTCCACATCAACTTTAACTGTATCAAATTTCACGTCCATCCTCTGTTCTTCGACGTCTTCATTCTATTCATGTCATTAAAAAGGGTACAGATTTTAGGCTTTACGTTATAGTACATTTAAATTTCGATAAAGTTCTTAGTCGGAACATCTGCAAAAAAACCAAAGTAACCGGCTTAACTTGGCGGATTAGCAAGTTGAAATTAGCGGTGGGAAGATCACTTGGCGCAGAGAATTGCATATTTATTGGCGAAGGGTCTCTTGGTTTGATAATATCAAAACACGTACCTTTAGTATGCTCTTATTGCGTCGATAATGATAAAACCCCTATAACCACACCATTTAAATGTACATTTATAAAAGATTAAAAAGATAATACATCGAAAGGTTGAATTAGATAATTAAACGTGGACATAATAAATCGTTAATTGTTTTGGTCAATTATTTGTTTAACCCAAGCTGTCACCGACACAAAATATAATTTCACTCTGTCTCTCTTGCTGCTTTTACTAAAATATAGACTATTATAAGTAATAGGTACCTATTACCTACCTGGGTAGGTAATATGAAATTTAATTATAAATATTTACACTATATTTACTACTGTCGATTATAAATATGTTACATAAAACAGAAAGCCATAAATAAAAACATATATAAAAGAACGTCAGTACTACTAATTTATTTGCTAAAATTTGACATTGAAATAAAAAATAAATAAGTATAATTAGCAGTAAGTTAAATAACTATGTATTTCTGTGACGAGTTCGATATCGCAATAAGTAGCGTGGCAGTAATGGCGTGAGTCCACTATGCACCACAACACCTTACTTGTGACTTACGAGTCAGTCCGAATACTTAGGAGTCACCCTCGATTGGCTGATGACTCTTGTACCTCACATCAAGATAGTTCGCGACAGACTCGAAATTGCGTGTCACTCAAACCCTCACACATAATAACACTCTATCACAAGAGGACAATTAACAAGGCCTGCAATCGACTGACATGACGTACGTAAGCGACGTTTTTTCCACGTGGCATCATAATACCTTAAAACTCTACAAGTTACACAATAATGTTTTTAATGCGTAGCCGGTGCGCAACTAGGTACATTCAACGAGCGGTTTTGTACCGCGACCTTAATGTATCTTCAATCCATTCCCTTCGATTCTCTTTAAAGTACACCACCCGTGCCCTCAAGTTGTTCAAACCGCGGACTATTCCATTGAGTAATGTATCACAGTTGAAGAGGACAACGAACTTTGTCCTCCTCGATTCTTCCGATGCTATCCGATATGGCTTATTAATCTCAAGCGCCCTTATCAAAATTCAGATAGACACTAGCTAGATTTTAAGCAGTAGGTATTATACCATGGTATCCCTTCCCCTACAGTGCGATTGGGCCATCCTCTCAAGTCCAAGCCGCTCAAGTCTCGGTCCATGCTTTAGGGGCACCTTTAAGTGATCACCATCGATATCGTACCAATCTGGGAAACAAAAAACACGAATAAAAATAGCTAAAGAAATAAAACCAACTTTCTCTTAAAATAAAACATGGTATCAATCTTTTTTATTTTAAACTCAAACGCAAACTAAGCTTTGAGAAAACACTTATAAGTATAAGGCAAATTGATTGCGAACCAAGTTACAAGTATTACGTAGGTTCGTCCGTTTGAAGGCCACCCGCAATGTAAACAAAGCAAGAAATAACTTATACACGCTAGCAGCTATCTTTTCATTACAGCATTTATTACGCAATAATCTTTATAATAAGGTGTTAGATACGATAACAGCAGATTATAATTTAATTTTCATTAGACTTCCGGTAATGAAAATTGTTAGTTTAAAATACTATTTGTCATTAGTGGTCATCATCACGAATTGATGGATCTTTAAAAAGCGTTTAAATGTTAAAATATTTATGTAAAAATTGTAATGTAATGTAAGTTACGAAACATTACATTATCTATATAAAACACAAATTTAAAATACTGATAAGATCTCATTAAATTATGTATTAGTACCTACTCTTATATTAATTAAGACATACATATACACATCAATTCTTCCACTAATCATTCATAAAAATTGCTTGCTTACTTTTGACTATGAGACCTAGGCAAACCTGAGGTAATAATTTATATCAATCTAAAGAATGACATGGTATAAATGACGAGTAATATTTTGATACACAAAAATCTTTATTTGGCAAATGACTCGTCGTATTATGTTTTCTAAGAATTACGCGTTCACTACTAGACATCGATGGCGAAGATGCCATCAATGTTCAAAGATGCCGAAAGGTAACCGAAACGTCTCACAAATAATGCTTGGTAGGTTAAAAATCCCCGATTTGAATCTGTTAAAGGTAACTTACAAATGACACGTATTGCAATCAGCAATAAACAAATTGAAAACTATAAAAACGACCTTCCAAAAGTTTTCCATTGACGAAGCAAACGAAAGGGCTTCTTCAACAATTACCACAATTTACAATCTACATTGATTAACACAACAAACATTACTTACATCCATTCAAAAGTTCCGATGCCTATTGACACTCTTTCTTTGGTACGGTACTGCATTCAGTTAGAGGGTCAGATATGTTGTAACGTGCATGACTTCAATATAGAATATGGTGTTAGCTTGTAAGCGGTCATCATAGTTTATAGACGCATGCGACATCACAAGGTTATCCCTTGCTGGTCATCATCATCATCATACCAGCCAATAAAAGTCCACTGCTGGACACAGGCTTTCCCAAAAAAGGGGGAAGTTTGCCCATAATTGCCGTGCTGGGCAAGCGTGTAGGCAATCGTAGCGCAGCTTTCGCGACGGGGATGGTGCTGCCCATCATCACCCTGTGCATTTGAGCTGCATTGGTTTGGATGGATATACCACCATTTGTCGGTTCTGGTACCTTAGTCGCCTTTTACGACACCTGATACAGGGGAGGCTCTATTCTACTCTGCCGGTACCTCACGGCTAACCTTGCCGGTCACTAACTTTGTAACGTAGATGTTTGTGATAATAAAAC
Source organism: Heortia vitessoides (assembly GCA_020976665.1). NCBI lineage: Eukaryota > Metazoa > Arthropoda > Insecta > Lepidoptera > Crambidae > Heortia > Heortia vitessoides. The sequence goes on along the minus strand of JACJUM010002819.1, from coordinate 17,905,922 downwards.
TCAGTACATATCTTCTATTTTAAAAGGGTAAAACAGCACTTGCCTAATTGCTGATAGCACTGAATTCAGGTAAAACATTAACCGTGCCTTTCACAATAACAATGAATTGTTTAACTCATTCAAATACATAACAATTATAATAAAAGGTCATTCGAGGTATTTGTATAGTTTCAAATGCTGAAACAACCCTCTTCTTTTTCAAAACCTCTGTCAATATTAATTACGGTTGCGGCAAGATAAATAGAATGTATGAAATTTTAATAACCCGCAGTTTAAATCCGTTTTATCATACGTAAAGGTTAATAAATATTGTAATGATTACGCTTTCACACCTTAATTTAACCGATCGTAATATTTTTTGAATACATACATTTTGAAAGTGTAGTTGCTGAGAAATAGTGGAAAGAGTACAATAAGAGCGAAGCAAAAGATTAAATATAAACTAGTTTATATGCGCATAGAATATTTTAATACAAACACGTCACAAGAGACTTGGCCAAGATTAATTTTGGAACAATCATTTCACGATCATTAAGCCTTTTATTTTTTAACTCTAGAAATGGTGTAAAGTGGACACAAACGACAATAGGTTTCTATGCTGGTAACAGTTAAAAAATTTGCAAATCAATTAAAAAAAATTTTGACTTCGTTCTGAGAGTATTCTTAGTAAAAAAATCAGGATCATACACGGCTTTCTGTTTTTATCTAGTCAAGTTTAAAATCTTAGACGCGGTGGTCAAAATGATTAACTTAAAGATTTAGTCAAATATACTTAGTAATAAAATTTTGACAGCACAAAATATAAAGACACGGGGATAAGTATATAGCTATTTATGATTACATTATAATGTGGAGGGTGAAACCAAACAACATAGCTAAATCTGAAATAATAAATAATACTTACTCTTAAGATGTTATTCTCAAATTACAAAAAAACATATGTCCGCTATTAAAATTAGTTGTAATTATATGACATTATTTTTACAGCGATCATTCAACTATGGTATTATAAACGCAATACTTAATATGTAAAAAATGACATTGTTTTTTCTAAATCGTGCTCCTTTTCTCTAATCGTTGACACCACGGTCGATGTGACGAATCCAAACAAAGCAACAAGTAATATTACAATAGATTGTTACAGTAAGGTCATTGGCATTGTTTTGTAATATGTTTTATTAGTGGACCATCAGCCGCATGTTATTGCTGTCACGTATGTGCAATTAAGAATAGAGACGGCTGTACGAAACGTCTTTGCATATACTTTTTTATGCAACCATTAATTTAATTCAGGGCCTTTCATACATTACACTTCCGTCCAATATATAGCTGGAATGTCCGTGGAAGGACCTTATTTGGTACCCAATTATAGGCAAAATGTCGTCGATATAAAATCATTCGTATCGTATGAATTTCAAGTATCATAGATAACAAAATAACGTTCACTGGTCAAATTATAGTCACCCTTCTTCATAACCTTATTCAGGTTCACCTGGCTTTAACAGTCTTCTATGCTAAACCAGTGTGGGCTACACTTCTATGTTTACCTATATAAATTTTGTTGTTAAAAAAAATTTAAAGTGACAACGGTTCGAAAGACCCGATGGTGATCTTATCTTGTGCGCCAGGGGTCGTGGGTTCGATTCGCACCTAGATCAAATATTTATATAATGATATTTGTGTTTTTTTTGTATTACAAATATACTACTTAAATATGTGTATTTAAGTAGTATATTTGTAATTCCTCTGTTGTCTGGTGTCCGTAACACGCTGCTTTAAGCAGCTTTTCACGGAGTCAGGTCAATTTATGAGATGTTATGGGAATTTATTATTATTATTTTTTAATATTGCAATATCGCAAACTATTCAAGCTAAAACACTTTGCGCAGTTTCAATTTTCCCAATGAAATGAAATTAAAGTAATTTCTTTCAAGGGATACTCTGTTACAAAAAACGTTAATCGATATTATTATAATTAATAAGAAAACCAGGATGTACTCGTATCATATGGACGTAATACAAAAAATACCACGCACACTTCCTTAAAGCAATTTAATTGTCAAGGTTTGTACCTTTCACGCTTCTTGTGCGATCTTTTCAAAATTGTTTTTTTTTTTCTAGGTCGACTGAGGCCTACCTTTTTTAAATATTGATCTTTGAAAATCAATTTGGGTTTACACTAATATTTTAATTTAGTTAAGAAGAATGATCCGTGACCTGGTGTTAAACAAAAATAAATTGTTCACAATTAGACGTCACCTCAAACATATTGCAGTTTATCATGCAAACATTAAAGTACAATCGAAAAATTGTAATATATATCTGATAATATACGAGTATATATATCTGATAGACTGGTCAAAGTTATAATTTCTACTCCAAACCAGGGTCGAGATTCTACAATAGATTCAAACGAGATATTTGTTTGATAATGCATATGCAGCAAGAATCACTTCATTTTGATAAATAAAGTGGTTTGTATTAAATACAATTGTTTAAACTCTTTAAACTGCAAATAGAAAAAGATAAAGTTAAAATAAAAATTTATGGCGTTTATTTTAATAATAAACCAAACTTTATTCAAAGTACGCAAATTTGATTTGCAAATTTTATAATTAATGATGTAAAATATGCACGTGAAATAATAAAAAAGCACTTATCTGCAAAGTGGCTCGTTTGTCTGCTGATATTTAACGGTTTTAAGTTCTTTGAACCTTGGTTCAAATTTGTGAGTAAACTAATGCTTTTTTTTATAAAACCTATTTATTACATCATGTCATCTAACAGTATTACCAGCATATCCACCTATTGTCGTATAAATTCCAACTCCGCGTAAGTAAAAGTCGTCAACTTTATATTCAGGTTGCAGGTCAGCATGGCATTAAATCTCTACAGTTGCAGTAAAAGTTTTACACCATAGATTATTAAGTTTAAATCTATTTAGCATTAAGTATATCATCATATCATCGTTTGGAAGTCTACTACTAGACATAGGTTTTTTCAAGAGAGGGAGAATTTTGCTTACAATTGCCTCAATGGGCATGCGCGTTGACAATTGCAGAGCACTTTCACGACTGAAATGGTGCTGCCCATCCTCGCCCTGTGCATTTGAGCTACACTGTGGATATACCGCTTCTGTTTGTTCTGGTACCTCAGTCGCCTCTTACGACACCTGGTACAGAGGGAGGTGCTATTCCACTCTGCCGGTACCTCACAGCTGATTAAATCTATGGAAACATATTTAAACACTAATTTCTAAAATAATTTTACATTTTAACATACGCTACGTAAAAGTTCAAGCGAAGTTATAACGGTTTTCGTATATTAGTTGACATAAAATTCTAGCAGCTATTTAGTGTCATAAATTTATCTGAAATAGATCGTCTAGAACCGAAAGAACTAAAACGACAAAAAATACTCAATGTTTATATTTAAATACTAATTTAATTATGTATTAAAAACACGTGTCCAACGGGTTTTTCAAAAGATTATACGTCTGCTGATGTGAATCAAGTTTTTAATGACGACTTTTACCTTTTCGATTTGGTTTCGGTTTACATTAATTTTAAATTCAATATGTTTTGTCCGGGTGTTTTTTGGTCTGTCATTTTAATCATCATTGCATATACGTCAAGGTCTTGCTGTATTCGTACCTCTTAAGAGTTCATACTTGATGCGAGAGGTCCAAAGTCTGATTCACAGTCATTTAGGTTTATAAACTTGGATTTAATTTTTTATGTCCCAACGGATAGAAATGCACGAAAACCGACTAAGGATCAAACTAAAAATTTGTGCGGACAGTAACTTTCAAACTTTCGCCTCAATATCTTTGTCAATATTAAAAACGTGACTCTTTAAGTAACCGTAACGTCAAGTAAGCAATGTAAAAAGTTGGGTTAGTTAATTTAAGAGTTGTTAAATAGTTTTATGATAGGCTTGACGGCGCAGATGGTAGTGATCCTCTTGTGCGCCAAAGGTCGTGGGTTCGATCACCACCCAGAGCAAATATTTATATGAAGATATTTATGTTTGTACTGTGTCTAGTTGTTAAATATATATATATATATATATATATATGTTTAAGAATTTTCACGTAGTAACTTTTATAACGCAGCGGAGTAGTAAAAAGGATTTTTGAAAACTCGGGGGGAGTTTTCAAAAATTATTTTTCTAATAAAAATTCCTTTTCCTAAGGGTTTAGAATGGGTGTGCAAAGTGTATATGAAACTTGGCCGTTTTTAAATTTATTCGAATGAAATTCTGTCTAAAGATTTTTAATTGAAAGTCATGAACCAACTGTAAAATATTTTTTCTTTTATAACTTTACTCGGGTGAAACCGAGAGCCGCTCGTAGAATACAAAATCTGGATGTTATTTGCGAACCATTCCAATAGAGCGGTAATGTATTAACTTTTCCGTTTATTATGTGTCAATATTTTTTTCACTTAAAAATATAATGGAAAATTATTAAATTAATATAGCAAACCAATTTTGAAGTGAAATTGAGGTCAAGCAACTTTAATGTTCCATTTATAAAATAGTCTTCTGTCCGAGAGCAACCTTTTCACCTTTTCTGGTGCTGCTTCCTTTCTCAGTTCTCGCATTTCTATGATCTGATTAAGATGTGTGTCAGTGAAGGTTATACTTAGGGCACAAAAGCCTCTAGTATCGGTGAAACTAATCATCACGTGTATGCTGATTTGATAACGTAACAGAAAAATCACGTTCATAAATAAATGCTGACAAGACTTAGAAATATACCATACAATGCCTAGTCTTGTAAAAATAAAGAATGTTTCTATTAAATAATTTATCAATAATTTCAATAACAACAAAAAAAAATTTAATAACATTTTTAGCGGTTATAAATGTTTATTTTCTCAGGATTGACAAAAAATTAAGCATAAGTAAAAATAAATATTTTTCCGTTGTAATGTAGATGTTACAAAAATAACATGGCATGGTTTTTATTCCGGAAAATTTTTGTTTACCATTTAACGACGAACAGCGTAAAAGTCTCATGTTTGTTAAACAGCTGTAGTCATAAAAATTCTAGCAATTATCCTGCACATGTCTCAGCAAACAGCAGCACAATAGAACTCGTCGCAGAATGAACCCTTGTTACACTCATGCTAATTACAAATTGCATAGACTTACAAATTATACTTAATTTTATCCTAAACCCTTCCATGTAATGGATGCGTGTGGATGCTAAGTAAATTGGTGCATTAGGAGGTACTATTCTATTTTGCCGGTGTCTCACGGCAAAGATTTTTACTTAAAATAGGACAATGTAAGCAAAATAAGTGTTTTTATTTGTTACAAATGTCCGCACCAAAATTATTTCTCACCTCATCACATATAAAATATAATCTTATATTTGTAATGTTAAGATTATATGAAAGCATATACGGGTGAAAGCATATATGACTTACGCGATGGCGCATTCGATCGTGCTTCTGTATTGTGCGCCGAAGGTCGTGGGTTCAATATTCAAACAGGAAAAAAAATACAAAATAAGTGTGTGTGTTCTGTGTCTAGGTGTTAAAGTGTAGTAAGTTATTTAATTATTATTTCCTTTTTTTGTCTGATGTCTTAACACATATGCTTCAAGCTATTTATTTCGGAGTCTGGTCAATGTATGAGATTGTGATGTGATTTTAATATTTTATTACTGAAATAAATCAATAAAAATGTTTTTTAATATATTGTGTTTGATAGCTAATTTCCAAAAGACCTAAACCGATTAAGTAACGAAGAAAAAATGTTGGAATGTATCTTAAGAAATTATTACAAAAAAAAAAAGAATAATACCGACTTAAGCGCGGTTGATTTGACAGTTTGTGGGTGGACGTCCAACACTGCGCTTGCTGACGTGTGGCATCCATTCCAGAACTTTATTTGGGCGTGATAAGTGCCCTGCCCATTGCCACTTCAACTTGCTTATCTCCTGCAATATATCGGTAACTATCAAATTCTACGTGTATTTTCATTCCTGATTTGAACATGCAAAAAGACTGCAAACACCTTTAAGCACCTTTTTATTGTTAGTGCATAACCAACCTTGTAACTTGAAGATATAATCTCACATTACCCAGTAACTTTACTGCCATACGAACTTCAAATCGGAACACATAAAATTTGGCGGCAAAAATAAACGAGAGTGAGGCAGATGACTTTTTGTATGAGTTTTACCGCAATCTATCTCAACTTTGATATTGCTCATAAATCGTAGCCAGAAATGTTTAAAAATGACAAATAATACAAGTGGAAGTTTCTTGAAGAAACTGAAAACTGAATTTCCGATGTGTAACTGATAAAGACGAGATTTATCGCACTATTGAATGTAATTATCAGAATCGTTAATGTCGCGTGAAGTAATACAATTACCATCCGGTAATGAGAGTACCCGATGGAATAATACCACAGGAATTTTCCTTGAGTGTTGCAATCTCGTGTCCGTTTGCCCAATTAATTTTTCTGTGTGTAAAATATCAACTATTTTGTACGTCAACGTTTGGAACGTCGACCTTTTGGTGAAAGTGCGATACAATCACTCGAACGATGAAACAGATCGTTAAGGTCGAAACCTTTTTTTTCTATAATTCGTGTTCGTATTGCTTAATGACGTATGCCGTAAAAATTAATGGAAATTGATATTTTATTTAATAATTTAAATATATCAATAGTGGTTAGTGTTATACTACGACTACTATACTAGGCCGGAAAGGTTATCGTGTCACTCTCAAAAGGCCTCGAGGGGCCCGCTCGAGGGGCCTTTAATAATTACTTAACGATATCTTTCATTATTTTCGGATAAGCCACCTGGAACACAGCTTTACCGCAAGGTGTAGCATGGAATAGGAAGTAAGGAGGAAAAGAAAGAAAAAAAACCATTACCATGTTCCCAATTTAAACACAAGAAAGTATTTCATAATAAACTAACAGCAAAATCTATAGCAATCACCGTTTTAGTTACAATCATTTTTTTAAAGTCATGTTCCTTGATTCATGCCGTTTATCTAATCATTCGTGTAAGGTTTTACCTAGTCTCGACGACAGGCTGACATTACCATTATCGATTGCAGTTGCTCATCTAGGAAATCCCGTCTTGAGGTGAATCCTATAGTACTCAGTGTTCTTTGCAACCAATCATATTCAATTGTTATTCAATGAAGTACACACACACACACACACACACATATATATATATATATATAGTAATGAGTACCCGATGGAACATCACTATGGTATAACCATAGTGATTTTCCTAGTTTTTATTTGCTATATTTGCTTTCATTGGTGTACAGTAAAGATTATATTATTATTATATACAAGGAAAGCCACAACCAATTAACTAAATCTAGTGCTGTTTATCTTTAAATATACGCTACGCTTCTGATTCACTTATAAACGGACAATGATTTCATTAAGTACATTTGTTGCTTTGTGCAGAATAAACAACATACAAACCTAACTTGTTTTCGATCAAACCTAATTTTAGACTTCTTAGATGTTAACTCTTGCGCCACCGGAGGTATCAAACGGATATTGAATACAAAAATAATTACCTTATTACTGAAAAAGATTCTACTGGTTGTGGTGCCTTCATCATGGGGGCTTATTTTTTGTTTTGATAACATTCATCTCATAAATAACAGTGCGTGGGGTTCTTTAGGAAGATACCCTCATACTAAAAATAAGTCCTCACGGCAATACATGTGCTTTATAATGCTTTACGCTTCTACAAATCCCCAGTGGGTAGATCCTTAATATTTTTGGCATTTAAAGCCTTATTTTACGTGGTACCGGAAAAAGAATACGAAGAAGGTATGCCCTGCAGCTGACCCAGAGAGGTGCTATTTGAAACATGTCCTGGTTCACTCTTCTGAACCTCTGACACGAATCGAGGCCGCGATTATTTCGTAAAGATCATTACGTGTCAGTGACACCAATGTAATTAGTTGTGCCTTATGAGGATGAGGTTATTGTAATTAGACTTCGGCTAGAGTCCGTAACCTTGACCGGCTATCAAATGACTCATGTTCAAGGTTGTAAAGATATTCGGAAAACCCCACTGGTGGCTATGTGATTTTATTGAACATACCAGTAATTTGAACTCATTTTGATCTTTGAAGTAAAATACATCACATACTTAGAATTCAACAGTCATGTTTGACCAAAATATCAAACACTTAGTGTCCCTTTTCTAATACTTTCAATCCCACCATATCATAATCTTCAGCATCAGCTGAACAAGGCCGGTTATAGGGGATGCTGCTGACGATACCTTCCTATTGTGTTTGAGCTAGGTTGTTCAAGATGAATATACCGCCACCTGTGGCATTTGCTTCCTTAGTTGCTTGTACAATACATACAACGATGGTACATAGGTATTATTCTATTCAGCCGGTATTCCACGGTAAAATACACAATTCCACACTTCATATATGCTCAATTAATGCATAAAAATAAAAATGCATACGGACTACCTGAACGAGTAATGTATCTAAAATGCTTACGACATTTTTTAGATATTACTAGCATGTCATAAACCTTATATTCTGAGTATAATGTGCCTATTTTTTTAACAAAATAATGCGACTATTCGGTGGCAAAAATAATGAGCCAACTTATGTATATGACCTTTATAATCTAACTCGTGAGGTTGAGGTATTATCCAACAATTGAATTTAAAATAAATAAGATTAAGGAGTTAAATAAGCATTTCTATACATTCACAATCCTTAGGCACCGGCGGGAGTTCAAGTGACCGGTGTTTTGCTACTCAAAACAAAATATGTAAAAAGCTAGAGATAATGTGTAACACTTTCATGTGCCTTATATAATGATGAAATTGATAAATTTTTCAAATTTAAGACTCAAGAAAAACATATGTTAATTATGCCGAAAGGTTGGCATTACTAAAAATATATACGTACATGCAAAAAAAATCTGTTTGACTCCATGTTTTATGAGTCTTCAATACTCTTAATGATGATAAAAACAAATAATGCCTATTAAGTTTATCACGCGAGCCACCAGTAAAATGCGAAAGAAATTTATAAGAAGTGAATAGAAAGATTCGGGGCCTTATTCGAAATGAGTGATTGTGGTTGATTAGATAAAAACAGTAGATATATTTAAGTATCCAAGAAGTATAGACAATCTAAGTGTCCTCTTAAATCTTTAGAAGCACTTTAGTTAGCCATTCGTCTTGATCATTTAAACTTATACCGGATTGTCACCAGCCAAAGATCTAAAAATATACTACTAGCTGTGAATTTGAAGATGCGGTTTCACCCGCCGCAAATACTTGTACGTAGTCAGAGTACCATATAATAACGGTATTCAACACTATATTTATTTGATTGACTGTTGTTAGTAAATGCCGTTAACAACCTTTAACATTATTCTGCCAAACTATACACTCGTCTTTATTTGCTATAATTTTTATTTCCATTACTTATTCAAATCATGATGGTTATGCAAACTTTTAGAAGGATCTGAATCCATAGACATTATTATGTTATTGAACTTTGAATGGTATTTTAATCGGCGATATTTATTACTTCCGGATAACCATAACGAGTTAAATAGATTTTAAGAACTCTAGGAAACTATAAATTAGGGTATGTCTAGGAAGTTATCATTTCCTCTTTGAAACTCAGTGTATGCAAAAGGACGTATGCAGAAGCACATTTATCCAGGAATATTCACTGTTCTCGAAGACTTTTGTCGAATTCACAATCGGAAGGTGTAGGCTCGCATATTTCATTCGAGAGGTAGATAGTACGTAATGCCTTGGGGCGAACACATTGAAAATTCAAATTCAAAATACACTTTATTCAAGTAGCCCCAAAAGCGTTTTAAACTGTCAAAAAAATTATAAATAAAACAATAATATTAATAGGAATTACTGGATTTTATTATATCTGTGATACTGATAAACCTGATGACCCAACAAGATTATAAGAGTCATATATATATATATATATACAATACAATTCATAAGATATGTAAATAAAATGTACTATAAACTAGTCCAGCGGCACCAGGTGGGTCTTAAAACTAAGTTTACTGAAAGTTCATTATACGAGAAACCGGAAAGGAACTTGTAAGAAAAACTGGTGATAAACCGTCTAGTCATAAATAATTTCATCATTATATCTAGCCGTAGGATGTCCACCTCTGGAAATAGGCCTCCCAAGTCAACCTAATCGCTGGGGCATCCTTGTTTAAAAGTGCTCCTGGTTGGCTATCGTATAGCATAGTTTTACGACGAGGATGCACCTGTCCATACCTGCCCCACTGTATTTGAGCTACAACCAGTTCTCATGGCTCCAGTATGTTAGTTACCAGCAACGAATTTTGAAACAGAGGGAGGTACTGTTCCAATCTGCCTCAATGAGTTCAATGCTTTAATTCATAGTGAAGTCGCGATATGTATGTTATTTTGTTAATAAACCTATGTGCAAATACGGCCGCATGGAACTGGTCCTATAGGAGATTACTTGGGGAGGCCTATGTGCAGCAGTGGAAGTCGTCTAAGATTGTCGTCCTATTTAAGTCGTCCACCATATGTTTCACATGTAAAAATAAAATATATTTGATACTATGACCCGATATATAACTTTGATAATATGACCCGTGTTTCTCTTTTCTTGCATCTTTTCTTTCATCCATTCGAAACAGTGCAGCTGAAATGCACAAGGCTACCACGCATGCCCAGCGCAGCAATTATGGGCAAAGAACCTTCTTTCTTGTAGTGAGTATCCTTCTATGAGTATCCTGCTACTCATCCCTACCCTATAGAATTTAGGCTACGCTTTTTTGAATGGATATACCGCCATCTGTTAGTTCCGGTACTATAGTCGCCATTGTCTGATACAGAGAGAGGTAATATTCTACATCGCCTGTACCTCACAGCAAGCAATAGTTACTAGAATACTGTTTATATCAAACTTTGTGGTTACAACACGCAATAATAATAAATTCCCACAACATTCATACATTGACCTGACTCCGTAGTATGTCGCTTAAAGCACTTGTGTTACGGACGCCAGGAAACAGAGAAATTACAAATATACTACTTAAATACATATATTTAACACCCAGACATAGAAAAATCACAAATATTATCACATACATTTTTGCTCTGAGTGGAATCGAAACCACCTTTGGCGTACAAGGTTAGGTTCACTACCATCTGCGCCATCGGGTCCGTCGATATAGTTGATGTAAACAAAAAAAGGGACTGTTTCTTTGCTATAGTGACAAGTCTGTTGTATATTATGACCTCTTAACCTCAATGTCAGTGTTTGACCTTAAATACGGACAGGACGCCATGTTTTCTGACTACGCGTGACATGCACTTGGAGAGCATTATCTATGAATTCTAGATAATGCATTTTTGATTATTTCTGTATTACAACGCCTTGGTTCAGAGCTAAATTAATTCCTGACCAATATTTGTTTAGGAAAAGGAGGTTTCTAACACTAGAAGTTTTATAGTAATATTGAGAAAAGCAAACAATTCCTGCATTCAATACGTTTGTAGTAGGATGGACATTGACACAAAAGTTACATGTCGATGCCAAAGTGACAGTTAAATTAAAATCTTTAAGGCTTCGCTATAGAGAATAATTTGATGACACCATTTATTGGAAGTTTTCTCCCCAACATACGTAAATTTATGCCTATAATTGCCGTGCTGGGCAGTCATGGTGGCCACCGCAGACCGCAGCTTCGCGACTGGGGTACTGATACCCGAGGATAAGATGAGATGAGCAATTAAGGGAAAAAATCGGGGGATTTATGCTAAAAGGCCCCAAGATAGTGGTATCTCGGTGCATTTTAATGGCTGATATGATAATGATCTTTTTAAATATAACATGATTGTATTAAATTTGGGGTACTGGCGGAGCAAAATAGTACCTCCCTTCTGTAGCAGGTGTCGTAAGAGGCGACTGTGGTGCCTGAACTGACAAATGGCGGCATATCCATTCGAAACAGCGTAGCTGAAATGCACAGGTCAGGGACGATAGCAGCATCACTATGCTTGCCCAGCGCGGTAATTATAAGCAAATTTCCTCTTTTGGGGAGGTCTATGTCCATCGTGTGTGGACGTTCTATGGCTGCTGTAATAATAATACACTTTTGTAAACCAGTATCAATTAACAATACCTTAAACTCATTAAAAACAAGTCCCTCTGTTAAATAGATTAAATACCGCTATTACAAATTAGTTAAAATTTCTTGCCACATTGCATTTGTTCACGACAATAATAATTATGGTAAAAACCGCAAAACAATACAGTTCCACTATTCTTTCTACACAATGGCATTCTAATTGATGATTTGATAAGCGATTATCGACCTTATAGCTTTAGAGGAACAGTAGATCTACAAGTCTGGTTTTGGTTGACGTGAGAATTGGTGAAGGTTAGAGGTAGGAATGAAGGATTACGAAAGTTGGCTTCCGTTCGTAATTTATTTTAGCGTTTCTAGGAATTTGAGAATATGAAGTATGGGAATTATTGTGTTTAGCGTTTGGATATATTTACTAGAGGTAGAACTCATACAATTGTCGTCTGCATTATCACCGTCACATTCACCTATTTCTACCGTCAAATAGAAATGTTCGTTTTACTGAGTTCGGGTTTGAAGTGTAATTACTGGGTATTGTGACATTATATCTTTAAATTACAAAGTTCGCAACGCGCTAATGATTTCTTTGTAGTTGCTATCATCGCAGCTTTTGTAGGCTTCGGTCGCATACCATCTCTTGATTTAACTGTTAGTAGGCTTGTCAAAAGTTTGTTTGCAATCTAGTTATAGTGTAGTATACTATACTAAATAAATTGAAGTGAAAGTTTCATTTTTATCTTTAAAATGTTCAGTCCTTGAGTTGAATACCGGCTGTAACAACCCGACAGACTTATGTAGCCCGATCCGCTACTCTGTGCACTTGATTTATGTGTAGATCATATAATAAGTGATGTGCCTGAATTTACTAATGCATTATTGTATATATATACTGTTCTGTCCTTTCCCTTCTGCTTATCTTCCGCCGCTTCGTGTTCCTTGGGAACAGCCATGAAAAATCCCTAGAATTGAATTAAAAATGCCTCTGCATTCCACAAGCTTCTATAGCAAATCCTTTACAGTTCAAGCTGTTCGTTTGTGGAATGCGCTCCCCTTGAAGTGAGATCTGGTCGTTCTCTTTCTATTTTTAAGAGAATGGTGAAGGAGTATTATCTGTCACTATCCTTTATATTTATTTGACTGTATGTGTATATTGATATATGTATGTGTGTTTGTTTGTTGTACTAAGTACACCTCAAACTTTCACCTATATTATCTCTATCCAAAGGTTGCCTGTAAGAAATTGCATTAAAAATAAAACCGCCTTTTGTACCTACTATTCCATGTTTGTGTGATGTTCTCGTGTTGTTTTTATTGGTGTACAGTAAAGAGTATATTATTATTATTGTAATTTTTAACTTACTGGTGTGAATTTCACTCAAATATGCTAACGATACATTTTGTATATGAACCATCAGTATTAGATTAATCAACAACCTTAACCGACTGTTCTTTTTTCTTTTTGTGCTATCTTTCAACTTTACTTTCATGCAATGCATTACATACACAAATTGTATCTTTTATCTTTCGATGCTATTGATAATATTATATCTTTCACAACAGATTTCTATTACATTTCTGTCGCCGATTTTGTCATTTAATTTTCTTTCTCAAACGTAATGGAATGCGATGAAATCATCTTATAAATAGGTACAATTTGAGTTGATGATTATATAGTAATTAGGCTAACAACCTTCTCTCTTACTTGGTTACATTGTATTATGAACCGGATAGGTGCTTAAGGAAATATTCCTATTATTTGTGATTACATGAAGCACCATCACACAAGTTAACGGAAGTCCACTGCTAGGCATAAGCCAATAAAAGAGGTTTTTTTACCCATAATTGCCGCGCTGGGCAAGCGTGTTAGCTATCGCAGCGCGCAGTTATCGCGACGGGGATGCTGATGCCCATTTCCACCCTGTGTATTTGAGCTGCACTGTTTATGTATGTACCGCCAACTGTCGGTTCTGGTACCTTAGTCGCCTCTTATGATACCTGGTGCAGTGGGAGGTACTATTCTATTCTGCTGGTACCTTGTATGTTTATCATAAAAAATATTGCGACTATTTATTAAATTCAAAATTTAGTTTTTTTAATGTTCTACAATATTGTCCATGTATGTATATCTATTACAAAGTGCAATCATATGTATACATACATTACAACATTATTACAAAATATTCAATGGTTCTCTTTAAAATATATGTTTTTTTAAAGGCATAAGTTTATTTAACCATTTATATTAATTGTTCGACATTACGTTGAGGCAACTTTTTTGACATTGTTTATTTTGATTAGTGTACGCGTATATGTTAGAAATTATTACAAGAGTCATAAGGTTGTTGAAAAATCTAAGGGAAAGAAAATGATAAAGTACTTACACACAAAAATAAATTGTAAATATATCTTCTTATAATATAAACATTAACTATTAGCCAACACATTTTTATCTTAAATCTGTATATCTTATTTTACGTTTATAATTATACAATGAAACTACTGACATTCTGAATGGGACAAATATGATCCATACAAATATCATCTTCACCATCGCATCAGCCATTGGAAATCCACTGCTGGATTAAGGCCAACCCAAGAAATTTTGCCCATAATTGCCGCAATGGGCAAGCGTGTTGGCAATCGCAGATCGCAACTTTTGTGACGGAGATGCTGCTGCCTGTTCCTTGTGCATAAGCTACTGTGATATACCGCTATCTGTAATTTCTGGTACCTTAGTTACCTCTTACGCATAAATCGCTTACAATCCATTCCGATCAACGCAAATCGTTATGTACAGTAATTTCCAACTGGTTATTTCTAATACAATTAGACAGTTCTAATGAGGTAATCAAGTTTTATAATGCAAAAGAAATATTTCTTTGATAGAAACATTAATTTATAACATTCAGTTCAATTTGTGACTTGGTGTAAAGTGCAGCGATTTTGACTGCGGTCCCACTTCAGGTAATTTTCATCCATACAATTACTTTTCTGTCTGTTGCAAATTATTATCAGCCTACCTTAGTGGTCTCAATAATCTACAGTTAAATGTTAAAACGATGACGTGGATAAATTCTTCATCTGCAATATATCTCCCCATATTCCCCGTTATTTCAGATCAAAGCTGTCAAAACTTATTCTAGATGTTGGTTTATCTGATTGGTATATATTATCTATATATCTGTGGACCTCCAGTAATATTGGCTTTTGATCAGCCAATATGAAAAGAAGTCATTTGCATTCTAGTATTCAGCTTTTTAATGTATATATATTTCCAGACTTATTTTGTTAAGAAGCACAAATTTGCTCATCTTATGTTGTAATCTTAATCAACAAATAAATACTTAAGTTTTATTAAATGAAATGTATTAAGTGCCAAATGTCTTTAAGTTGGACAAACGTTATAATTGTTTATAATAAGACAATGAACATGGATAATTCTATCTTGCCTTTTTATAAATAATTATAATCATAAAAAATTGTTAATGTAAGTATGTAGCTCGTAGTAGTTTGATAAAGATATCAGATCGAATCTAACGTCTTAAAATGTTAAATGATGTGTTTCTGTGGGACAGTAGGTCTTATTCATAGGTGCTTCCTTATTTAAATCAGTGGTTATTTATAACCATGGGCTTTACATTTCATTGTGCTGCTAAAACAAGCAAAAAAGATGAAACGTTCGATTTTTAAACTATTCGTAGACGCGTTATTAAACTATCTTGTGTGATACTTATTACTGCGTCTTTAAGTTTAATTCTGCTTGTATAATTTCTCGTTTATGTATTGCATACTATGCTGTGGGGTACCGACGGAGTATAATAGTACATCACTTGTACCAGGTGTCGTTAAAGGCGACTGAGGTACCGTAACCTTTAGATAGCGGTATATCTATCCGAAATAACGTAGCTTCAATACTAAAGGGTGGGGGTGGGCAGCAGCATTCTTGTCACAATTATGGGTATTAAGGCAATTATGGGCAACAATCCGTCAATCTTTGGGAGGGCTATCTATAGCTTTCTATAGCTGATATGATGATATAGAAACTTTAGAACTCAGGAATCATTAGTATTTCTGTAGGTGATAATATTTTCAAAATACTCAGAGGCATTTTTTACATTCGATATTAATAAAAATATTTGAATTTACCTATTTATATTACAAGTAGGTATAGACAATTGATGTGTTTTCAAAATAATAAACTTAGCAATATTATTAACGTAGAGACGCATATATTTTACAATCTTCTTTTTTGACATTGAAAACTTTTTTGCAGGTGCAAATACAACCTTCGAAATGTCAATTGTTGACTCGTACAGAAGTTTTATGCAGCGACACAGTGGTGAGTATTTTATACATATATATTTAAAGTCTAGTGACGTTGGCGCCACAGTTGCTACAAAAGTTATCATCGAAATTATTAAATATTTAACGGGGTCCCGCGGTTGCATCCGAAGAGTTCCAAAATTTAGGGATAAATATTGCTCATGTTTTTTGATGATAATATTACTTACTGTTAGTAAGATATTCTTAAAAACCAATCGAGCTGTTTTTGAGTTTATTCATTACAAACGCACATATATGAATCGTTTTACATAGTAGTTTAGGATTTTATTGTTAATGTTAAGAAATATAATATAGCTTGTGTTATTTAGTGTAGATATAACTTTATAAAAATGACAAAAGTATTTTAATTGGTAGAGTAGATTTTGAGTTAAATCGTATCATACAAACAAACATTAAAATATTTCTTCTGTGTAATATTAGTAAATATTTTATCTTGCTGACATAACAATAATAAACATTTGAGAGGGCAAAGTAGTGCCAATATGTATCTAGTGTTTTGGAAAACAGCGACATTATTAATATTAAAACCGAATTTAAAATAAAGCTTTTATTTGTAGTCCAAACCATTGCCGGGGCAAGTTTATCACCTCATATCTTCTTATTTGAGAGATGGAATAAGAAACACCTGGCCACACTAGTGCAGACATACTTTCTAGTGCTATTAGCTGTAGAACTGTTAGAACTTTAAGAATGCTAAATCATCAATACATAATAATAAATTTTGTGTCTGTTTCTAATACAAAAATAAATGTTTGTTACTAAATATATATGATGGCACATATAACAAAACTTTTACTGGCAGACAGCTAAAATAATATGGGGTGATTTATTAAATCTTGCTACGACTAATAAATAAGAGCAGTGTTTCAAAAATGTGGCAAAAACAGGCGAAAAATATACGTTTTCAGAGCTTTCGTTCCGCAGTTTTTCCCCTTTGATGTTTACTAAAATCACTATTTCACGCGGCAAATGCCTCAGGCACATCTAGTTAAATATATTTCAGATAGTGTTTTACATACTATGATCACTCTATTACATTAACTGAGGAAAATCTTTGAAATAGTAATTGCAGATCTTCGTTGTAATTTTCTGGATAAACTATAATCTTGCGAGCTAGATTCGAGAGAACGTATTGCAAAAAGGCAGAAATAAATATTGGGTTGATCAACGATATTGCAAGAAGTAACGGGCGCGCTTTGTCTCATAAAACAATCGTGAATTATAGACAAGTACATAAGGCTGGTCTCGCAAAATAACATTCACTATTTTAATATAGTACATAAAGGCTGCATTGGTACCTTACTCCTACCTAATTCTACCAAACAGCAGTGTTAAAATTGATGTGTTCCGGTTTGAAGGGTAAAAGAGGCAGTGAAATTACTGGGTAATCTATAAGTATTGTGATATTTTTAGCGTCTACAGGATGAAGTGACGTTAACTATCACGCGGACCATATGCTAGTTTATCGAACGGGTATAATAAAAAATCGATTGTTTTGGCTGGCACTTAGTGTCATTGCAACTTAAGTGTACATTTACCCGAGAAGTGCAGCGTAAGACTCACCGGTGATGTGGTCAAGGCTGGTTAGAACCGCAAAATAGTGCTCAATAGAAACTACATATAGCCGGCCTCATTGAAAACATGTTGAAGAGGCAATTGCCGTTTTTCTCTTTTTGTGTTTTTTTACTCATATTTTTTGGTGCCCAGCAGAGTAGAATGGTATCTCGTTCATCTATGATTGGGTAGCAATAATTTCTGATGCCCACAATATTGGAAAAACCCAATGTTTGATCGCAAATCGGTCATTGTATGCCAAAAAAAAAACTTGATTTTAATATTAATCTCCCGCGCAATCTCATCGCGCGAACATTAGGTAAAAAAAATAACGACAGGCATGTTGTGTGTTATGTCCACAACATGCCTGTCGTTACTTGGACCGATCGATATATATTGTTTTGTAAATCGCTCAATTCATATTGATCTCTATATTGTAGAAGTAGTGTGCTAATTTACTTAAATTTTTCTTATCAGATCCGTTAAATTTGACACTTATCTATACTAATATTATAAATTTAAAGAGTTTGTTTGTTTGTTTGAACGTGCTAATGTCTGGAACCACTGGTTTGATACGAAAAGTTATTACAGTGTTGGGTAGTCTATATATCAAAGAACGCTATAGGCTATATTTTATTTTCAAATAATTCGGAATCTATTTTAAAATTAATAAATAAATCATAACAGTCACTATACCTTCCATAGTCTCTATACCTTCCATAGTCACTGTTCTACGCAGACGAAGTCGCGAGCACTACTAGTATATTATACGGCTGATTAATCGATAATCTTGATGATCAACGGTTTTTTTAATCATTCTAGTAGTACCAGGCTTCTTAGGTTAAATATTAAACAGATGTTACATTTTGATGATTTTACTACTCACTGAAGCTTTTATTTAAATAAACCGAATTCTATTTTTTTTTAAGAAATCGTGCATAAATCTGGCCCTTAATGATTTAAATAGAGATTTTTGGCGTTACCTAGTCTTCAGATACTTTACGGCACATTTACATCCTTAAAGTAAATAGTAGTAATCTTTAATAATTCACTTATCGTCATAGAATGTCCACTGCTGGGCACAAGCCTCCCAAACAAAGAAGTAACTGGGCAGGCGTGGTGGCAATCGTTGAGCGTAGCATGGGATATACCGTCATCTGTCGGTTTCAAATAACTCAGTGCTTCTTACAGCACTTGGTATGAGAAGAGGTAATATTCTTCTCTACCATTAAATATATATTTTGTAACTTCAACTACTAAGCTGTGTGCTAGAGAAGCATACTGAAGCGGTCTGCTACAGCAAAACTTTGTACATCTAAGCGTTCACTATCCTCTTTTTTATCATTGCCGTCATGTATTGTGAAGTCGAGTATCAAAATTTTTTTGCTAGCCACAGGGATTTACGTTTTATAGTATCTTCTTTTTTGTTAAAGTTTCTTTTATAACGATAACACCTTTGACCTCCGATGACACTCTATGGTTTATGACTTAACATTAATGTTAAAAGTAAACAGTAATGTAAGGAAATAGTATTTACTATCCGATACGATTGTTTCATTATTTAAAGGAGGTCGGTAGTCCAAATGTTAAATATTTGAGCAGACTAAAATGTATTTATTGTTGAAGATGTCGTCAATGTCGACTGAAACATTAAAAAATAGCGGGTATGACGTGATATAGCCATACTAACACAAATGTATATTTTTCTCATCAATACAACCAAATGAAATTAAGTTATATATAACAAGCATTTCTGAAGTAAAGGTAGGCTCTCGCAATTGCCATCACGTCTGCCAAGAGCGGTAGTTGTAGGCAAAATTCCACCATTCTTGGAAAGGCAGTCCAGTCCAGCAGTGTATGTTAAACGGCTGCTATAAAGGATATTTAGAATATTGTGTACAAAAGCTGTACATTTAAAAAAAAACATGTTTCTTCTGTTCTAGTCGGCCAGTTAAAAGTTGTGACCAATTTTGAAGTAACTAAATGACACTGTAAAAGTATATCTAAAAGTTATGAGAAATAGCTTAGACTAGGTACTTTTATTTTAGAGGCAACTCCAAAAACGGACTTCATTTCTCTCGTTTCTGTACTTCGTAGTTTGGTGGGGTATACGAACTAATAGTCTCACAAACGACGCGGTATCCTTTGAGATCTATAAAAGATAAATCAAGGTAAAAAATTGGTCCGTTAGAAAAAGCGTTAGGCTGAAACAAACGGATAATGCAATATTATATATGTGTGCATATGTAATAGTTATTATCACAAAAAAAAATTATTAAATAAAATTAATAAAATTATTATAATTTCTCTTCCCGGAACTTTATTCTAATTTTTTGTTTGCTGATTATGTAATTTTCTATCTATAAAAGAGCTTCTGAAATCATTCCAGTCATTCTGGAGTCTATTTTGATACATAAATACAAATCATGTTTACAAAATTCTGTCTTTCCTCTTTATATAACATTAGAGAAGACCAATTAATAATTAGAAGACTAATGGGGAAGTTTCAATCTATCTGTTTACACAGCAGGCCTCAAAACCAAAGAAGGCCCAAATCTACATTTAATAAATATAATTTAGAATATCCATCTGTATGTACATGCTTATTTGAACTTTGGTTGCATTAAAGGTTGTGAATGTGCTCGCATTGAAGGAAGTAAAATAAGAACCAGTTGTGGTCGTTTAGCTTCATTATGCCATTAAACATTTGTCTAACCGATTTTCCGGTTGCTTTCTTTTGTCACAATCAACGGCATATCTGTGTAACAATACAAATAACGCTTATGTCGATTGAATACCTATCTCACACAAAGATTTTTTTTCCTATAATAAAACATACCAACATTGGGTATAAAAATCAATACACATAATAAAATTGGAGCCTCTGATTGTAATATATAAATAAGTGATTTTTATTAAATGCTTAATAAAGTATAATACGATGCAAATAGCAAATATAAAAAGAATGTGATACTACAGTAGATTTAGCTGAGCTTGCGGGAAATCTAGATTTGAACTTTTAGTTTGTTGTAAATATAACTGGCTGTATGTATGAAGAAGTTCAATCATTTTGTGTTACTAAAAATGCCATAAGACATTAAAATGTTCTCTCAATATAGACCTTATAGGGTAGGCAATACTAGTTGAACTCAAATTAGTCCAACGGGCTATAGAGAGGGCAATGCTCGGAGTATGTCGGATGTCACCCTTTCACTAGAGGTATACCTTTTTCAAAGGTCATCAGCATTGATGCCTCAATCTTATCTATTTCTAGTAGTGTTCCCAATGCTGTGATCCAGTTTAAATGGCTGAAGTAAAATACTGAGTAGCGTGACATGATATCTTCAAGTCAAGTTTGGCGACACGCTAGTGATATCTTAGTGATGACACGAAAGTCTATGGGCTGCGGTCACGTTTGCTATCAAACCAACTGCGAATATGCGTTTGCTGAATTCATGATATAAGTTAAAAAACAATATAGATGTGAAGATTAATTCACGAATAAATAATTAAAATTACCGAAATAAATCTAAGGGTTAACCAGATTTTTTATAGAGTTCGAGCAATCCAATCTTTTGATAAAGGAAGGTAATAAATAAAAATGTCGTACTGCAACAATATCTTCAAGAGGCAGCCGACCGTGAAATATTAACGACGTAGTGCAAGTAGACGCAGAGGATAAATTAACGCTAAAAAGATAAAATGTTCCTTTATCTGTATATTTAAATTAAAATAATAATATACACTTTATTGTACACCAATAAAACAATACAAGAACATCACAAAACCATGGAATCGTAGGTACAAGAGGTGGCCTTATCGCTAAATGCAATTTCTGACAGGTAAACTGTGGATAAAGATAATGTTGAAGCTGGTAGAAGTTTGACGTCTATTCAGCACAACAAACAATCATAATTATACAAATATACACATACATTCAAATACATATAAAGGACAGAGTTAAAGAAGAAATAAAATTTAAGTGTCAGAAGAAAATAAATTAAAGTGACAGATAAAGCTCCTTCACCATTCTTTTAAAAATAGAAAGAGAACAAGCAGATCTCACTTCAAGGGGAAGCGCATCCCGCAAACTGATGGATTGAACTGAAAAGGGTTTGCTATAGAATATTGCGGAATTGTTGTCATTTTAGAATTGATATAAATAAAAGAACTTTTTACTGAATTTATATGATGTCACTCTTTCACTGATAATCTAATATTTAACACCGATTAAATATTTAACAAGCGAGCGAGACAGACGATTTCCTGAAAAACAACATAAGACCGATAGCAACGGCATCTGCCAGGATGATTTGTAAATCTAAGCCATCTATGGTACCACCCAAACGTTATATAATAATAATAAATTCCCACAACATCTCACACATTGACATGACTCCGTGATAAGTCGCTTAAATCACTTGTGTTACGGACGCGAGACAACAGAGGAATTACAAATATACTACTTAAATATTTAACACCCAAATACAGAACAAACACAAATAACATCAAATAAATATTTGTTCTGGGTGGGTATCGAGCCCACGGCCCTTGGTGCGCAAGATAGAAACATTACCATCTGCTTCATAGGGCTCGTCAAATATTGACCCGACTTTGAGATTAGTTGCTTAAAATACTTGTAATGTGTACATAATAAAGGAATCATAAAAAAATACAAATTTAACATCCAAATACAAATATTCGTCACATAAATGTCCTGGGTGGGAAACTATCCTCGTTGGTTCCTTTATCACAGATGATAGGGCTATTGAATGAGTCGATCTAATGTGTCGGTAAAATTATAATCATCATCATTATCATCATCATCATATCATATATGCTGGAGATAGGCTTCCAGTCGTAATTTCTAATAGGACCGGTTGTATGCGGCCTGGATCCAGCGCGATCCTGTAGTTTAGTCAGATCGTCTATCCATCTTGCGGGTGGACGCCCTAAGCTGCGCTTGCCGGTACGTGGTCTCCATTCCAGAACCTTATGATTCTGTGTACCAAATGCCTTGCCCACTGCCGCTTTAACTTACTAATCCGCCGGGCATTATCGGTAACTTTGGTTCTGTTACGAATCTTCTCATTCCTGATTCGATCGCAGATAGACTCCGAGCATTAGTCCTCTCCAGCTCATTGTGCTATTTTGAGGTGGCTTAGTAGGCCAGTGGTTAGAGACCATGTTTGGTAGTATTATTTAGTTGGTAATATATATAGGTATGTCGGATGAGAAGGTATAATAATTGATTTATATTAAATAAGTGTCAAAATAATTTTAACATTAATGATAACAAACATTTTGTAATAACAATTTCAATTCAATCTTAATAGCGGCTACAGTTTTCAGATTTTCCCGAAAGTTCTAATTAAACATTAATTGACTTGGTACAAAATAGAGACGTAGGTTGTGCTAACATTACGTTCTTTTCGCATAAATTAATTCGTTTATTAAAACAGAATCTACGTGAAACTTTTTTGCGATAAATCAAACAGAGGTGATGTCTGAGTACCAAATACTTGTTGTGAGTACTTACTTGTTATCCAAACATGGTGTGAACGCACGCTAAAGGCGCGATCCAATATTTACATATCTTTCCTAGAGTT
Source organism: Heortia vitessoides (assembly GCA_020976665.1). NCBI lineage: Eukaryota > Metazoa > Arthropoda > Insecta > Lepidoptera > Crambidae > Heortia > Heortia vitessoides. The sequence continues at coordinate 17,882,265 of JACJUM010002819.1, read as the reverse complement.
GAGGCTGTTGTCATGGTGGGCGATAGTGTTTTGTTTTTGCTTTGTGATTTCTATCACTATATACTTTTTAGCCGTGATGTACCGGCAGAGAAGAATAGTATAGTAATAGTATATAATAGATTTTGTCAAAGATATTTCTTCGTTATTAAACTATCTAGTGTAATACTTATTACTGCGTCTTTAAGTTTAATTCGGCTTGAATTGTTTCTCGTTTATGTATTGCATACTATGCTTTGGGGTACCGGAGGAGTAGAAATAGTACATCTCTCTGTACCAGGTGACGTAAGAGGCGACTAAGGTCCGAAACAATACATCTCAGATGTATAGGGCGGGGATGGGCAGCATCATCATTTGCGTCAGCATCAGAGTTAGATCCCCACACAGGACAAATATTTAAATGTATAATTGTCCATACTCTATGTATAGATGTTTATTATTTAAGTATTATTTTTGTAATTCCTTTGTTGTCTGATATCTGTATCACAAGTGCTTTAAGCGCCTTATCACAGATGATATGTTTAAATTTATTATTAATATAATATTAAATATTAGTCTTACTTTTTTATTGTACAATAAATTACTGACAGATAAAAAAAAAGTACTTAGATTGTAACATGAGGAACATTATCATTATATATTATTAGATATATATCTAATTTGATTTAAACAAAATATATACGTAATTAATCAAGATGAATATTTAGCATGCACAGTGCATATTGGATGCATTATAGATTAACAAATTTAATTATATGAAACTTTATCCAGCAATCTGATTTGGTAATAAAAATATTACTATTATTATACTATTATTTATCGTTTAATTTCCATTGTTTTGAGGCATCCGAAGCGGAAATTTTAAACTCTGTTCAAGTACGAATAGAACTGTGTGATCAGAGTGCCAAACATCTAATTTGTCTGTGGTGGGTCTTCTTTATTATGTAAATAGATGTAAACGAAATACGCAACATTATTTTAATTTGTCACTAATGCAAAATATCATCATTGTTTTTATCATGAAGCAATTGAAATTGAATGTTAATAGCTTGTTTTTCAACAAACAACAAGCTTGAAGACGCAATAAGAAAATATCTTGATGTAATACTAGTTTCGACTAGAAAATAAAAGTTCAGAAAACAGATCAAGATTTTCTCACGACTACTCAAGACTGCTAATTACTTTACGAGCCTATGGATTACTTTTTTATTTAGATTCTTACTAAATAATGATTACAATAACTACTTCATAAGATTAATTATTGTCTTTGAAAACAATCATACTTCTACAGCAGTAAGAACTTAATTAAAAAAAAAATCCAAAAAAAAAATTAATATTCTATTTAAACTTGTTTCTAAAAAACGCTAAGTATAGGCCATATTTAATCCGTTAATAAATTCCAAGATAATAAATTCCCACGTCATCTCATACATTGACCTGACTCCGTGGTAAGTCGCTTGAAGCACTTGTGTTACGTACGTCAGACAACAGAGGAATCACAAATATACTACTTAAATATATTTATTTAATTCCCAGGCACACAAAAAACAAAAATATCATCATATAGATATTTGTCTTTGGTGGGAATCTAACCCACGACCGTTGACGCACAAGATAGGATCACTACCATCTGCACCATCGGGCCCTTCAAAAATATATCAGGATCCATTCAGATCACCACCTTGTAGGAACGCTGTAGATCGCTAATAATAAAATAACAAAAAAAAACATAGAAAGATAATGTACATATAATAATAATATCTGAATTTATTCATATTTCAGTAAATTCTGTCTTTTAGGATATTTTTTTTATATTAAGTTAATGTAAGTAGGAAAACATAAAAAAAATTCTTTGATATCGTATATGCTTAAACCATTATGACACTAGCAAATACAGAAGCGACGCGTGCGCACATCTTTAAGCAACTAAATAACTTTATTATTATAATCAGATCAGTTGTAACTTCTTCTTATTCTTACATAATCATCATACGTTGCCTTGATTCCGTGATAAATCACTTAAAGCACTTGTGTTACGGACATCACACAATAGAAGAATCAAAAATATACTACTTAAAAAAATAAATTTAACACCTTGATTCAGAACAAACATAAATGTATTTTAACATAATTATAAAAGCATTTATTTTAGGTTGATTCTAATTTGTCATAATCATATCAGCCTTATTTAAAGGCCAATCCTGGACGTAGGCCTTTTTAAAATAGAGCGAATTTTGCCCATAATTGCCACGCTGGGCAAGCATGGTGGTAATCGCAAAGCACAACTTCGCGAAGAGGATGCTACTACCCATCCCCATCCTGTAGTATTTAATCTGCGCTGTTTCGGATAGATATACCGCCATCTGTCAGATCTGGTACCTCAGTAATCAGCAGTGATTGACATACATAAGTACAATAACACATTTAAAATTATCAAATGTTTGCATATATAATTTTGAAGGAAAAGGTTTTTTCGTAAATTATTTTGTAAATCCCTATCTTTAATTTAAATACGCTTGGCATTGCTTGTCAAAGTGTCGTGTTACGTCAAATAGAGTTCCAACTACAAATGTATTAAGTTTTAGTTATTTTTGTACTAAATTACAAAAACACAAAACACTTTTCTTAAGCAGCAAATTTTGTGTTATCAAAACTGACAAATACTACACAACGTATGGTTCGGAAGAAACAATAGGCATGATCGGCTGTTTGTTTACGAACTTACTGGCTTAAAATTCAGTCATTGGAAGTACACTGCTAAATATAGGTCTCCAGAAAAAAGACGAATTTTGCCCATAATTGCCGCAATAGGCAATCGCAGAGTACCGATTTCGCGACGGGGATGCTGCTACCCATCTCCATCCTGTGCATTTCAGCAACACTGTCTCAGTTAGATATACCGCCATCTGTCGGTTCTGGTGCCTTAGGAGCCTCTTGCTACACCTAGTACAGGGGAGGTACTATTTTACTCTCTTACAGTTTACTCTTTGCTATTTTGAGCACCGATATATATTCATACTTTTTTGTAATTAACGAGTTTGTAATTTTCATTAGGGAATAATAGTGTAATCCTTTTATTTGGTGATATCATATAGTCCAATATGTGTTTGTTTCGTAAACGTTCAATCTATGCTCACAAAATTTTTCGCAGTTTGTTGAAATTAGACAATAACATCGTACCTCTAGATCAAGACCGCATCAACTTAAAATCATATGCCATAATAGTAACATTGCATTTTATTCACAAATTTAAACGAATGCTCCTCAAGGAAGATTTCAATATATTTTAAAAATAAGTAACAATAAGACAAGGGCCTGATGGTGCAAATAGTAGTGATCATATCTTGTGTGGATCCGAATCCCACCTAAAGTAAATATCTATTTGTTTTTGTTTTGTGTGTGGATGTTAAATAAATGTATTTTAGTCGTATATTTGTGATTCCTCTAGTATCTAGCGTTTGTAAAACTAGTACTTTTAACGACTTACAACCGTGTCGGATTAATCAATGAGATGTGGTGGTAATTTTACCAGTAATCAAGCCCCCTAGAGGTATCATTTACATCACATTCAGGTATACATTAAATACCAGTTTTGACTGGTTTTAGATCTTCATCTAGAGATGCGTTGTATAGCGTACTGTAGCGTGCTGTTATATCAGTAAATACACAATTTTAAATATAAACTAAAATCATGCAAAATTCTATTGAATAAACCACAACTAAACAAAACCAATTCTTGTTATAAAATGAGTTAACGCTCTTTCGTTTTCGTCAAGCTCAGATATATACTCCAAAAGGAATACTCCAAATTCAGACACTTTCTTTAAATGTGAATTAAATACTCCATAACCAGATAATATTTGGAGGACTTAAATCACAAATATAATACTTAACTGCATATGTAACACCTAGACACAAATCAAACACAAATATTCATCGTATAAATTATTGAGTTGGGTGGGGATGGAACGCACGATCTTTGGTGTACAAAATAGGATTACTACTATACGAGGAATAGGAAATAGGAGCGACACTAAGGCCGTCACACGCACCGAGATCATATTCGGGTACGAGCTATTAATGACATCTATTCTATAGGTGGTCAATTTAAGCGATTAATCTGGCGATTTAAACTGAAGCTGATGTCCAACGGCAGACGTCTTATGGCTTAAATGAGATCCGCTCACTATTTCGTTCAACATACACTTTCATTCAATCATATATATTATGAATAATATCAAGTTTAAATTACATTATATCAGCCCTTAACCGTAGACGGCCTTCATAAAACTCGAAGAACGAGTTACGTTTGAAAATAAGGCGGTAAAATTGCGGAGTTAAAAACAAAACACTATCGCCACACGTTACTTCGTACAATGAACCTGTTCTACGAGAACATGTTCAATGGAGCTTGCGCCGAGGTATGACTCTCAAAGTCTCAGCGGAATCTAAAATAACATATTGGGATCAAGTAAGTAGTTAAATTTCTCGGGATGAATATTTTAAAATCTTGAACATTACATAAACCGTAGAATATCCATTGCTGAACATAGGCTTCTCCAAGTAATATCCAATTGAATTCTAAAAAGTTTAGTTGTATGCGGCCTGCGTCCAACGCGATCGGTTTTTTGTAATCAGATCGTCTGTTTACCTTGCCACGCTGCGCTTGTCAGTACGATGTCTCCATTCTAGAACCTCACGACACCATCGGCTTTCTGCGTCGTACTATTCTACTCTGCCGGTACACCACGGCAAATTCACTATAATTTTAACGATGTACAATCAAACTTGGAGTGTATACTGGATTGGTCAATCCCAGTGCTCAAGGTCCGGCTCCACTTTGCCCAGCTCTGCTCCAGTCGATCTATGCCAGCAATACATAAAAACATAGAAATACATGGCATATTACCCGCATGCCTTATCGGTGTGGGTACATAGTTAAAACAATACGCTTTATGTTAAATTTCTATATACTTACATCGTAATACTTTTCCTGTACATTTATTTAATCTTCTGTTTAACATATGTTACTATAGATGATAATGATGATGATGCAATACTTGCAATTATGACTGAACTTGACGACTCAAACTTATTACTAATAAATCAGGAAATAACTGAGATGTTTTACTGATATACTTCACCGGACCCAATGGCGCCGATGGTAGTGTTTGTGATTAGTGTGAGGGTAGTGGGTTCGATCCCAACCTAGAACAAATATTTTTATGGTAATATTGGTGTTTGTACTGTGTCTGGGTGTTAAAAAGAAATTTTAGTATTAGGGATCTATTTAAAAATAAAAATACAATTATCACTTTATTAAAAACAAAATGTACAAATAAGTCAATTATCAGTCATTCGTGCCGATCGATTTTATAAAAAGCATTAGCTCAAAATGTGGTCCAGCTGATAAAACAAGGTATGAAAATAGGTAAATATATAATTTTGAAACCATATAATTTTTCAATAAAGTACTTACGTTAATATATATAGGTTCTATACATTTGATTGTTTTAATTTTTTAAATGAAGCTCATTCAGCGACTTCCACAATATATTGTGCAAGTTTAATGTGCAAGTGAAATACAATAACTGAGTCAATGCTTTTTATAGATAACGGTAGTTTGTTAAACATCTGTGCTTCCTTCTGAATTATTACATTTGTGATGCCTCTGTTGCCTTATGTCCATATTTGTGATTCCTCTGTTGCCTTATGTCCATATTTGTTATTATTCTGTTGTCTTATGTCCTTATTTGTGATTATT